>JAQNCA010000004.1:7202848-7214590 GCA_029783725.1 Acanthurus tractus
CCAGTCATCAAACTGTTACCTGTTATCAGTGAACCTGTTCACGTGTAGATGATCCAAACATGTGTTTTTGGAGCGTTGAGCAGCTTTTCCAGTCTTCTGTTGCCCCTGACCCAAGCTGTTAAAAACATGCTGCTGGCATCAATTTCAGAAAAAGTATATATTTACAAAAATACATTTAGTTGTTTGAATAAAAACATCAGATACATTTTTTATGTTAAAAACAGGAAACAGTATATTTTAAGGCTTTTCATAATCAGGATTTTACGTGTAGTGTTGGTAGTTGTTTTTTATCATAGCATTGTGCTTATGTGCATATGGGAGAGAGACTTTTCTTTTTGAACAATGAAGTCATGCTTTTGATCTTTGTGTATGGCCCAGATTTTTGCAAGGACAGAGGCAGACACACATGTGCTGGCCTACTCAGAAGGAGCTGTGATTCCATGCACAGTCACTGCTGACATGACTCTAGCACAAACAGCAGCTGAGCTGGTTAAGGTAAGGCACGTCACAGCATCAGACAACAACAAATCAATCCCAGTAACTGATTAGTATGCTGCAGAAATATTAACTTATTTGCAACCCTCTGACTTTCCTTCACTGAACCATACTACATATGCCAGATTCCAGGTGGAAGCACAGACTGCACCCTTCCCATCTCATGGGCTTCAGAGAACGGGAAAGCAGTAGATATGTTCATCGTTCTGACTAACAACCCATTGTGGACGTTTTCTGCAAGCCCAGTGGAGTCTTTGAGGAAGTATAGACAAGTACGTTAATTGGTTCAAGCCATCTTAGGGAGGGGATTTAATTTTGAAAAAAGTTCATGGTGAAAGAGATTGTTTTGTATAAAAACACCATGTAGAATTAATTTGCAATATGATAAGTATAGACCCAATCAAGCTGATGTATGAGGTTTCTTTTTACTTTTGTATTGAAGCTGATCACTGTACTGGTCATTTCTAAAATGATGTAGCAATTGACAGGTACACCGTTTATGTCAGAAGGCATGTTGTCAGTGTTGTTTTTGATAAACACTTGTAATATAGTTGAACAATTGTTGCAGTCAGTTTTCTGCAGTTGAGTTAGGGTTGCTGCAAATTTTCTGCTGTTTACTTCAGATTATTACTAGGACATCTATCACCAAAAGAATCAACGGTCATCTGCTATCTTCAAAAAAATCGTCATTTTTACTGATAAAGAGCCAATTTGCATCACAACAATACACTTTCCTTACAGTAACAGATGATTTTGGGGCTAATTTTTAAAAAAATATGAACATATGTACATATGCCCAAATAATTAACCAAAATTACAAGAACTAATACTTCACATATGTTTTTCTCAACAGAAATCAGGAGCCAGTTCCAAGTTGGTGCTGTGTGGGCTAACTTCGACCGGACATACCATCGCAGACACAGAGGACAGGGGTGTACTGAGCATCTGTGGCTTTGATGTTGGTGCTCTGAGCGTAATTCAAAACCTTGCCCAGGATCTAATCTGATAAAGCATTAAGACTGTCTTTGAATCATGTGGTTAGGGTACAAACAGAAGGCACAAAGTGAATCAGCGTGGTTCACTTAGCATATAGAGTGCCCTGAAACAGCACTAATCCAAAAGATGTTGACATTTACAATTCCAATTTCTTCCTTTTGTATTATGTTGCTTACAAGACATTTGACAAAGTGTCCAGCTGGACAACTCTGAAAATGTTACTTACGTATATTTTTTCTGAAATGTGAAAAGGAAGTGATGTGTATTCATGATATGACATTATCATGAAGATACAAATTTCAAGGGCAAACAGCACATAGTATGACGGGATGTTTTGCTTTGATGATTCTTGGTGAGACACTAACCAATACAACAATAAAATCCATTAATTTATAGCAAGATGTTGGCAAAAGAATATAAGGAGCAGTGTAAGAGAAAAAATATAAGCGGCTTAACGCAACTGTAGATTTGTTTTTTATGGGGATTTATTATAGTTTTTAGGAAGCATTTATGGGATGGTTTTAGCAGGTTTGTTGTGATGGTAGAGGCATTTTAAATTGAATTCCTGTCCCTATGTGTTATGTAGCATTATCATAAATTATTATCAGATATACTGTAAGAAATGGGAATTGAAACAAAATACCAAAAGGGGGAAAACTGCAGTGTATTCTGTTGGTTTTTGATTTATTAAGCTAGAAACTTTTTAATACTAAGATTAATGTCAGAAACTCCATTCCAACTCTTGCCTTAAGTCTGGCTACAGTATTTAGTTGAATCAACATTTATTTTCCCCCGAGTCAGTTTTATGTTAAAACTGGGTTGTCTGTTCTACTCTTGTTGAATTTATTTTATGAAGGAAAATAACCCATGGTGCTGTTCAAAGTTATTCATTTCTGGGAAAATGTTGGGTATTTTCTTTTGTAAAACAATAATGCCACTGTTTGGGATTGTTACTCAGTTTGCTTTAAGTTGGAGAAATGGTATTTTAGTCTGAATTCTATGCATTACAATTTGGATTTTGTTGTATTATTGTGTCCAAAAAGACTAATTATAGCTATTTAACAAGACAAAGTCAGCCAGCACATTAATGCTTCTTTATTTTGGATATTGGAATGTTTGTTATGCAGAAACTAGCAGATAATTGTTCCCTTTCCAATTATAAAATGAATTAATGTACTTTTCAAAAAATATAGAGGAAGTAGAGAAATAAGGTACACTGCTTGTTATTTCTTCAAACAGAATAAACACACTCCTTGCAGTTTTGTATTAGGGACCAATAATTTGGTGAAATGGAAATGCTGTTGTAGTCATCAGTAATTGCTGTAATTACTGAAAGCATTCATGAAACTTTATACTCACCCTTCATATTGGTGTAATTCAGTATGAAGAACACTACATTTCTGACCATGTTTATCAAAAGGGACTTTGTCAACCCTTGCTAATACTGTCACTGTCAATGCTGAGACCAGGTCAAAATGCTGTAGGCTAAAATGTTTGTATAATATTATCAATGATACTACGTTTGTAGTTGAAAGTTTGACGCCAGAGGTAGTTTTTACGAGGTATGGTAATTCACAAGTGTTTTTTACCACTATGTTTAACTTCTTTTCCATGATATTGTCTATTGTATCCATTTTGCTTGACATACAAGCACTTGACCGTAGTGGCAATGAAAACCCCTAATAAACACTTTGCTGCTCTTCATATTATGTTGGGTTTTTTTTTTGAAGCTTCATGCGTCATAAAGAATTGATTTTTACTTGAAGTTAATATTTTTTCCTTATGTTTGTTCTCTGACTGACTTTGTTGTCCATCTTGTTTATGTGTCTTTGAGCAAGGCACTGGGCAACAACCTCTACCGTGTCTGCCGGGGGACAAACTAGTAAAAAAAACTTTGCCTTTTATAACGGTGGCTATTTAATTATCTTACCAAACATGGCCAATACGTGCTCACTGTCAGATTTGAAAATCTTGTGATCCAGGGGTAAATTGGTCATAAAAAAAAGTTTCATTCAGCTCAGGCAACCTGCGAGGCCACATCATGTTGATAACAGGGGACCTCGCTCACACACTACAGCAAGACAAGTGAAGATGGCGGATGTGTTGAGTGTTCTTCGTCAGTATAATATCCAGAAAAAAGAAATCGTCGCTAAAGGCGAAGAAGTTATATTTGGAGAGTTCTCCTGGCCGAAAAATGTCAAGACCAACTACATAATCTGGGGGTATGTTATTGCTATAAATATATCATCGCTCTTGTAGGCCCGCAGCTAAATTTTTGTCGGTGCCTTGTGGTGCCAGAACGGGGGAAGGCTTGCTAGCTCCTAAATGCTAAGATGCTAACCTAACTCTTCTCAACGTTGTTGTGCTTGAAACTTTAAGTACGTCTCGTTTACTTTGGCGTTGCACTTGAGCTTAGTTCCCCAGACCCTGACTCTTATTTTTTTAGCTTTGGCCTTCTGTTCCTCAAACTTATAAAATGTGTTTGTAGGAAATGATACAGCTCAACTTGCAGTAGTAATGTGATGCTAGCTAAGTCGCAACGTTAGCTAACGTTGAGTTGTGTTTGATGGAGTCGGCTCCAGTGGCCCAGGGGTAAACAGTTGTGTTTCTGCTTTCTGGCGAAAAGCAGCCTTGTTTACAAGTCAAATTGCAAACTTTGCTCAACTGTCGCTGAAAATGAAGTTGCAGAAGGATTAGTAACGTAAGATTAGCTAACCGGATAACTGTTGATAGTTCCGCGTCTGTCATGTCAGAACTGTAGTAACTTAAATCAAGCTACTTCCTTGTCGGATGTTATGTATTTCAATTTAAAATGCCTCTACCATCACAACAAACCTGCTAAAACCATCCCATAGATGCATCCTAAAAACTATAATAAATCCTCATTAAAAAAAATCTACAGTTGCGTTAAGCCGCTTATATTTTTTCTCTTACACTGCTCCTTATATTCTTTTGCAAACATAATTCACTCAAGTTTATACATAGTTTATATTCACTCAAATGTGCTACCTGTCGCGCCATATATACTTTATTCACATGCTTTGATGGTCTAATAAAGATGATGTTTCAGTGATGTTTATGTTTGCTTTTGCTTGTGTTTCTGTCTTAAGTACTGGTAAAGAGGGCCAGCCTAAGGAGTACTATACTTTGGACTCTATCTTGTTTTTGCTCAACAATGTGCATCTCCCACATCCATCCTATGTGCGAAGAGCTGCAGTAAGTGCGCTAAAATAACTATTCAATAGCCTTACCTTGCCTGTGCTAGTGCTTCATTACTTTTTTGAAATATTCTATGAGGACATCCTCCTATTTCAGTTTATTTTTGAACAGTGTGCAACATATTTAAAAAGTGTTTTTGGGTGATGCTGTTGTATGTTTTTCATAGACAGAGAACATCCCTGTTGTCAGACGACCTGATCGAAAAGGCTTGCTGTCATATCTCAATGGCGAAAGTTGTAAGTAGCTATTGGGAGGAAGTTTATTGATTGCATGTTGTCGTTGTTGAATTTTGATGCAAAATGTAAAGAATTTATATTTATTTATACAGTGTCATCATTCTGTATTGGTTTTGATTGAATAAAATATAATACATTACTGATGAGTTCAGTTGGTAGAAGAGGGAAGTAGGTATAGTTGGTCTAATTGGTAACTTACCAGTGCTGTTTTCACTTTCTTTCTATACAGCTACATCAACGAGTATTGACAGAAGTGCGCCTATTGAGATAGGTTTGCAAAGGCCAACACAAGGTAAGTTAATGCCATATTTGTCCCATCAAGTTTGACAAGGCAGGTCCATCTGAAGTGAAATTTTAGGTCTTCTGAGCAAATAGTGTTTTTTCAAAAAACTTATTTACAACTTGATTAAATTTTTCTCGCAGCTATTTACACAGTATTAACTATAAAATGGGCAGTTTCTCAGTCAGGGAAATTAGCACAAAATCAAATAAACTTTGTGCAGTGAAATGATGCCACTGCCTTGCTTTTTTTTTTTTTTCAGTCAAACGACCTGCTGATGAAGTATCTTCTGAAGCCAAAAAACCAAGGATTGAGGTAAACTCACTCACAATATCTTGTGACAGCGGTTGCTTGGTGTAAATGCTACTGAACAAGTTGTTTAGTGCTGCTGCAGAGCATTTGCTCTCATACCTTTTTATTTTTCAAGAAGGAACATTTTGATGATAGCTAATCAGTACAACTATGAGCTGGTAGCTTTTTTCCTGATATGTTTTTTTATTTTTATGACCACATTCAAATTGATTTAGGCCAAATATTTACAATGATGCAGATAAGTGACAATTTAATTTAATTAAGATGGTTGTAATTTTTTTATCAAATGTAATTTAATGAACATAATCCTTGTATTGCTTCTGTTTGAAAACTGAAGGATTTTGCATAGTTAAGTGTATAATTGTCTCTTTACTTAAAATGTTTTGACCTGGAGGATCTTTTTTGGTTGGTGCAACCCTTTTACATTTTGCCAGCATTAAGTGCATTGGTAACCAATAAAATTAAGCCCTTTTTATGTTGTTCCAGATGTTTTTATGTTGATCAAAAAATTTTACTTTATAAAATTGACTTATATCTTTAGATGTATTTACAAAAGCTTAAACGCTTGAATAATACCACTATATAATGTATGTGAAAGTGTATTTATGAGGATAACCGCCTGAGATGCATCATCTGGTTTCAAGGGGGTTCATGAATGTTGATAAATGCATAACTTAAGTAAATGGACTGACCAGTGTAGTCACAGGTATCAAATATTGCATCTTGTTTTATCCTTCAGTTTGGCAACGGTTTGTGAACTGTTTTTATTTCAAGGATGAGGAGCGAGTACGTCTGGATAAAGAGCGTCTCGCTGCTCGTCTGGAGGGCCACAAAGAGGGCATCGTGCAGACTGACCAGATCAGGTAAAACAGATTTGCCTCAGCTGCATTTGTGACCATTATTTCTGTTTTTATCACCACATACAACAGGACTGAAGCAGTTAAGAGACTGGTTTTCTGCATATTACCCATCTCTGAGGAGCATTGGGCCAGCCAGTGCTGTCGTCATGGACACTGACAAGAGCATTAACTTATCCATACATGTTTTTGATGGTGGGCACATTGACGGCCACAAACCAGTTCCTCAAAGCAGTGAGCTGTCCAGATGATCAAAACTTTTCTGCCTTCTCTCCAGATCACTGTCTGAGGCCATGTCAGTGGAAAAAATTGCAGCCATCAAAGCCAAGATTATGGCAAAGAAGCGTTCCACCATCAAAACAGATCTGGATGATGACATAACCTTGAAGCAAAGAAGCTTTGTGGATGCTGAGGTGGATGTCACCAGAGATATTGTCAGCAGAGAGAGGGTCTGGAGGACCAGGACGACCATCCTCCAAAGCACTGGGAAGGTCAGAGGCCACTTTAAAATACTGATATCCAGTTGCACACAGTTGTGCACATATGCAAACATTGTCCTTTTCCTTGCCACCTACCATTTATGAACGCAGTGTTACACAGAAACCATGTTGCAAGTGCAAGTTTGGCACAATGGAAGAAATAAAATCAAATGTGAACATGTTGACTTAATCTACAACAGTGGACCAGTGCAGCTGACCATCCTCATCCTCAACTTTCTCTCTGTTGCAGTTTTAGCTGATTAAAAATTCCAAATTATTCCAAAACAACTTATCATATCATGAGTGATAGGCTTTTTGCCTGTTAATAACTAAAAGTTTCAGTGTGGAACCTGTTAACTTAGTAGTAATCAGCTAGGAGTAAGAGTTCTCAGATTGATCAGCCATTGATCATTATTGGCTATTTCCAATCTAATAGTTTGATAGGTGGTTTCAGAAAAAGCAGATCAGAAGAGCTTGTCAGATAATGCAAAACCTAAACAGTGTTTCTCTACACACAAGACTTTGCACCAACATAAATTTAGTATGTTGTCTCAACCACTAGATGGCACCAATTGCTTTACTAACTATTCAATGGTTTTATTTTTTACAGAGTGTGTTCTTTACAAATAAGAGACCACACTGGGTTGGTGAGGGACCTTGACAAGCTTATCTAAGAATCATTATAATGATAAACAGCTGTAAGCTTAGAGTGATTATTCGGTCAAAGTATTCACTCAATCGCTTCCTAAATCAGATTTTTTTGTAACTAGTTGACAGATTTTGAAAACACATGTTTTACTATTTTTCTGGCCTTTTAAGCTAGGTATTTCTCACAAAGTCTGTCTTTAAAAATATGAGTTGAAACATTTAAGAACTGAAGAAATCACCACTTCACATCTAGCTTTGTTGTGGTAAGTCCCTCTGATGTGCTACAGGATGCCTCAGGATGCTGTTTAAGTCAACTGTGGTGCAAGATGTTGCAGATGTAAACTCTAAACTCTCTGTAACACACAAACTCTAATGTGCCTTTGACAGTTTCCAATCTTTAAGATGTAACATTAAACTGGCAGCTTGAAAGCACTTAGTAATTACCATCCTGAATATTCATGTAAACAATTTCAACAAAGGAAAGTTTTGTGTGTTTGTTTGTTTAAATCTAAGCCATCAATGTGGGGCCTTGAGTATTTCACTGACTGTTATTTACAAATTGATGAGGAAAGGGAAAACATTTTTGTGCATAATCCATCATAAACTTATCTGTGTTGTGCCAATGCAGAACTTCTCCAAGAACATCTTTGCCATTCTTCAGTCAGTGAAAGCCAGAGAAGAAGGACGAGCACCTGAGCAGAGACCAGCGCAGAACAATACTCAAGCGGTACAAACATTTTCTGTGCTATATTTGACAGTCTTTTCAAAGTTTTTTTAAGATATCTTAAATTTGGTCAGACACAAGTCTAACTACTTAAAGCAGCGTATGAATAGAGCATTACTTGGACAAACCAGTTCATTGCTACCTTTTTCTGAATGCTCCATTAAAACTTGATATGAACTGAGAGGTTTTGAAGAAGGTCAATAGTTGTTTAACTCGTTAAAACAATGGTTTTTTAATAATATTTCAGGCCTAATGTACAGTTAAATGAAAGGTTTTCATAGTGAGTAATTGTTTATTCATGTTGTTTCAAGGACCCATCCCTGAGGAACAAGCAGCCTGTTCCAGCAGCCTACAACAGATATGATCAGGAGCGTTTTAAAGGAAAGGAAGGTGAGTCTTATTAATTCTAATCTTGAGCCTTTACAAAGACAAGTTTATGTACATGTTTAGCAAATAAGGACTCACAGATTTGTCTGAAAATTGGTCCAGGGGTCAAGGAATTGGTTTGGTTTTGATTTACATGTAGAGCTGTACACCTGGCATCACTGAATACATGCTAATGTTTAGCATAATTGCATGCAAAGTGCATTTGTCATTCAAAGCATGTTTCCAAATGTGTTAAACCTACGAATTGGAAGGTGCAATCCTGTTTACATAATATTCCGCAATATCTTATTATGCTTTGCATTCAAGAATAACCTGCTTTGTTCTGACAGTGATCTGCTACTTGTGTGTATTATTTTCATAGAAACGGAGGGTTTCAAGATTGATACCATGGGCACCTACCACGGCATGACCCTGAAGTCAGTGACGGTAAATCAAAGCTCCGCTGTTTGCTGATAGTTTGAAAAAAGACTAAGACTATGGCTTTACTGTATTCAAAGACAGAATATGCAGCATTTTCCAGTCTGAGTTTGTAAGCATCCCATTTAAAATTAGCCCCTCCTTCCTAGCCCAACCACACATCTCCTGCCCCTGACACATAAGCCTACCTGCAGTCTCCTATTCAGGGACTTCAGAGGATTGTAAATTTGATCTCAGACAATCAACTGTCAGCCCAGATATGGCAGCTTGTGTTAACCCGAGTGGTTTGTTTGTTTGACAAAAAAATAATTCAAAGCTAGTCAGCACCACAGACCTCCAGAGTTATTTTGTCAGTGTGTGTGCATTATGTACACTTGAAGCTAAGTAGGAACAGTACATTTTCTTGCAATAGAAATACTGATCCGTTAGCAGGCTAATTAGGCTAATCCGCAGTATGCATCTGTTTAACTGAAAACAGGCCAACTGCATTTTCACTCTGGTTTTAAAATGACTTTGGTGTTTTTCTCTGTACAATATTTACGCTTCTTTACTGCTGTGTCCGCCATTTTCGATCTTCTGCTATGTTGCTGGTCACAACTTATTTATAAAGTCCTGCACACTGCCATTGGATGGGGAAACTGCACCACTCTACCCAATTGTTGCCACCAAAACCACTCCAAACACAGCAAAACAACGAGAAAATGAGAAATCACACCACCACACACTTCTAGTGGGTCATCAAATATGATTGGGAGAGTTTACTTTTTTACAAATCTGTACATTGTATTTTTGAGAAAATCCATCATATTAAACCTTTTAAATGTAACTTTTGACGAATCTTGAAAAACTGGATTGTAATTATGATCTTCCCATGCATCACCATCACTTACTCTATGGTGCCTGTGATTATTTCCATGCATTGTCAACATCAGTCAGTGCTTTTAATTAATCTCTGTTTCTCCAGTAGTGAAATTTATTAACAATCGTAAGCTACAATTATAGCAAAAGTTTAAAAATGTCAAAAGTTAGGCGAAGTCAATTAGGAGGAAAACTCAGAAGATGAAAAGTGCCGACCTTTCTTAAAAAGAAACAGCAAAAACCTCAGAGTTTTCTTCCTTTTTTTAAAACCATCTTTGGTGGTGCATTGGTGCATCTTATAAATCATGGTATATCATGTCACTTCGCTTCTTGCAAGTTGGTCTGTTGGAACTGTCATTTGACAGTTACTTACTTTAGAAATAAGGGGATTGTTTGTGTCATTAGAAGTCCTCAAATATACCTTAAAATGTAATTTCCAGAAACATTGGTTTTAGACATTTAAAACATAAAAAGTAACTGGTTATGTTTCTAATCTGCATCAACCTTAATCTGAAATATATGAATTATTTTAGAAACTAGCTTTTTAAATAAATCCATTGACAAGTGGATAAATAGAAGTGTTTTATTGGCAGTGTGTCCTGTCCTCTCTGCACACTCAAAACACATACAGTAGAGCACTGTAGATTTGACACTTTATTACAAAAATTAGCCCTTGCACCACAGCAAATCACACTTTTTGGTAAATGTAAGTACATATACAAACTCTAGTAGTTTGACTGAGATATCTTACAATTGTTTAATGTCTTTTGTATAAAATTGGCAATAATGTCAGTGCATTTAGTCAAATTTTGCACAGAATTTAAGCAGAATCTCCATTGACTTTCCGTATGAATCGTAAATGAATTCCTTGATATAAATTTGAGATCAGACTGTGCTTAATTATAAATCATTGTATCAAATATGGAGATTTCAAAGGCAATATATTGTCTTAATGAACTGGTTTTCCTCTGCTCATTCTGTGTGAATGTACCCTGCTTGCTCTTGCACCCAACGTGTTGATGCAGGTGTTGTGTTTGTTGCTCTGCAGGTGATGCCAATATTTGAGTAATTCATTGGGATGAAACCCATGTGATGTTATCAGCTGGTTATATTTGCAGCTAGAATAAGGCACCCTCCAGTGGTTAAATAAGGATGCACTGGGTGGAGGAGTGGGCTTGATCTGGAGCCTGGCCAGGCAGATCCCCACATATACATCCTCCAAATGCAGATAAGGGATAGTTCGTGATGCTTGATAGATTTCCCTTGCCAAGTGTCCCGAGAAGACATAACCAGTCCCAGAGCAGAAGGTGGGATACTTCCCACTTGGGTAAAGTTCAGGGGGCATGTACCACTTGCTGTTTTTGTTCCGAATGGGTTCATAGCCTGCCATGTAACTGCCTGTGAAGTAATTTTTCTTCGGCTGAATTTCTGGTCTGAGCAGCTTGTGAATGAGGTACTCTGTATTCACAAACATGTCACTATCCGTCTTCATGACATAGCTGGCTTGCGGACAGTGAAATGCCACCCAGTTCATTCCCATCAGTGTCTTAATGGTCAGGTTTTTGTAGGAATCCAAAAAGTCCTGCTGAATGATATCATGATACCTCTGGCTCTCTGTTTCTAGCATCTTCTGCTGTAAAAGTCCCAGCTCTCCCTCATTTTTCCCAAGCAGAAACAGTCGGATGAATCCCAGAGCTGAAGCCATATTGTCACTCCCCCATGTCTGCCGTATGGCATTTCTTGCGTCCAGTTGCCGTGCCTCGGTGGTTATCAGCAACACCAGAAATGGCACCGGTCTGCTCTCTGTGCATTTGTCTGGCTCATTGATGAGATA
>JAQNCA010000004.1:7368510-7378984 GCA_029783725.1 Acanthurus tractus
CCCCCCCCCCCCCCCCCCCCCCCCCCCCCCCCCCCCCCCCCCCCCCCCCCCCCCCCCCCCCCCCCCTTAACTTTTTTATTACACTGCTTGTTTTTTCACACATCAACGAACCCTGACGGACACGAGTGAGTGAATGGAAGAGGAAATGTTCTGCTCAGACAGAATATAAAAAAAAGACTAAGGAGACTTTTGGAGAGATTGCTGAAATTTTCTTCCTTTTTTGTTGTTTTTTTTTTTTTTTTTTTTTTAAATGAAAAGCGCCCGTGGTCGTGCTTTATTGTATATTTTACTTTGGCTAAAGTGTTGCAGATCAGCGGGAATTAAAAAAAAAAAGGTCACTATCCAGATGATAGCATCCTGACCTTAATATTGACCTGACCTACAAACATCCATGTAGAACAAAAAATGGCTCATTGGTTCATTTCTCCTGACATGTGTTTTCTTCAGCACGCCAGCTGTCAGCGCAGTTCTTATCTTAACACAACTGGCTGTAAATATAATAAACTATATTTCTATTGGAGCGGGTCGGCTCAGCAGCTCCACCCGTCTGAGCCGATCCTGGCCTCTCTACGACCCTCGTTTATATGCTTGTTTGTTAATTGTTGAAGGAGCAAACAAACCGGAGGGATTACAGTTAAATGGTCATTACATATCTGAAACTATATGTCACAATGAAAGAAGAAAATGTGTGTCTGTTAGGGCAGACTTTTTTTTCCTGTGCAATTAAAGGTGTATTAGATTGTACAAAAAAAAAAAAAACTCCAGAAAAAACTAGAACAAAAAATTAAGCATTTCTCTTTCAGTATTTTTACGATAATCATATGCAAATAAATTATTAAACGGATCTCTGGTATTCTCTTTGATTTCTCAGCGGGTTCACCAGGCTGAAGTTCCAGGTCTCTCATCCGGCCGAGGGATGAAAAGAGGGAATAGCGAGTGTGTTTTCACCTCCTCAGTCAGAATATCACAGCAGCTTCGGATGGACTCATTAAGATTTAAGGTTAATCAAAGGCCGGTCCACGCAGGCTCGCCAATTAGCAAGACCACAGGACTATTCTGGGGATTTCAGTCTCTGTTGCTGCTGGAGAGGCTTCAAGACGCTAATCTGGCTTCACACCAAGTGTCAGTGTTGTTTGGCTTTAATCTGTCAGCCAGGACACAAACTGGGTCTCTTTCCTTTACCAGTGCAGATGAGTGAAGCTGTCACCTCCTGTTTTTATCCACTCAGAGGAAGCCCGTCTGTCTGTTTGTCTGTGTGTGTGTGTGTGTGTGTGTGCGTGGGGGCTCCGGGGGTCTTTACTTACCCGCTTTTGACTCGCTGCTGCTCAGACGGCAGCTGTATGATCAGCCTCCAAAGGGACGACCGGTTTTGTCTTGTTCTGTGCATGTTCTCTAATCATCTCGGCTCCTCTGGCGGGACGAGCACGCATGCCAGGTCTGCACAAAGGCCTTCAGAGGTGCAGAGATCTGAAGGTGCAATATATGCAAACATGGAGAGTAATTCCACGGGGCGACCCTCGAAGTGTGACATTTATCACGTGTGTGTGCAAGCTAGATGGCAGATAAACGCTTTGTGGTGGCGTAGCCGCTCTTTCCATTGATATAAAGAAGATGTGTAGGGATGCTCGACCTTGGAGGAGATTATTACATATACAAGTCTGCTGCGGAGGGAGTCTTCCAGTGAAAAGCTGCGTTTTGCTCAGACCTGCTTTGAAGTGGGCCCAGATTTTAATCAAGCTCTAAAAAAAAAACACAAGCTTTTTTTTTTTTTTAAAAAACATGCTTGCTGTTTTTGTTTTTTTGTTTTTTTTCCATTTTGCATCCGAGCTCTGACACAATGTCAAAAGTGAGATTTTGCATCCTGTTTACCATTAAACATTTGAAGCGATTCCAGCTTCACAGGCCGTCCTGGCTGGCTGCTCACTGGAGAGAGAGAGAGAAAAAAAAAGAAAAGAAAAATCACAGCCCTTCATCTCTGCAGAGCCGGGATCTGATATGTTACACTGCTGCATCGAAAAGATGACGCACAATGGCAGCTAACCTAAAGGAAAATATCTCATTATCGTATTACGGACCATTAAGTGATGAGAAATCGGCTGCGACAGTTTTTCACAGAGATTTTAATGAGCACGCTCGGTGGAGGGAGAACTGAGGACGGGGATGGCAGCATGACAGACAGTGTTTTATTTCATGGCTGGCGTTTGCTCGTCAGAGACCAGGAGTCTGTGGTTCGACGTCAAATCCCTGCATTAGTGATCCCCGAGATTACTGCGAGATTAACAGCTGCTCGCCCGTTAGACTGGATGTGCAAATGTGAGGCGCCGACAACAGCCAAGACAGGACACACATCAGAAAAAAAAAGACACACACACAATAAACACACACATGCATGTGCAAAATGCATAACTGTGCACACTTGCACACCCTTGACTCACACACACACACACACAGACGCGCACACACATACACAGATCTGCTGGACTGGCAGTGATTTGTCAGATTTAGCTGCCTCTACTTGTGTACCCCTTCTGGATGCACCAGTCAGTTCTCTTCCAAGCTCAAAGCTCTCATTTGCCATCCTGTCCAAAGCAAGTTTAATGCCTCCAATTACAGGGGGTCTGCAAGCAGGCAGATTTGGAGCGAGGAGGCTTGGCAAGAGAGTTTGCTACGCATCAGGGCCTTTTAACAGAGTAGTGATTTGCTGCTGCTGCTGCTGGTGCTGAAGCTGTCTGTGCCGGCTCATCAATGGAAAACTACCCTCTTTATGGTGACGCGCACACAGCACTAAGCCCAAACTGTGAGGAGAGAGACACAAAAAAAATATCAGGCTTTTTAACAACGCAGTGCCGTCTCTTTTTCACACCCAGTGTGGAGGAATTTCTGCATCTCTGCACCGCAAGCACAAATGGAAATCAAAGTCTTTTCAGCAGTAATTTTTATGTAAAATGGGCTGTATTTTAATTGAATATTCAGAGTTACTGTACGGCAGAGTGTCATGGTGCAAAGGAGGAAAATGAAGGAGACAGTGCATGCAGACGAGATAGCTGCAGTTACGCTGAAACAGAACGTTTTATAAGGTGCATTAAATACATGGGCAGTCCATGAGAAACGTTAGCGTCATATTTCACTTAAATCAGTTTGGATTGGACCTTAAGAATCATATTTTCTTTTGTTTGTTTGTTTGGTCGCAGTTTTAAGGTTCACAAAACTGTAAAGTCTTGTTGAATAAATGCGCACGTTCGTCATAATAACGAGCACCAGAATGGAAGAGGAGTGGAACGAGTCTGTCTGCGATGGTCAGCCTTTGCAGAACCACTCGCTGCACTCAGCATGACATTAAAGCCTCAATTACTGCAATTAAATATTAAAATTGCCCTCGACTATGTAATCTATTACTCACTTATACTCACAGAAGACATTTTTCCTATTTACAGACACTAATGAACCATTAAGAACCTTTAGAAAATGGTGTGTAATTTCCCAGTTTCCTCATGATTTTACAATAAAGCTATAATTCAGAATAAAGCCATAAGTTATGAGACATTCTCCTTTTTTAATCCAAATTAATGGATTACATTTAGCATTTCTCATAACCAGATTATTGTAATCTTGTTAAAGATAATCCGTCACTCCTTAACCGATGGTCTTCAAGTGTTATATCTGAACATTTCAGCGAAGCAGCTGGCGCTAAATGCAAATGTAATCTTTGCCGCAGCATCATGTCCAATGAAAAGTATAAATAGGGAACTGCAAAACATCTCATTACAGAAATACTCAATTTTCCCCTCAAATGACTTGTTCACATTTAATTAAAAAAGCTGCAACACAGAAACAAACACACACACACACACACACACATACATGAACACACACACATGCCTTATGTTAAATAATGTAATCCTAATTCATCTTTACGTCCCGGCCTTTTCCTCATGAAAGCCCCCGAATGTTGCAGGAGCTGGTGATTAGCATGACAGTGCACTTTGTGCTCAGAGAAGCCTGGCCACCTCTGCCCGTCCGTGGCTGCAGCTCTGCAGTGTGTAATCCATTAAATGGCCTCTCAAGTTATGGCCATTGATTAATGGGTGTCGGTTCTCTGTTGGGCTTGAAGGACGGGATGCCGTCCGTCAGAAAAAAAGGAGCTGTTAGCTTAGCAACAGGAGGACACAGTCTGAGTTTAATCATTTTTACACTTCCATATTAAACCAGGAGTGTAAAAAAATGACAATTACTGCTTTAACGAGGGGTTATGGGCTGGATTATTTCTCAGACCAGTTGCCAGGCAACCAAAAGGGACTCCAGGAAGTTGCAGGTCCTGGAAAGAAACTGAAACAGGAACTTCCAGGTTGTGGTCCTGAAACGACTCAACTTTATTCAAATATATACAATCATTCCTTATTTTACTAAAAACTAAAAATCCAGTCTTGGACGAGAACCTTTTTGAATAGTTTGCTGAGTGGTTCATATTTTTTCTGCAGAGACGCACAGTCTTCTTTTCAAGTTGATCTAATACTGTTGTTTATTCAATTTTTTTGTTTTTCAGTGGCCTTTAACATTATTTTCCACAGGCCCCGGGCCTCAGACAAACATCACAGCGTAATAAAAGAGTCCATGGGAGAGTCAAGGGGCCGTGGCTAGTTCATAATAGCAATAATAACAGCAGAGGACAGAGAGGAGCAAATGCTGTGGAAATGTTCAGATATCAAAGACTGGGGCTACAAAATAACCTTATAAGTGAAAATTACTGAATGTTATGAATATTTCTATTTGTAGCTAGTGGAGGGGAACTGAGCTTCATCATCATAACTTTGGCTCTCTGTCGTCCAGCACGAAACTCTCCCTAAAACCATGATGAGCCAGTTATACAGAGCTGAATTTAAGTATATTTCTGCATTTAAAATGTTAAAAGTGAATAAGTACCATAAAAATTAAAGATCTTGTGATGGATTATTATTGTTGATGCAAATAAGTGTACGTAACCTTGATGTTATAGCTGATTAAAGTGACTGATGGGCTCGCCGGCTAATTCTAACTTGCTTTATACTGCTGGGTAACTTGTCTTGTGCTAACAATATGAACAATCAAAGTAAGTAGTGACTTCAGCGGTCAGTTAAATGTCGCACAAAAAGCAAAAGTATTTCCCCCTGAAATTTAATATAAAATAGCATGAAATAAGTAAAAACTGCATTAGATTGATGCCTCAACATTGTAATTAAGTGTGTTTAAATTCCTTTTTGTCTCTGGGTTTCACACTTTTGTTATGTACAGATCAAATTAAACTTATATTGTGATAATAAGTGAGCTTCAGATGTGTTGGCAGGTGGATTTTGTCAGCTAGCTTCTGGTCTATATGCTAAGCTAAGTTAAGTGGCCTCTGGCTGCGGCTCTTATTTACTGTAGATACATAAGAGAAATGTCAGTTTTCTCATCTAACCCTTGGCATGAAAGCAGATGAGCTAAATTAATAAAAATCTAATAACATTTTTCCTATTACTGTTGGCTAATTGACACTCTGAAAGGGTGAAGATGTGACATTTCAAAGCTGTCATGTTTCCACGAGGTGAAACACTGCGACATTTTCCTTTGAACAGTGTAAATATGTAGCAAAAATACAGCCTGATGCAGCATCTGAAAGACCACATCTGACTGCCAGGGTGGGTTTCAAAGCTCCAAAGCAGTGAGCGAACAGAGGGACCGGCACAGAGATCATTAGCATGCATGTGAATGGGTTTCGAAAGAATGAACAGATTATGCATTTGTATGTTTACTGATGAGATAGAGGGGGTTTTAGGTCCCTTAACCCAGTTTGAATCACAAATCCCCACCAGAGGAGGGGAAAGGCCATGGATAGAGAGGAGCAGGAAGAGACGGACTTTAGGCTTTTGAGCAAACGTGGTGGGAGGGGTGCGATGCTGCGGTCTCCGAGCAGATGTCCCAAATTGGCAAAGAAAAGAAAAGAAGACCAAAGGGATTGGTGGATCCCGGGCTTAACACCTATCTCTCTAAATCTGTAAAGTATCTGTGTGGGGCATCAGGGCGGATCATGCTGCTGGGATGCCAGTCAAAGTTTTGAGATGTTGTTTTCGGGGGCCCCTTTTTTGTCGTGGCCTGTGGAGCGTGTTAGCAACAAGGCTGTGAGTGAGAAGGCTGGATGGCTGGCTGGCTGGCTGGCTGGCTGGCTGGCTGGCTGGATGGATGGCTTCAGGGACTCTCCTCTACATGTGGAGGGCTTTACAGTTCGCTGAAAAGATGAAGAGAGACAAGGAACCAAAACACTTCCTCGCCCGTCCGAGCCGAGAGCGGCGACGAGCTGGTATGTGTGCTGTCTCGTCCTGTTACCGGGGTCAACGGCGCCGATGTTGACAGTGATATGTGTCACTGCAGGTTTGTAATTAAATGGAAAGAGGCTGTTTGACTGCAGCGTGATCTCTTTTTGTCTATAGCACAAAGAGACACAAACACACACACACACACACACACACACACACACACAGGCAGATTCTTATCGCCTGAAACTACCCGTATATCCGAAATAAATGGCCTGCCAAGCATTTGATGGGTTGGCTAGAAATCCCAAATGCTTATATTGCCTTGGCTGCTTTCAAGTAATCATCCCCATGGTAACACCTGACACCAGCTATTCATCATGCAGCCCATATAAACTCCAGCATATTCACAACAACAAGTCACACAGTCAACTTTTCATACCCGCTGCTGACAAACAGCCACAGAAAACATGTCTGCGTATGATGATACATTCAAAATCAAACCCTCTCATTAAAGCTTAGCTGTGCATGTGTGTGTGTGTGTGTGTGTGTGTGTGTGTGTGTGTGTGTGTGTGTGTGTGTGTGTGTGTGTGCTTGCGCAGACTCGTGTTGAGTTGCACACCTCCCTCAACATTAATTGTCAGTCTTTAGCGCTAATGTGACAGGTGAAAGTGAATTTGTTAAGATGGCATTGACTCTAATGTGTTGCTATAGTTTATATCAGCCAGTCGAGCGTGCAGCGTCAGTGGATGAATATTCAGGAATCACAGCCTCATTTAGCATCAACACGAGCAGAAATGGAAATTCTTTGGCCCTAAATTAGCTAGACGAGGATGTGCACGTAGTACAAATCGTCCTACTGTATGGAGCCGGTGTTTGTTTCTTCTCACACTCGTTGTGTTTCAACCATCTGTCAGTGATATTGATGTTTCTCACGGAGGGCTACAGGGTGCAGGATGAAGGAAAAGACCGAGTGTGAGGAAATATTTGTGGGATGTAGTCATACACATCTCCTCATCACTCCATCGCACAGAGTCTGGGGGCAGATATGGAGACCTGGGCTTTTTTATCTAGACTGCAATCAGTTTTATCTGCGGAAAAGAAGCGTGAAGATCTTCTACTTAAGCCGAAAAAGCATTAGAATAATTTAGAAATCTCAGTTACAAGTTGCAAATGCAAAACAACTTTAACTGTCAAATAAACGTCGTGGAGTAAACAATGCATTCCCTTTGAAATGTATGAATTATGAAGCAGCAGAAAACTCAAGTAAATATACTGAGTTATACACATTATACCCAGATTTTCTGCCCACCAACTCTTGTGATCTTCTGACATTTCCTCCGCTGCCACCATGAGGTTGGAACTTTTTTGGTTTCAAGTGAAACGTGTCCACAATTACACGACAATCATGAACATTTCATGAACTACAGGGATTCAGAGTTGGACTCTACCATTTATCCAATCTCCTTCAACATCTTCATCACCCCTGGAGCTGGAGCAGGGAGACATACTCCTTGAACCGCAGGTGGTGGAGACTTAATTACTGTCATACACTGAGGGGGAAGCAGAAACTAACCCTCCACCTCGTACAGTACCTGTGAAAATGCTTTGCAGAGAACCTGAAGCTGTCACAAATATAACTTCTTTAAAAAACTGAATAATTGTAGCCCTTGGACTCGTAACATCTTTTTTTCTGGGAAAAATTAGAAACAAGGTTTGAGGTTGCAAACACCCGGTGACACATAAATGTAAGATACTGATACGAACTCAGAGAGTCGCCCGAGTGTTAGCTGAGAAAGAAACAGAGCTAATACACACTATCAGTTTTCAAACTAATGCACTGAATAATCTGGGATTCATAATCTCTGCCCTCAATTTATCAGTGTCTAAAATATGGATTTTTTTTTAAATCATGGCAATGCTTTGAAAACTCAGAGTAGAGATTTACACATGGCTCCTTTTTCTCAGCTAGCTTTGTGTGAGCTAGCTAGCTAATAAATGTTATTGTATGCAGTCTAAAGAACAAGACTGATTTAACCATCATATCGTGCCACTGTCAAAATTAATTTGCCAAGATTTTGGCTTACAACTAAAAACTTTGATAAGTAATCACATTGGCATCCCTGTTAGCCTCGTACATTTGGTAAGATTCAATATTAGCATGGTGATGTACAAAACTGAGATAGTAAGCAGGCAAAAGATCTCCCTCATTCACTCTTTCACCACATTATTCATGATGTACATGCATTAGTTCATTCAATAGTTAGCCGTTAATACTTTTCATGATTTTTTTGTGGTTGCTAACAAGTGTAAACTGCGCATAAATTGCAAACAAATTGCAGCGTAATCGACATTTCATATGCACAGCAATTAGAGAATAATTTGGAATATACACCATAGTTAACTTTAAGCCTGCTGAGCACATTTGCATTTAATTGCTAGCTCGTTAGCCGTTGTTAGCATTTAGCTGTGCTTAAGTTCAGCTTCACAGAGCTGCTAGCATGTCTGTGGACTCTTTCATGTTCAAATCTGGATGTCAGCCTTTTTTTTCCCCCTCAAAGCTCTCAAAGTATTTTAAAGTCATAATTTTTTTGGCACAAAGAGAGCTGAATTTTTTTTTTTTTTTTTTTTTTTGCAGTTCATTGTTTTTGCCTCGGCTTCAAAGCGTGGAGTAAAAAAGAAAGCCGCGCTCCCGACTGCGATAGAGGTTCCCTATCTGTGGACTGCAGATAATGAGGTGCTATCTGTTAGCAAGGAAGAGTGCAGCCCAGCCGGAGCTGGACCGGAGCGGGGAAGAGAGAGTCCGTCGGAGAAATCGGCGTCTCATCCAGTCAAACAGAAGCATAAGGTTTTTTTTGTTTTTTTTTTTGTAAGGTACATCCTGAATTCCACCAGGTTTAATGTCTCCATCAAAAAAGAAGATCAAAAGGAAAGGATTAGAGCAACATAACAGAGGTAAGTGTGGAGAGGAGTCTTTCGCTAAACTCCACACAACGCTTTTTGATACCGCTCATCCCTGCCAAATGGTAACCATGGCAACAGTGGTAGAAGGGAAGTGTGCGGCATTGATAAGAGTGCGACAGGGGATGAAGGGGTTGACAGATCATTTTGGAGAAGTCTGACCCTCCTGCAGAAGGACCGTCGTCTTGTCTAGGAAATTAATACCACACGCAGATGGTGTGTAGAGATTGACAGTCCTGGACGCAGCTCTCTCTCTCTGTGGTAGCAATTTAACACATATCATACTACAAAGTGTTAACTTCAGACACCAAGTGAGGGTATTTTCACACTGTAAATGTCTGTGACTGTGGGTCTCTTCTTCAAGTCCTTTAGGATTTATCTGCTGCGCCAAGCTTACTCTGCTTCACATTGTTAGGAAAATATGCACAAAACTCCACTACCATGCCTTTAGCTGGGCTTTAGCACGGTGCTACAGTCACGGGCGTCTGCAGAAATAAACGTTCGACATCAAGGGCTCCGGTTTTTAAAAAAGGGGACAGGATAGCACAAGGCGACAAATTCAATATCGACACTCCTTTTCCCCCCTAATGTGCTATAAAAGCTGCACTTCTTGTAAAGTAGGATTTTGTGTAAACAGGAGTAGGAAAAAATGAGTTACTAGCTACAGAAAAACCGCTGGGAATGCTTCATTTGCTCCCTTTCGTCTCCGAACACATGACGAGAGAGAGGAAGAGGAAGAGCAATGTACAGTAGAAGGGCCTCCAGCCTGCCTCAGGGGCAGCAAGCCGGATACAGCGTATGATTTCACAAACAACGTTAGTTTTTGCACCACTGATTCAGGCAGAGTGTACTTAATTAGTAAAAATGGACACTAATTGAGCCCCAGCTGTATGTAAGGGGGGGAAAAAAAAAAAAGATGTGAATCTCTAAGCACACACCAACCCAAGAGCTCCAACTCTCTCTGATCCTCTTCTCCCCCCTGAGCTCCGTCTGTTCACTCACTGAGCATAGCGGCTTGCTTCCACACTTTGGAGATTTGTAAGGATAATGAAAAAGTCGGGATAATGATGATGATGATGAGGGATTCAGCACGAAAGAGGAGGCACTTCAGGACTTGTGGTTTTTTTTTTTTTTTTGGGGGGGGGGGGGGGGGGGGGTAAAAAAAAATTTTTTTTGATTTTTTTATTTAAAAAAAAAAAAAAAAAAAAAAAAAAAAAATAAAATTAAAAAAAAAAAGGGGAAAAAAA
>JAQNCA010000004.1:7396344-7411297 GCA_029783725.1 Acanthurus tractus
AATGGAGGCAATAAAAGCCAGATTTTACACATGAAGCTTCAGCGGTGGGAAACAGCTAGCATAGCTTTGCTAATTGTCAGGCGTAGGCTAATCTGAGAGGGATTATTTTCAGGAGTGGGAGGTGAATTTTAGGACCAGGCTAACTGTCCCGACCTGCTACCAGTCTTTATGCTGAGCTAAACTGTGTTTTTAGTGGAAATATATGACAGAGGCGTCAGGCTTCTCAAGTATTCTTTGTTAGACTGAAAGATTCAGGTCGATATATTGGAGTTTCCTTCGTTTTTCTTTCTTTTTTCTTGTTATTAAATATGAAAATGATCTGTGTTCCACTTACTGTGACCATCACGAGGAGAGCTAGCATCACACCCAGCATGATGTACAAGTTATTCGTCAGCCCTCCGGCCCACAAAGGACCCAAGATGGTGGACAAGCCCCCGACTGAGCGTCTGACACCTTGGCTGAATCCTTTAGGTGATGCATCACAATAAAATTAAAGGTTATTCCTTTCCTTTTAAAAAGCATTACTATGAGACGAGACAATAAAAGCCTGTATGTCTGTTTCTTTGCGTCATGTGTGATGAATTAAAAAGGTAGAATCACTCGCCAACCTTGTGTTTTCTCCGCAGTGACTTTTGAGAAAAGAGACACCTGAGACACGGCGACGAAGGGAAGCCCCAGCAGCTGCAGAAACACTCCGATGATGAAGGTCGACAGCTCCCATTCATAACCACCTGCATGGATGGAAAGATAATATAAATGAGATAAATGGATTACTAAATTACAGTCATTTGTATCCTAAATTATATAAAACATATCATTAAACAATTCCATTTCCAGGCTGTAATCTCACATCGGCTCTCGCTTTCCTGGAATTAATATATTTCAAGATCTCTTGGTTATTTTAATATTTCGTCCCTGTTTATTTCTGATATGTGGTGATAATCATTCAAAGTGTGTGACAGACCATACTTCAGTTATCCATCTTTTTGTTTCTCAGTTTTTAAGTTCTTTTCACAAATGGGTTGGCACCAGCTGAGATAGCTCTATCTGAAAACGAAACCACTGCCAAGCTGGCAGCCTCTTCATTTTTGTTCTCGGCTGCTTTGCATCATGCACATGTTTGTGTGAATTTGTGCCCACTCAAACTGTTGGATGCTCCTGCGAGTCTATAATCTTAGAATTAAAATTCAATTTTCAAGAATTAAACATGTTTCTCGGCGGGTTTTCGAGAAAGGGAGAATATTGTTTTCCCTCAGGTAGCTGCCACTGAGGTTTTTTGTTCCTTTGTTTGGTTGCTTTAACCGTAACAAATAGCAGACAAATGTAGGATATGCCTTAACAAATAGCATTTTTTGTCTAATTAGATTACTGTAATCCTTTTATATGTACTCAGGCACTCCCCAGCTCCAGCACCTGTCACTTGTAATCAGAGCGATAAACGTGACAGGCCAACATGAACATACAGGATCCAGTTTGCTCGTATGATCTCCTGCCGGCCTGCCAGAGCCTCAGTGATATCGTTTACACAGCACATCCAATGCAGCCGGTGTGCAGCTCAACATGGCTCCCCTGCGCTCTGCACGCCGGCACCAGTCACAGAAATGTTTTGGTGGAGAGCATCAGGCACTTTTTAAGTCTGTCTACGTCTTTGCATTTGTGTTTGTGTGTGTTTTTTTTCCCCCCGGTTGGCACCTCGGGGGTTGCAGAGGAAGATGAGCGACCAGATACAGGCGACGCAGCAGATGACCAGGCCGACGGCCAGCACGGCGCGGTCCGCCACCTTCCCGCTCAGCCAGCGTACAAAGAAGAAGCCCAGGATGACCTCGACCCCGCACAGGCTGTACATCAGGCTGTTGGCCAGCTCGCCGAAGCCAAAGTAACGCTGCGTCATAGGAGTCACCATGGTCTGGGGGGGGGTTTCAGAAAGATGTTCACAAGGTCAGTCAGTGATTCAGTCAGAGGTAGAGGTGGAGATTCTTATTAGAGCTGAAACGACTACTTTTAAGTCCTTCAAAGGCTTCATTCGGTCTAGATCAAAAGAGTTTCTTCTTTTTTTTTTGATATTAAAATGATTATATAAGCCGGGTCAGCGCGGTGTGACTATCGAGCCACCGCAGCTTAATGAGAAGAGAGCGGGCCTCTTCATTTCTCATGTCGCAGACAAAGAGACTGATTATGTGCACTTGTTGCATCAGTTTTTTTTACTTTGAGCGTTAAGCGATTCTTTATTATTTTCTCAGAGTAACAGCGCGGGTCTTTCCAGGTAAGGCTCAGATTGATACAGTTTGGATGAGACTCGGGGTAAAATAGTGTGACACTGTGTGAAATGCTTGGAAACTCCGACTGATGGATCTCAACGGTAGCTGCTCTCACCTCCAGCGCTGTCTGATTGAAGAGAGTGATGAACTGAGCCGTGAGGAGAACAACCACCTCCTCTCTCAGGAACTCTGCCGAGTGAAAGACAGAGAGAGAGATATATTCTGAAAAAAAAAACCAGGGAAAAACCAGAGAGAAAATCATAAAACAAGCTGAAGTGGTACCATTAAATTGAAAGTTTCAACTGGCGAGATACGTTAAGATAGAGGAGTCGAGAGGGAAAAGAAAACTCGGACTATCTGAAAGTGATCTTAAGATTGAAAGAGGCGGGCGTGACAGATCCTGGCCGGTTTGTCATGTTGATCCTCTGGTCCAACAAACTGTATATTTCTATTTCTTCAGATAAGTGAGAGCTCTGCTGTTTCTTCTTTTTTTTTTCTTGTGTTTTAACACATGATAACACAAGAAAAAAATATATAAATATATATATTTTTATATTTTAAAAAATTCCACATTTGATACCAGTTTTTCCTGGAACAAAAACTCCCGTATGGACTTGGAGGGGAGGGAAAATGAGCCGGGCTTGCTGCTAAATTTGGCAGAGTGTGCCAGATGGCTGGAGGACTGCTTTTTTGGACTGCGTGTGATCCACGACGGTTCAGTTCTCTCTGTTCAGTGTTTTTTTAGCTTATTTATATCATTTTATTTTTGTATCACTACATATACAGTATGCAATGTATGCAAAATGATTTTAATAGAATCATACAGATTTAAAGGGCCTGCCGAGTGATTTATTATTACATTTCAATAAAGTTGGAAGAATTGAATAAAAGTGATTTTAAGAGGCCAAGATATTCTGATCTGATTCAGGCTCCAGAGAACACCAGATCCTACAGCTCCCATGATGCAGCTTGATAACAACTTTCATAAGACACTTCTTGCCATGTTAACACCCACATCTTTAACTACAACTTCACATCTTGAGTTTGCAACTCAAACTTCATGCTCCGTCATCAAGTTTACTTTTATGACATCGTTGGGGTGATTTTCTCTGACTTGACAAAGCTCCTCCAGACAGTAGTAGCACTTCCCATGAAAACTACACAAATCCTCATGTAAAATTGGCAGATGAGCTCTTAAAATGTAACAAAAAAATGATGATCATATGCAAATATTTCCAGATTTTTAAGCACCTTTAACTATAAATTCACAAATTTATCACCTGTGGGTTTAAAATTGGTTATAAATGTCTCAAAAACTCTAAAACTCTGCTGAAAAAATCTACCAGGGGCTCCAGTTCGTTTCTTAGATTTTCAAATCCTTTAGAAACACACAAAGGCTCGACATTCAGGAGAGTTATGGAAACCCCGGCTGTCTGAATCAGTGTTTCTCAGCTGTTGCTGCAAACAATGTAGTTCAACAAAGTGCTCAGGAATCATGCTGGCTACTTGTTTTGCTTGTAATACATCTTGTAGAGCATAAAAAACACCATATAGACACGTAAACAAAGTTATGAACTTGTTTTAAATGCAGGAAGTCTTTGAGATGGTTATGCTAAGCTTAGCTTAGCTTAGCTTAGCTTAGCTTAGCATAAAGACTGGAAACATGATGCATGTTCATATTCAGCGTGCAAACACGAGAGAGCTGTTTTAATGTTCTCATCTTATTCTAAATGTTAATCACATACAGGGAACAAACATATTTGCAAAAACTGTTTGATTAATTCTTTGAACCGTTAATAAATTTGTGCACACAGCTTACTAATGCTGTATATTTTTCATTTAAAAGGGAGGGAGTTCACACAGTTTCTGCTGGTGTTGTTAGCAAAGCGTGACGGCAGCCACAAATGAAGAGGCTTGATGAAAGAGAGTGAAAGATCTGCTGGAGTTTCAAAGATTCCTCACTCATACAGAGAGAGCCGGGGAGGATCAATAATTCAGGAGAGTGAACGCCAGAAACACTGTAACAGACCCTTCTACAGTGTGTGCTCGAGCTGCAGACATCCTCGAGTTTTGCTCCCCGAGTTTCTGCTGTTGTAGATTTTCTTCAAAACAAAAAAAAAAAGGTGGAATCAATAAGAGGAATGTTGGCCACATTACCAATTCTGTCTCCATTTCATCCACAAGTCAACCACAGCAAGCCAGTCAATAAAAACGGAAGTCCGCTATCCATCCCATTGCCACATCTTCAGAGAGTGAGAATCAATGCAGGGGTTTGACACGCACTCACTCACACACACACACACACAGGCTAACAAAGTGTAGAAAAAGTTAATCAATAACGGCACACAATCGCTGCTTGCATCCCATGTTAAGCTACTATGACACTAATCCAATAAGACACCTGACATCATATATACACATACACACTCTGACAGAAAGCAGACGGATTCACACAAGTCCAATCAATACTCAGGGAATCTGATCTGAAATGCCACACAGAATTCCTCTGAGAGAGAGACCCGGAGAATGGAAGTATGACTGTGTGTGTGTGTGTGTGTGTGTGTGTGTGTGTGAGTCAATAGAGCAGACAGGAAACATGTGCATTGGCAGTGACACCTCCTCCTACCTGAACCTGAGGAACACAAGCAGAGCAGAGCTGACAATCATTGCCGTGGACGGCCAAGTCAAACCTGCTCGCTCACCTCTGCTGGCGCTGAAGTTCTTGAAGGGATTCGAGACCACCGAGGCTCCGCCGACGTTCTGCGTCTCCGATGAGGTGGACGTCTCCGATTGGTCGGAGTCGACGGCTCTGTAGGTGTGCACCGGCTCCTCCTCAGACCTCATCAGCGGCCTCTCCTCCTCCTCCTCCTCCTCCTCCTCCTTGTTGCCTTCCTCTCGTTTCATCTCCAAAATCACGTCTCCCCCCTCTGAGCTGATGGGTGGTACGTCCCAGTACATAGCAAGGACGACAAACTGGATCAGCACCCACAACAGGCACATGAAGATCTGAGGGCGAAGAGACAAAAAAAAGACTTAAAAGTTCTTAAATATTTTAAGCAATCAACTGCATAAAACAAACTTTTTACAACATCAAAATCCTCAAAAAACTGTCAGGAGAGCGTAAATATTTTAGAGAAGGGGAAGAGGGTTAAGAAATAAAGGAACCTCGCACAATGAAATAATAAGAAAAGTGCGGTGCCAAATTATGTGGAAAAGTGAAAGTGGGCGTGTGGAGCTTTGTTATATCTCATTTAGGCTCCATCCGTTCTCCAGGTGTTATATTCAGACAGACTCGTGAGATGGAAATAGATCGATACGGGTTGTTACAGGCCTGAGTATCACTGCAGGCGTTTTGTATTCTTTTTACTCCGAGGAGAACAAAGGGAAAAGGATGCATGCCAACAGGAGTGCAGAATGTAGAAGGACTATTTCTGAAGATTGTTTCTGTATTCATGAGGCTTTCGAAGAACCTTAGATTACTGATTATCTGGATGCTGTTACCCCGGGAGATGTATATTTGTTCACAACAAAGGGCCCCAGTTTGAAATCACACAGCCGCAGGAACAGGTTGAACGCTGGCCCTGGAGAGAGAAGAGGGAGAGCTTTAAAGACGAGGTGGAATAAAAACAGAGGATGTGCGCAGACAGTAACCTTCACCTCGGTGATTTTATTGAATGTCTCCCTCTCACAGTTGAAACTGAACATCAAAGGAGACATCAAAAAAATCCTTCCTGATGTCTGATATTTTTTCAGAAGACGGAGGAGGTGGAGAGAGGTGAAATGACACCTCTCTTTGTGGTGAGATGAAGGGGGGGGGGGAGAAACTGACCGACAAGGAGCCCGGCTTGTCGACAGGCCATGATGGCTGCAAAGATACCAGCACGTTCCTCCGGCCGAGTGCTCCTAGTCAGGAAGCCGAAGATGGAGGAGCCCGCTCCTGCACCAACACCTGCGAGGGAAAAACACAGCGCTCATTCGCTGCAAAATTCACAAGGTTCACTCATGCAGATGCAACAGCTAACAGGCTTTTGGTGTCATTCCAGCACACGCATGCGTTTGTGTGCATGTGTTACCTGTGACGAGTCGACTGCTTAACAACAGCCACTTTGAATATCCGAGGAAATACATCAAGTTACCTGGAAACAAACAAACAAACACACATTTTCAAAAAAATTAAGAATCGAAAGGCAGCTTCAGGGTGAAACAAAAGTTTGCTGCTTGTTGTCCAAAACTTTTTTTTTTTCCGATGCTAACAACTTGAAATATTTGAACAGTTGAAGGAAATGCAATGAAATATTTCACAGACATTTATAGTTTCCATACAGAGGTGATCCCCTGGACTCAAACGTTAAATTATAAGATACATTAGCATGAAATGTCTTGCGACGTCATTAAGTCAAAAGCTAAACTTAAGTTTAAGGTCAAATTCCTGTAAAACTGCTGAATTTCAGCTGTACTTTAACTTTGTGCGTGTGAGCAAATGTCAGAATTCTAACATACTAAACTAATTTGATAAACAAGGTGCAAACAAATGCTAATTTTGAAATGTTAGCATTGTTGCTGTGAGCATTTTAGCATTCTACCATTAAATTTAGCTAGCATGAAGCACATGGCATTAGAATAACGACTTAAGTCCACAAGAATCGTAGAAACTTTGCAGTGGTGGTCAAATATCAGGTCAGGGTTGAACATTACACACTGAAATTAAATTCTACCCACAATGCAGTGCAAAACATGGTGCTTAACATTTGGTTGCTAATTTGGAGCTAACTTCGGCAATGCACTGCAGTGGACGAAGAGAGGAGACAAAAAGGCAAATTTTAATAGCGGCTGAAATGAAGGAATGAAGTAATAGACCTGATTTTTTTTTTTTATTACACCATCTAAGAGAGAAGACAGAGTTCCTCATGCAGCAGGAGCTGAATAATGAATGAGTGTGGTGTTTCTGACAAATTTCAGCCACAGTTTTGAGTTTCACACTGTTTCCACAGTAAAATCCGACTGTCTGTGTCATGTGGTTTCTTCCTGTGGTTCGATTACTCACCAACGATCTGAAAACAATTGGAGAAAAGGATGATTGACTTTGTAGTTTTTCTGCGGTCTGACCAGAAACCGAACAGCGGGGATGTCAGCAGCCCGCTCAGGCTGAAGGCGGACAGACCCAGACCCAGGAAGTACGGGGGGGCCTCCAAAATCTGGAGATACCTCCATATTGTAGGCAGAATGACAGCTGAGACAATGAGAGGCGAGAAGGAGGATGTTTTGCGGTGGAAAAAGGAAGGAGAAGGTGTTAATGACAAGCCTCATTTACTCACAGCCAAAAATACATTTGAGTTGCATCAGATGCCTTTTCCTCTGTGATGTGTGCTTACAGCCAAAATGCCAGACAGATTCAGCTCTAATGAGACCATTATCTCATGTCTTCAGTTCTGTAAAGCTGTCATAATGAACTTACCGTACTCAATGCCGCTCAGCATAAATATCAGTCCGATGGTGAGAAAAGTTAGATTCCTCTTGCGGTGATTATCCATTAAGACTTTGCTTCTTCTGTGACTCGCTGCCTTTTTTTAAACGCCGACCTCGGTCTGCGTGTGCTGTTCAGAAATGTTGTTCGGTGGCATAATCAGATAACAGGAGACACTGTGAGTCCAATTACAACTACTGGCCTGGAAAATCAGAGGAATTTGTCTCAGTGTTGTACAAGGTCCACACGAGGTTCAGGCCTTCAGCAGGAAGAGGAGACCTGAAACACATGAAATCTAATAAATAAAAAAAAACACAATACAGTCCAACATGTAATTACTGCATCAGTCCATTTCTAAGAAGCCTTTTTTCTGTTGAGGATGAGCTCCTGTTTGAGTCACGTCGGCAGTGCTGCACCAAGCTGCGAGCCTCCAGGTCCAGGCAATGTTTCAGGTTACCAGGTGAGGTAAAGCACACGGGGGCTTTATACATTTTTAATCTTGTTTTCTTCGGTTTCATCAAAAGCACTTAATTCTTACACAAGGCTGGTGAGAAAAAAAAAAAACGCACCAGACCTGCCGGCCCTCTTGTAGGTTTTGGATATGAATACCAGCAACCTCGCTGTTTTTACAAAAAAGAGACTCCATTTACCAGTTTATAAAAAAAAGTATACATCAGCCACTGTAATAAAAACACACACAGGTAATAAAATACTGTACATCAGATAAACCGGGGTTAAAATGAAGCCTCTCACCAGAACGCGTGATAAAAGGTTGTGGGAAATAACACTCTATTGTATTCAAGACTGAATAAATTAGGTCTGACATCGCTGTCTGTTTTATTTAATGGTTGGCTCCATTTTCAAGCTGCTGTGGTGTTCCTGGCCCTGGGCTTGTTATATTAAGCAGAACTGTCACCAAGTTAATACCTCCATATGTCTTGCCAGCAACGCATGAATAATACAAAGACTTTCGATTGTTTGAATAACACATATAAACTCGCTCAGCGTCTTGCACTCATATCACACAGCACTGGGAGTCTCTGAGAGGTCTGGAATGATGAAGGGGCGCAGGACACACATGTTCGGGTCGGTATCTTCTCTCTACATCTGTGTAAAAGTGGTTGATCAGGCATAAAATCTCAACTTTGCGCCTTTTTCTTTTGCTTGTTGACTTCAAGCAGAGCCTGTGTTTACCTGCGTCGGTGCCACTGTGCTGTGTAAGAAGTGAATAATCAAGAGATTTACTCTTTCTCTCCATGACACTTCCGCGTGCAGCTGAGCCTCACGGGCCCACAGAGAGGCCATTAGCTTCCTACCTGCTTTACCTGTGGTGGTTTCTATAGAAACACACATGAGGGTGGAAAGTGCTGTTGCGCTCACCTTTGAGCCTTGGTAAACAACAGGGAGCTCCCCGGTGAATAAACTAAAAATCTGGTCCAACCAGTAAGTCACCGTGCTGCACTGGAGCCTGTTGGAGATAAGAGATGATTGGCTGCAGACAGACGGACATTTGACTCTCAGATAAAGAGGAGCTTGATAGTTGGATATTCATACTCAGGGTTGGAAGTTTGGCCGAGGGAGGAAAAGGGAATGTTCTTGAACACCGCCTCTCCTCAGACGTCGTACAACATCCCCATTAACATCAACCTGCAGGGTGCTCGCAGGCGGCAGACACGGTAAGAGAGGACGATCGACTGCTGCAGACAGGCAGACTTTGAGAACACTGTTGGGAGTTCATTATAAAGGAAAAACACAGGTGAAGTTTAACAAAGAGTCACACTTAGATTTGCCAACTCTTGTGCGTGTGCTGTGAACATGCATGGTTTTAAAGGGATGTACGAGGTGCAAAAAACACCAATAAGATCGAATCTGACACGTTGGAACAGATTATAATCCATTATTTTTGCTTCACAGGGCAACTTCAGCGATTATGAGACGAATTAAGTTCTGTTTACTTGTCACCGCTCAGCTTTTGAGACCAGTTGTTTCGTGTCTTTCGTGGCTCTAGAGGAGCAATCTGACAAAGCAGCTTCTGATGAAGTCATCTGAGGATTGAGCCCTCAAATTTTTACAGAGAAATCTGTTTTAATCAGCCGGTGTTGAAGAGTTTTGAAGCCCTGTGTTGAACGAAAAACAATATCACAGTGCCTTATGGGAAATACACATTTGTTAGAGCTGGAAAGATGTTAAAAGGATGGACTAGAGGCCAGAATCGCCATCATTTTGATGTTTTTGTGGGAGTCGGCCATGTTGGCTTGTGAGTGGGTGGGTCCGCATTGAAATATAAAAATAACTTTAAGATGGATTTCATTTTTCTTACAGACATTCAAGCCTTTCAAAGGGTGATACTGACAGACTTTTAAAATCAGGATAAACTGACTTTGTTTGCTGCTAATGAGCATGTCAGCATCTCAACATGCCAAACTACGGTGAATCTGGTTAATATCGGTCCTGCTAAATATCAAAGTGTTAGCAATGCTATTGTGAGCATGTTAGCTGTTATTAGCAAGTAGCACAAAGCTCAGCTGTGCCTGCAAACGGCCTCACAGAGCCGCTAGCATGGAAGTTTAGTCTTTGTTCCCCATGTTGCATGGAAGCAGTAAACTGCCAGGACACCACTTGAAAAAAATCTCATCATTTCAATGTATTTATCAACTGAGTTATTTTTATAGCTGAGAAGTATAAATGAAGCTTCTGACTGATTAGATTTGTATGAGCTCTATGTTGTGCAAAGGTAAATCTTGGGGAAAAAAATGTTGAGAATATTATACAAACACATGAACAGTTTGCATTTGAGAGCAAAGTTTGAATTTGAAATATATCTCGATCTTCAAACTATCCATTTTCCATGTGTTTTATTTTTTACTTACGCCAGAGAGTCAAAAACTAACAAAATTAGTTACAATACCTTTTTGTATTTTAGCCCTGAAAAAGGAATCATGTTCAAAAGAATCGAAAATTAATCAAAAGAACCAAAATAAATTCTTGAGTTGAGCATGAAATTTGTTGACAAATGGAATCAAAAACCTAATTTGTGTCACTGTTGGATAAAATCATTACATCCTTCTGTTGGTTCAGACACACAGCGGCCAATCAGGAGCCGGAGTGGAGCAAAGCGGCGGACGGGCGTGGAGGGCAGCGAGCTCGCACCCAGATGCCTGTGTCGAGCGTTGGGGAGGACAGGGCCATCCTGCTGGGCTTCACCATGATGGCCTTCTCCGTGCTCATGTTCTTTGTGGTCGGCATCACGATGGTCAAACCGTATGCTAACAGGTACAGAAATCTGTCAAACATGGAAGATCCCATGACTTATGACAGCACTCAGGGTAAATCTTATATCATTTAACTAATCAACTATTTAAAAAAAGGAACATATGCTACCAGTAAGTTACACTTAAATAAAAATAAACATTAGATATTAAGTTAAAATGCTGACTAACTTAACCAAGATCAAATAATATTCAATTTGGATTATTTTTATTTATTTAATACATAGCTTCTCATCTGCACGTGTCTTTTCTTGGAAGGGATACACTTTAATAAATGTGCAACAACAAAAAAATTATAAAAAAGACCTCTCATATCAGTTTATTTACGGTAAACACAAGAAACTTGTGCTACAGAAAATGGACCAGACTCAGTGAGTAGCTGCCTAAGCTTAACAACTGCCTTGCACCCTGTCCTATATAACCCAGACATAAATATACTTACAACAAATCAATATCATCTTAGGTCCTGTTCATGCAGAGTCTAAGAGATATTAATTTATTATTAACTATCTATGAAACTGCTTCTACTTCCTCAGTATATACTTAATTTAACTGGATCAGCACCCAATAAAGAATCTCCTAATTCCCATGATAACTGCTAATTTAACTATACAAACCAGTGAGCAGTGGTAACTAACATGTCTTTGGAGTCGTCAGGTGGGAACAATTTAATGTCCAAGAGATGTAATGTAAAACAATCAGGTTTGCTGCCTTGCTGTTGGGATGGTGACGGGTTACGGTGAACTTTTCCACTCGTTTCCCAGCGACTGGAAGGCGGCCGGCTGTGTTCTGCTGCAGACTGAGATCCTGGAGGAGTGGGTGGACTGCAGAGGTGTGAGCACTGTGCCTTGCCTCAGGGTGAAGGTGAACCTCACAGGCTCCAATCAGACAACTTTCCTCCACTTTGACGAGGAATTACTCCACCTCTCTCTAGAGGTAAGAGGGATTTAAGGCGGTGAAATTCCGGGTCTTACCAAGTAGCTTCATGAGCCTCCGGTTTGGATCTGCTTCACACCACATGTGACTTCTCGAAAGTGAGGGAGGAACACCTGTGGAAAACTAACCCGAGAGGAGTGGATTTAAACATTAAAGCCATGTATTTGTGCACTTGAGACAAAAAAGGACAGCTATTTTTGCTTTTCTGCCAATTTAGCTTCTTGTGCTTGAACCACTTCGGTTTAGGATTTTTGAAACAATGAATTTTAAAGCAGATTGAAGCAGGAGTGTTGTCATCATGAGCATTTGGACAATGCATGAGCTGTACAATTTCACACACCAAGTTTGATTCCCAAGAAAAAAATCTGCTAAATTTTAATCCTAGTTGGGAAATCAGCCTTCTGGTGTCTGATTGTATTTGTCTGAAAAAAAAAGCTCAGACTGGTTCAAAATCAGGTGCAAGAACAAAAAAACAGAGCTGTCTTTGTAGTAAATCTTAATTTTTTCATCTTCTAAAAGTCATTTTTCTTTTAGTATCAGCCTTCATGAGCCGAGACTTCAGAACGTACCTGTCGAAATGGTAAAGGCAAAATAAAAAAAAGAAGCTGGAATGAACAAGCTTACAGGATGGAAAAGTAGCAGTACTCTGATTACTGCACCATTGTGAATAAGCCAGCAGACATTATTAGGGGATGCTCTCATGCTGCACTCCTGCTCTATTCAGAAGCAAATCTATGAAACATTTTTCGGTGTCAGTGCGACACACGGAGGCTGGAGTATTTTAGACCAAAAAAAAAAAGAGAGAAAGAATCAAAAAGAACCTTCCAGCTTGTCTCGCTGATTGCAATCAGCGCTGCCAACTGTAACAAGCAGGTCACTTGATAAAAATTACACTTGAATCATATCTCTTCTTCCCCAGTGTTTTTACATACCCAAATGTCGCATGGACAAAGCAGAACTTCAGAAGGAAGTTGAGAAAGTGAAGAGCAGCTTGGACGCTCTGACGGATAGCACTTCATCATGCTTCGCCGACCGGCTGAGGCATCCCGGAGACGCCATCTTGAACAGGAAGCACACCTACGAGGACGCCCTGTTGGCGCTGCTGTGGCCCTGCCTGATGCTGGGTGGTGGAGCTCTGCTGGTGGGCCTGGTGAAGCTGACGCAGTACTTGGCTCATGTCTCCTCTAAGATGAGCAGTGCGAGTGCAGTGGGCAGGCTCACTGCAACACACACCGACAGCAAACTGTACAGACTCCTCAGGAGGTCGGGCGTGCCGTCTCCTTCATGACGAATCCGGTGTTTGTGCTGCCAAAAAATACCAAATATAAACATTTTAGTGGCACATAATGTGAGTGAGGGCTGGTATGTATGAAGACTGGAGGTAAAATTTTTATCTCAAGTGTGTAAAAACCAAAAATGGAGACTACTTTAGAAATATTAGACAATTTGTTTCTGTTCCCTAATAAATTAAGAGAAATCTTATTTCTAAGGAATGCTTAAATATTTAGATTGATCTGATGTTATTAAAATATTTATAGAGGAACCTGTTTTATAAGTTTTATGTTTGCATATTTCAATACAGTATACGTACATATTTGACATAATGCGTGATGGTTGGTTTCGTATAAAACTGCTATTGGCTGATTGAGTGCTTGTGGCGGGGCACATGATAGACATGATCGTACTCCATTTTTTTTTTTTTACATCCCTCAGGAATCAGTGCAGTCAGCAGACTTTGTAAATGTAATTTTAGCTACTTTGTACAGTTTATTGAATCATAACTCGAAAGCTTAAGGATCGCTCTTCAAAGTTTACACACACCGGCTCAGCTCGGTTCACTTCACCCCGTCGGAGAGATGTTCTTCTGCACAAACTCCAGACTGTTTATACGACTGATTTGGGCCGTGCTGCCCCACACTAATGTTGCTCTTTATTGGGATGCACAACTATGCAGAAGTGCCTTGTAAATGACAATTATTTTGATTAAGTGTAACACAAACATCTTGATTAAAAAAAAAAAAATTTCAAAATAAAATCCATCCAGATAGGGAGAAATGTTTTTTTTTTTTATTCAACAGTACAATAAATGAATGCATACAGTTTCTTATCAGACAAATGGTCGTATGAGGATGACTAAAACAAGTTTTTTTGAAGCAGTTTGATGATATATATATACAGATGAATACATAACATATGAGTCTGGTTCTTTTTTTTTAAAACATGCAGGGTAGCTTCTTCCTCCTTATTGTGCTTACAGACCTCCGCTCGGGGCGAGAGATCTTCACTTGACATGAACATCGTACTCTGACAACAGCATCAAGTCCTTGTCCTTCATTCAACAATTCACCTCTGCTTTGTCATTCATATCGTTTCAACAACTAGAAGCTGTCTACTGGGTTTTTGTATGAGGATGGTGCACGTTATGCACTATTACTCCTTTTTTTTTTTTTGTTTTGTTTTGGTTAACAGTTACATATATGAATTTTGCTTACATTTAAAAATACAAAAATATATTACGTCTGTAGTTATTCAAGGAAAGCATTTGCACATGTAGTAGCAGTTATCAGTATCTGTTACCTTCATTGTGACTTTGTTGTACCTCACACAAGTAACAAGGTCATTTCTATACATGAAATTCAAGTAAACAACATCAGGTCAAACAAACAAACAAACAAACAAACAAACAAACAAAAAAGGAGATATTCGAGGACCTCATGCATAACGCAGTGTGAGAAACAGAAAACAACCAGAACGAGTACAAAGGGAAAGAGTTAGTCCGATAGTTCTTCCATAAAGTACATGGGTTTCAGTTTTTTTTTTCAGTTTGGGTCCGGCCCGCTGCTCTGTAGCCCGTACAGAAGCAAATGCATCTCTGTAGGATTGGTTTCCTGATCACTTTTAAGTCCTAACCCACGTACAGAGACCAAAACAAAAAAAACAAAACAAAACAAAAAAAACCAAACGAGGACTTTCAGCCAGACTTGATTATTCAGGAAACCGTGCTGTCGTGTTTCATTTGGTAAAGC
>JAQNCA010000004.1:7462253-7472895 GCA_029783725.1 Acanthurus tractus
GTGTGCAGTGTGTGCAGTGTGTGCAGTGTGTGCAGTGTGTGCAGTGTGAGCATAAAAAAAGCAGCAGGCAAACAAAGGCATGTTGTGGGCCTGGACAGCTGGACATGCCTCGTCTTTAAAGGGCTAGTTCACTCAAAGGGAAAAAAAAATGTTACTCAGTCGTGTGCACATGTTGGTTCAGTGCTCCCAGATTTAAGGTGGATTGTCTTCCTGCCCTGATTGTGATCAAATTTTTGTTAATTGATTTTTAAAATTACACATAAAAAAAACAACATAAACTTGTATTTCTAGATATCCGTCACTGGCTATGAACAGCTATTATTGTAATCTGCTCAACCAAAGAAAAACCCCCCATGGAAACACAACACAACATGTTTATGTGGATTATTCAGTGATGCGGATGTTGTTTCCAGAAAAATCTGTTGCTGTTCACTGCTTTCTTTTCATAACATTTCATTGTTGAAAAGCACAACAGTGTTTTCTGGTATTATTTCCATTTTCTTCTCAGTTTCCTTGGAAAAACATAAAGTTCCTGGCATGTGGACGGGATGTGTAGTGGCATCAGTAGCAGAGGTGAAGGTCCCTCATGTCCATTGTCATGAAAACAGTGAAACCCTTTAAACTTTGCCTCCGGGGCTGAGAGGAGGCTGGACGAGGCTGGACGAGGCTTCGGCCACCTTGTGAACCTGGAGGGAAATTTGAATCCTTGATCTTTGCTCCGTATTGACGTATTCGGTCACATGTTCTTGCTGACTTCTAACTAATTTAAATAGGAATTTTGGTGCATTATGTTGGCTCACGCTGACGTAGGAAACAGATCTCAGAGATTGATGTCCGGTGAGGTCTCATCTTCCACTGAATCTCCTTTAGGGCTGCAGGATTTCACTTTCCCTTGCAGAGTGCAGGATCATTAGCAGACCTTTAAGTATGCTGATGACTCTGTGAATGTGAGTCGTCTGCCGGGTGTGGAGAGCTCATGGAAAACAGCCCAGTTGGTAATGACCTCGGTAACTGGTGCGACCGGTCGTATCTATGAAGAAACACGGTAAAGACAAAGGAAATGTTAATAGATTTTCAGAGGTGGACCCTCGGCCCCGCAGAATCTCCCATCCGATGCAAACTGAGACGCCCTGTGTGGAAAAAAGGCACATCAGTGTTTTTGGGGGGATTTGGGTTTGTGTTTACAGTGACGTGACACAGATTTACAGAAACTGGAAAAAACCGTCAAGCTTCGCTGATAAATTACTGCTGCTCCCCTTTTTTACGACCTCCAGTGTGTGAATGCAGGGAGGCTCATGGCAGAGGCTCAGACTCTCAGACTCCAGCGGGGACTTTCTTCATTCTTCAATCAGGGCCGAGGGTTAGCATCTCAAAACGTAGCACTAATAGATACAGATCGTCCGCTGTTCCATCTACTCTGGTAATTACTTACATAAATTATGAATGTTTGTGCTCCCCAAATATTTCCTAATGGAGGACTACAAAGATGATATTCATAAAATCAGTCAGCAGACTGGAGGATCCCATATTGATGAATCATTTAGTAAATATTGGCTCATAAATTCCCCAGAATCCATCAGACTGATCCGTTTCTTCTGAACCAGCTCGTTACAGCTCGTTCATCGTTAGTTCCCCCGTCGTAAGTTACTGTTTTGTCCCTCGTTTTGTCGTAATTGTCTCCGGATTGCTTTTCCTTTTCCCCCTTTAGGAGTGGAGTGCGTCACACCGAGTGGTTATTGAGCACTGAGTCATTGCTTCATTATCACCTTTCCATTTGCTCGTAAGCCTCTTTCCTGACCCTCAGCGTTGCATCACCTCTGCCGACAAATATCTGTTTGGTAACTGCAAGTGATTGATAAATACTTAATGACTGATCTCTTTTACTTGAAGAGGTTTTTTAAGGTCAATCTCCCGGCAAAGTTACTCTTAAATAAAGATCAGACTGAGTTTACATTTACACATGTGAAAAGACGATTAATAAGAATAGAAGAAGGAGAAAATCGAGTGCATGAAATCAACGTCTAAATGTTTTATCATAATAATGAAAATCGGTGATGAAATGTTGGAAAAAAACAAATATACTTAAGGGGAATATTTTATCTTTTTATCTGCTAAGTTCATGTATCTTAGTGAGTTTTTGTCCCAGGCTGCAGACTGTGGAGGAGCCGCAGGCTGACGTGAACCAGAGGTGAGGCAGAGTTTCTCATTATCAGCCCGAGTGAAAAGAGAGCCATTCTGAGCCAGTGACCCCATTAGGCTCAGGCCATGCAGTGATGTTTAAAAAGCTCCTGGGGTGCGGTGGGACTCCCAGGCCCCCGGGCCCATCATGATCCCCCCCTCGGTTTCAGCCGGGCCCGGCCGGAAGCAGGCTATTCTCGTTCCGCATTGTGCCGCCGAGCTATTCTGACACCGTCCATTGTGTCTGAATGCTTTCCATGACTATCAGCGATTTCAGTGGGTCTGCACCTTAAACCCCTCCATTATGGACCGGCTTGTGTTGCCACATTTGCTGTGTTAGCTTTTGCTTTCATTGGCCCTCTCCAAACCCCCCCTCGCCCCCCACCCCCTCTCTCTCACCTCACTCACTTTTGACTTTTCAGCTAATGTTGCTACTCCTCTGCAGAGGTCAGAAAACTCTCACCATAACACAGTTTTTATTTGTGCAGCTGAAGGTGAAAAGTCCTGTTTATCCTTTTTTTTAATTAAAAGGTTTTAATTGAATCAAAAATGTTTCTTAATCTATTTACAAATCACATGAGAGTTTACCAGTTTGTGTAACGAATCACTCGCACTGCTTTCAAATGGGGAAGGTGTTACTCAAGCAGATGTTGAGAAAACAAACTCTTCCTGTTTTTGAAACGAAAAATTGTACTTAAAGAAACATACATGGTTCTGTGTCATGATAGTAAGCGTGTTCTCTCTTCTCAGCGTCGTAGCATCGCGGCCTCATGGGTGAAAGATGAGTTCCCGACTGCTGGGCGACTGTCGGAGATTCTGCCGCCATGCAGGACGTTTCCAAGCACACCCAGTGACCGCAACTGTCGCCGATGCCTCCTGCTGAATGTGGAAAGCCTAGTATGGAAGACCCAGCAAGTGCTGCTCTGAGGTACTGGAACAACACTCTCAACCTCAACCACCTCACCTCCTACACTTCCTCCTCCTCCACCTCCTCCTCCTTCGCACACACCAGCACCAACCAGACAGGGACCACCGCCACCAGCCGCAAGTTTCCAGGATGTTTGTGAACTTCCGCCGGATACGAAAATGCCAGTGCGTGCAGCTGATGACCACGTGTCTGGTGCTGTCGGTGGTGATGGTTTGCTGGGAACAGATGGACAACAGCGTCGTCAGCCACGTCAAGTCCTACTCATTCCGCTACCTGATCAACCAATTCACCTACATGAACAAGAGCCTCACCATCCCACGAGAGCAGGCGAAGAGCTTCAGCAACTTCAGCTACCTGCTGGACCACCCGGATAAGTGTTCAGGCAAGGATGTGCTCCTCCTTCTCTTTATTAAAACCTCCCCGGAGAACATTGAGAGGCGCAACGCCATCAGATCCACCTGGGGTAATGAGACCTACATCCAGGACACGCTGGGAGTGACAGTCAAGGTGGTGTTCGCCTTGGGAGCACCTCAGACCAAGAAGGAGGAGCCGGTGTGGAGCAAGAGGAGCTGGGTTGGCTCTCAGGAGCAGCTCATCCACGAGAACCATCTCCACGGTGATTTGATCCAACAGGACTTCTTGGACTCCTTCCACAACCTGACCCTGAAGCTGATCCTGCAGTTCCACTGGACGCACAGCCGCTGTGCACACGCCCGGTTCCTCATGACCGCCGACGACGACATCTTCGTCCACATGCCCAACCTGGTGGCCTACCTGCAGGACATGAGCAGCAAAGGCGTCACGGACTTCTGGATCGGTCGAGTCCACAGAGGGGCGCCGCCGATCCGGAGCAAAGAGAGTAAGTACTATGTACCCTTTGAGATGTACCAGTGGATGTCCTACCCCGACTACACGGCCGGGGCCGGTTATGTCGTCTCCAGGGACGTGGCAGACAAAATCTACCAAGCCACCCTGACCCTGAACGCCTCTCTTTACATAGATGATGTGTTCATGGGCATCTGTGCCAACGCTGTGGGTGTGTCGCCCCAGGAGCATGTCTATTTCTCAGGTGAGGGCAAAGCGCCCTACCACCTGTGCATCTACGACCAGATGATGACGTCACACGGTCACGTGGAGGACATCTACGACCTGTGGAAGGCGGCGACGCACCCGCAGGTGAAACAGAGGACCTCCGGGCTCGTTGGGAAGCTGTACTGCGCAGCGGTTAAGATCTCTTTGCTTTGCAGACCTTATTATTTCAACACCTACCCGTGCAAAGCAGCGTTTTTGTAGGACGACTTCCGGGTTGTTTTTTTTTTTTTTTTTTGTCAGCATGTGACACAGAGGGATGGAGTGAGTCAGAGGACGTACGGAGAGGAGAATCATCGCTGCGAATATTTACCTCAGTCCTTTCAGTCGGACACCCATGTTAAAACACTGGAGCGTGTGATCTGTGTGTTTTTTTTGAGAGACAAAGCAACCGGACAATTCACGTTTGTCACCGTTTGTGTAAGATCGCCCACGTGTCGATGACCTCTAGTCACGCTGTCTCAGTAATGTGATGACACTGGCTCTGCATTGACAGCAGAATGTGTTTTAAAAAAAAAAAAGTTGGTTTTACAAAGATGCTGTTGTCGGGACTCGAACTGACTGAGCTCACACATGAGATTTTCATCCATTTGCCATTTATTTTCCATCTCAGCCAGTTGAGTAAGCGTGTACTTTCACCTCGTCATGTTTGTACCCTTCTACTGCCATCAAACATCAGAAAAAAAGTTGCCAAAACTTTAAATATCATAAGAGTATAATTTCTTATCACAATACAACCTCTCTCACTGGCATTACCTGAAATAAACACACATTTTAAAACTACTGAATCACACTTAAGAGGTCTGTGTGTCTAAAAAGGAAAATGTGAAGCAGAAGTGACACATTTTTGTGTTTCCGATCGTGTGAGTCAATGTAGAGACGATATCCTTTATGTCAGTGATGTGTCAGATCTAAAATTGTCCTCATGTCATGAAGTGCAAAATTCCTCCTCACAGTGAAGTAGAACAGATGTGTAACTGCCATCAGGTTGCAAAATCCTGCGCTGAGAAAATGATGAAGATAGCAACAAAGTGTTCTATATAGACATTTTTGTGGTTATAAGATCTTTTTTTTGTAATTAAATTTGTGGAAAAAATGTTTTTTAATTAAATAAAATCTACTAAGTGAAACTCGCAAGTGTTTTATTACTGTTTTTCATTGCAGAAGTGTTGAATAATGTACGTTTGTCGGTCGGGAAACTTGAGTACAGGAAACATATTAAGGATTAGGAAACTCTGGAACGGTTGAAGATTTCACTGGTTCGATTGCACAGCTCTTACACTCACATTTTCACCACTGTTTCAGTTAGCAAAGCCTCAGTTAGCATATAGACCGGAGACGAGGTGAAACAGCACGGCCTCCTCTCACCAAAAGTGACAAAAATCCACCGACCGGAGGCTTCACATGTCATGTCTCATTTGTTCAATCAACCCACAAACTGGAGCTTAAACGACAAGTCATGGTTTCACGCAGTACATCCCAAAATGTTGCACGAGTCTGAAAGCTGAATTTTTTTTCCCCAGGAAAAGTACGACTGGTTCCCAGAGGAAACGTCAACTTTTGTTTTCCATAAGCTTGTTTGACAGGAAACACAACTCTCACGAAGACAGAACGAATTCACAAGAAGTGATTCATCAAATCTATTTTTAAAAACATGATAACTGACTGCTTTCAAGTGCAAAAGAAGTCATTGAACGTGTTCTTTCCCACATAAATTATCACAAAACAATAGTTTTTTTTTTTACTTTCATCAAAGTGCACCACTCAGTCATTTTTACACCTGATGCATATATTTTTTTGTCAGATTGACCACATTTTGCAGTTTGGGCGGGAAGCTTAAACCACAGAACCACATATATCCAGCTCATGCACAGGAAGCAATGCTGCAAAGGCTGTGCAATAACTGCACAACTCAGCAGCCCGCAGCCCCTCTGTGTGTGTGTGTGTGTGTGTGTGTGTGTGTGTGTGTGTGCCTCTCCCCATAGCAACAGTTTGCTAAGCAGCCAAGCAGGTGTGTGTGTGTGTGTGTTACAAAAGCCTCATTAGCATGGAGGTGCAAACAGCTCGTATGAATGTACTCCACAGTTTGCTCCCCAAACACACCTTTATGAGCGGAGGAATGAACTTTGCACGTGTGTGTGTGTGTGTGTGTGTGTGTGTGTGTGTGTGTGCTGGAATACTGCTCACTATGATTGTAATTTATTTTCCGTCTGACATGTGATACGCAGAGCCAAAAATATCCCCCAGCAACGGTCCGAAAGTCATCAGCGTCCTCGGTGTGTCTGATCCGAGGAGGCATGTGGCACTCTGCTTACAGTAGTGACGGAGGCTGGTTCTGTGTCAGCAGACATCAGATTAATATCATCAACTTTTGCAGACCAACAAAAGTTGTGGCCCTTTTTTTAGGTGTGTGATTGATTAAATCAGGCAAGACTTTACATTTCAGAGCTGCAGCATGTTGTTAAATTAATGGAGACATAATTAATTTAAGGTTTTTTACATTTCAAGCCTCAATGAATGTGAGCAATAATTCATCCGCTGCTTTATTCACAATATAAACTCTTGTAGGAGCTGATTTTTTTTTTAATTCTATGTTATTCCCTCCTTTCAGTCGCCTTTGCAAACCCTCTTTTTGCAGACTGGTTTCCTCTCTGCTAATATTTAATTTTTAGCTAAATTTCACTTTTGCACTTATAATTTTTTTCCTTTAAAACCACCACATGAACGCCTCCCTGTCTGCAAGTTCGAGGTCATGAAAATGTCTCCCTCTCCTCACTTCACCTCGACCTGTGAATTGTCTATATGTTTATTTATGGTACCTCATCCTGAAATGGGATGTGGCCTGGATTAGCTGTTCTCCAAACAGCTGCTCTGTTTCCAAGGCAACACATAAGGAAGAATAATTCACACCGATGATTTAGACCTAAAAATACAACCAGCTGCCTGCATCTGGGTACGAAACTGCTGATTGTTTTGAAATTAACCTCCGATTGACATCAGGAGATCAACTTTAGGACGATTATGCTCCTTCAAATTAGAGAATCCGATAATGTCATGTGTAATATGGTTAATCTAAATAAGCTTTGAGACTGAAGCTGGTTTGTTATTTTCTGATTCATTACCGAGAATAAATCCACAAGGAGTCAGCTGCTAACTTTAGTCGTAAGGACAATGAAGATCATCTTTAATCATTTCCCAAGAGGTGGCTTTGCTAAATAATTGTCCTGACAAAGTTGACATGCTAAATATAGTTGCAGACTGTGGTGAATGCAGCAGCTGAGCCCCTACAGGCGAGCTATTGCTTAAACTTATCTATTCTTCCTTTGGAAAATGGAAAAAAAAAGTAGCCTTAGGCCAGAAGTTCTCAACTTGTCCCCTCCAGGCGCTAAAAATGAATCACACGCCTCGTTTACACAACTTCTGTCAGTTGATTACAATCGCAAAGAAGGCGGCCAAAAGAAAACGTTAATGTTGTAAAGTTAGGGTCAATAATATTCCACACCCAACCAGCAGTGGCCCTGTGACCCACCATTGACCCCCAACACACATCATACACACATATACACACCAACACACACACACACACACACACACACACACACAGAGTTGGAGTTCGGCCAATTATAACAAGCATCAAAGAGGAATTAAGTGGAAATCTGCCTCTTGTCTTGTTCGGGTAAATAATCTTGCTCAAGACTTCTCGAGTTGTTTTAGCATTCAGCAGATGTTGCCAGATGTGTGTCTGAATTTACCTAATTTCTCTGCAAGGCACAAAAGTTCTAATGAAAGCAGATAAACCCCATTGACGTAAAGAAATGGCTCAACTTATTTGTTTCCTTGCCAAGAGTTAGATGAGTCAGATGATACCACCCTAATCTTTTGAACTCTAAATGTGAGGCTACAGCCAGCAGGTGGTTAGCTTAGCTTAGCTTAGCTTAGCTTAGCATAAAGGCTGGAAGGAGTTCGTCTGGCTGTGTCCAACAGCAATAACGCTCAAGTATCAAGTTGAAAACTAGTTGGTTGATATTTATTTATTTGTTTATTTATGTAAATGTGTGGACAGAAACAGGGTAGTTAAACCATATTCGCTAAGCTAACTAGCTTTTGGCTTTATAAGAGAGCTAGAGGCTTCATTGAAAACAAACGTATTCTCTAAAAATGTCAAACTAATTGTTGACCTAAAAAGTTTATATAGGAATCCAAAATTAATCCAATAATCCAATGCATGGGATTATATTTTTGTTATTATATTTGGCTACTGTAAAAATATGGTTGTGCAACATAGTGGACTCCATTAAAGACCACCAGCTTTCTCAATTAATAAAAAGGGCCCATTGTAGGGTAATAAAAACACACTGATTCTTATTTTCATCCCATTTCCATCCCTTTTATCTCTTTTTTTCTTTCACATTGGACCTTCAAACTTTCTGTTTAATTATTTAAAAGGAAAATTTGTCTTTAGGTATGCACATTTCTGATTGGATGGATAAATTTTAACTGCTAAGATTAATAACGTCATAAAGGAAGGTTGATAAAACAAATATTGTGTGCAAGCACTGTATGAGGCAATGTTCGGTGGAAAATGCTGTTTTGCATATAAGATGAGATGAAACTTCATTGTTCCTCAGAAAGGAAATTTAGCTGTTGCAGCAGCACAACAGACCTATGTACAGCTATGTACAGGCAGCAAACTGTAACTTTCGGTTATCATATCTACACTAAAAAAGTTTATTAAAACCTTCCTGTCGCAGAAAAAACAACATTGATAGAGTTTGTTGTGTCAAGATTGATAGTAATTCTGATATAAACTAAAAGCTGCAGGGTGGAGTCGATAAGATGGGTGATCTTTATCTTTTTCTTGCTCTGTAAATAACTTAACAGTCAAATGGATTCAAGTATTCTTACAAAAATACACGTTACACATGTTCCCTGCTCTGTTCATTACAGAATTGGATTATAGGGGATTACTGATCACCCCCGCCTCCCCTCATCTGACAAAACAGGCCAGCCTTTGTATAAATAAACCACAGTGATGTGCTGATAGCTAGCTTTAATCTTATCATCATATCATTGTCATGTCATGGCAAAATTCAAATTGTTCATTTCCATTTTGTGCACATTGATGTTTATGGACTTTGTCTTATTCTTCAGCTCTTCATAGATGGTCATAACAACAATACAAACCCTCTCCATGACGGTGCAACGGTTTTCTGTTTTTCGGCTTATGGTACCCAATACATCTGTGCTATTTGTTAAATTTTAAAAAAGAAATTTAATCAAAATTAACTTAGAATTGGTTGATTTACAGGATTAATGGGTTTCTTGTTTGATTTATGTATCATTCCTTATTCTATACATGATGTATTAATTGATGTAAACTCAACCATGAGTTATGGTGCTTAGAATCAAGATAAACTGTTTGGTGTAAATTTACCATGAAAACAGAATTTTGCAGACTTCCATTTGTTTCCTGAGGCACAACGTTAAAGATCATCTCCTCTACCTGAAGTGTGAGAACTTTATATGTTTGCTTATGAACTGACTGATAGATTTTATGAATAGCATCTATTGTGAGGACTCATTTTATGTGTATATATATATATATACATGCAACGTTTTCTTACGAGCAATGACACTCGGCTAGACTTAAGACTTACCTCGCATGAAACATCCCCTTATTTTGTTTTTGCTTTTTTTTGAAGAGGATAACCTGGTAAATATGGCATCCCAAAGACTAAATTTGCTGCCATGCCACGAGGTGGTGCCATGTCACAAGTCTTCCTCAACTGTGCTCACTGGTTCTCTCTGCTGCTCCACTACAGCCATGTTGAAAGAAGTGTAACTTGCTTTTCCATGCCAGTTAGTTCTCTCAAGTACATAAATAAGCGAGTATTCCAGTAAGACAATAATGCAAGTTTACGTACAGCAATTTCAGTTTATTAAGACATTCATACAATTCTGGGGAGGAGGAAATCTCAAAAGTAGTCAAGGGGGTAAATAGCAATATACTCTGAGGGTAAAACCACGTCAGCAAAATATGGCCAACCAGTGAGGAATTTTAATAGAGCAAGAGGGTTTAAAAAAAAAGGGTACATTTAAATTAAAACATTCACAAAAGATAACAAAAGCAAGTGAATCTACAGTTTAACATGACAAGTGCCTCTATTAAGCAGGCCCACAATACATCGTACATATGTTAGCATAACATAATTTGCAGACTTTATACAGCACTTATACCTTTTAGTCCACAAGTAAGTTACTAAGTGGTGAAGAACATCGAATACACACATCTTTATTGGACATGGAAAGAAATACCTGATAAGGACCTTAATGTTTACAGACCCCATGGCTTTGTAGCTCCAACCAGCCAGCTGTCGAGGTTAGAATCTACAACTGTCCGAGAGGGACCAACATAGAAGTCACCTCGCTTTTAGCACATACCAAAAT
>JAQNCA010000004.1:7472915-7489707 GCA_029783725.1 Acanthurus tractus
GTTTTTTTTTCCCCCTCGAATAATATAAGCACAATGCAAGTGGACGATCGCTATCACTGCGTTTTTTTTAAGAAAAAAGAAATCTCGGAGCTCAGATCAGGTCAGCCACATTCATAGGCATCTCCTCCACGGTTGTATTGTAAAACGTCTCAATGTCTCGAAGAATCCTCTTGTCCTCCTCAGTGACGAAGTTTATAGCAACTCCTTTTCTGCCAAAACGGCCACCACGACCAATTCTGCAGGGAGGGAAAGAAAGAGCCATGTTAGACTCACGCTGACTGAGGAGCTCATATAAGATCAAATGCATGATGCAACTTGCCTATGAATGTAGTTCTCTCGGTTTGTAGGAAGGTCATAGTTAATGACCAGTGAAACCTGCTGGACATCAATTCCACGAGCCTATGGGAAAACAAATAAAATTTAAACAATGTCCCAGAATCAGAGTCAAATAGTAACACTGTAGATGTCAATGTCGCTCGTTGATAAGTAACAGATTCCTATACAAGAAGAACCCATTGTGGAGAACGAGCCCTAATCTCCCAAAAAGTTTTGACTGCTTCGCCACTTCAGGTCTGTTGCAGAATAGGACAATTTGGGTTTTATTTATCATTTGGTTTCAATCCCAAGATAACACACTCACCAGAAGATCAGTAGTGATCAACACTCTGCTTGAGCCAGACCTGAACTCCCTCATAATCACGTCACGCTCCTTCTGGTCCATGTCACCATGCTGCAAGTGGAGAATAATTTCGGTTAGAAAAATGTCCAGAGTTGATTCGAACAAGCCTTTAGAGGCAACAGAGTAAACTGGTTTAAAATAGCAGCTATAATGCCGCAGACAGAGAACAGATCCTACCAGAGCAGAGACTGTGAAGTCTCTAGCGTGCATCTTCTCAGTCAACCAGTCGACTTTTCTCCTAGTGTTGAGGAAGATGACAGCCTGGGTGATGGTGAGTGTTTCATACAAATCACACAAGGTGTCCAGTTTCCACTCCTGGGGACATCACATAAGAAAAACAAGAATTATGCCAAGTAATGAGTTGTTAACACACACTTCACCTGGCAGGTCATACTACAGACTTGCTGCAAGGTCACTGATCAAGCAACCACTTAAGTTTCTTTTAATTTAAAAGGAGCAGCTAAGGTGTAACACAGGATCTCGAGACAGAGGACACTGGACATTAAGAAAGAGGTCCCTCCAAGCCTCATTTCCGAAACTGTGCTTTTTTTCTCCTTCCCTGGTGTACCCATGCTTACACGGCCACATGAGCTAAACCAACAAGGCTTGGCTCCTGCAGTTTCAGCAGGGTGCTTTGGAGAGAAGGATGGTCTTAAACTTCACAGACAAGTAAACCCACCTCTCGCTCCACGTTTATGTAGAACTGCTTAATACCCTCGAGGGTAAGCTCTTCTTTCTTCACCAAGATGCGAATGGGTTCTCGCATGAACTTCTTGGTCACTTCCAGCACCTCTGCTGGCATGGTGGCAGAGAGCAGGACCACCTGTCAGAGACATACAAAACACTATTGCAAAGTCCAGAGAACTTATTTACTGAACTGATCTCATTTAAACTAAATTTTATGTTTCAAGTGCAAAACAATTGAATGCAGAGTAAAGTGTGGCGCTGCACCTTGAGACAGAGGTCAATGAACATTAAGAAAGAGGTTCGACAACATCTCATTTTCAGTACAGTGCAAGATGATCTCCTTCCACGCAATACTCTGCTGGCATTATTGCATGAAACAGATAAACTCTGGATCACACAATTATAGCAGATTTCTGTTAATGCAGAAGGGTGCCACAGTCAACCTGACTGTCAGTGTTGTGCTTTCATTCGAAAAGATCTTACTTGAATGTTTGTGCTGAGTTTCTGGAAGATCTCATAGATTTGATCTTTGAACCCTCGACTCAACATCTCATCGGCTTCATCCAGGACAAACATCTTGATAAATTTGGAGTCTGCACAGAAATGTTTTGTTTAAAGTCAACCTTTGTTTCTTAAAATAAACTGCAAAATGTTTGAGAGTTTTTTTCTACTGAATAAGCCCTTTGATACTTACTCAAGTGCCCCCTGCTAAGCATATCAAACACGCGGCCTGGTGTCCCCACCACTATGTGAGGGGACTCAGCCATGAATTTATGTATTTCTGTACGGAGATTGGTCCCTCCGATGCAGGCATGGCAGGCTGCCCCCATGTAGTCACCTAGAGCCAGAATAACCTTCTGGATCTAATGAGAGAGGAGAGAGAGGGAAAGAGAGAGACACTAAGATTTTGTAATAAGGATGAAGAGACAGGACATTTCAATCAAGAGTGTGGAATAACTGTTCAGAGTGATCAGTAAAATAGAAAAGAGCTCTCCATAACAAGAGTCAGTCCCGAAAGATGGTATGCCATCACATCACCCCGATTTCCACAGCAACATATGAATGTTTCAAGCACAATCAAAGTGTCAATCCAATACGCCAAATCACCATTTAGACCAATGCAGCCATGGACAAGGACTGCACCAATCCTCAGAGATACTTTGCTTCACAATTCAACAATTTTGAGAGAATTTAATAAAAAAAAAGTACCTTTGTACTTGAAACAGTGTCCTCAATGTGCTGTTTTAGGTCTGAGATACTGAGGTAATCGTGACCTCAGGGACAGCATACCTGCTGAGCCAGCTCTCTGGTGGGAGCCAGCACCAGAGCCTGAGTTTCCTTCTGGTCAATGTCCAGCTGCTGCAAGATAGAGATGGCAAACGTAGCCGTCTTGCCAGTGCCTGACTGGGCTTGGGCAATGACATCATAGCCTAACAGTAAGAGGACAAATATTTACAACATGAACAGATTGCTTTATACTTACATGAATAGAAAAGGGTTATAAAAACAACTTCAAAACTGTGGCAAGTCTGTCTTGAATGTGTAGACAGAATTCATATTTGATATTACTGAATACTGAGTGATCAGTGGAAAAAAGTTATCCCCATAAATGGGTAAGTCCCGAAAGATGGTAAAGCATCATTTCACTCAGACCGATGGAGTTATCAGATGAGTTTGTGTACTGTACCTTTGATGCAGGGAATGATTGCCCTTTGCTGAATGGCAGATGGCTTTTCAAAACCATACGCATATATTCCCCTAAGAAGAGTCTCTTTTAGGTTCATATCATCAAAGTTATCTGTAATCTCGCTCCAGTTGCTCTAAATTAAAAAAAGAAAATTAAATGTTTTAGTCATTGTTAATACATGAATACCCTGTTTGACATGTTTAACAGTGAAGAGATGTCTTGATCATTTACATACCTCAATGACACCATCAGGCTCCATTCCATCGGGCCCCCCATGGTCTCTATCTTTTGAGCTATTGAAGGAAAGAGATACAGATCAAAGTCAACTTTGACATTATACCATCACATTAACAATGGAGACTTTGTCTTAAGGCTGGTATCATGATAAACAGTCAACTACATTGAGCAGTGATCCCAACCACGTGTTGACTCATAATACAAAAAGCCGCCTATTTCACGTCCACTAATTGTCAAAACGCAAACGCTACGTCAGCGGTGTAGTGAGCGGGCGTCGGGTGGGTTACGCCCAGAGTGTTTCATTACACAGCCCGGGGCTGCGCTGGTTGCACGTGTCAGACTCCTCACGCAGAACTGCACTACCTGCCATACTCAAATTTAACGATTATGTAACCATGTGGAAGACCGGTTCACACGCCCACAACGGCTACGTCTCTTTATGCCACAAAAACGAGACTTATAAAGTCATGTCTCCACACATTCGGAATATCTCAACATGGAGCTCAGCCTCACTGAATTAGCCAATATGTCCGACAGAGGGGCCTGAGCCATTAACGGTGGCTTCTCATGCCTGAGAGATACTAGCGAGGCCGAGCTCGGCCTACACGTTGATAAAGATAACCACCAGCCACGACAGGAACAACCTGTTAGGAGTGTACTGCCCTGTTTTAATAAGTCTCATAACTTATAATAACCCGAAACATTAGACATAAATGTCCTGTAACGGTAATTTAGAACTGCGGTGCCACGGTGACACAAAGCTAACTGTTAGCATCCACATCGCTCCCACGGCGGTTGGGGCCTACTCAGCTAAATTATTACAAATTCGGCATCATTTTAAGTTCACAATAACGCGACAAGCTAAAGCACATCTGAACACGTGGTATTGTTTAAAAAACGTGAACAAATATGTGGTTTTACCTGTTGTAATCAGCAGAATCGCAAGACATGATCCGTACCCAACTTCAGCATGCGACTGGAAAGATCGCTAATGGCGATGCCAACTGCCTTTATGCAGCCGGACTAGTTTTACTGATGGACTTAACGCTCAGTTCGGCTAATAATTTTGTCATAAATAACTGATTAAATTTTTGTAATTTATTACATTTTATTCACCATCTTCTACATATAAATGTACATTTCAGCAACCTATAAAAAATGTAAAATATTATACCAGACTATATTTCTCGGCGGAAGGATATTGCAGTAATAAGTAGAGCTTCGGCCGCTACGGTGTCTCTGACAGGCCAAAAACTCTTTTGATGAGGTTGTGCAACGATTTTTGGGAGAGGTCTCAGGTGATGCAAATGACGTCAAATGCCGGTAATACACGAGGAGTGAAAACGGGAAATTGAAAGACTGGAAGTGGATGAAGATCGGCAGTAGCCTTTATCATACCAGGTGTCTTATAATACGTTTTTTAGTTACATACGTCTGTACATTTACTCTTCTTTTGCCTTATAAAATGAGGTGTTAAATTCAGTTTTTGTCCGACCAATATATCTTCTGTGTGTATGTTTGTGTCCTGTTTTTTTTTTTTTTTCCATCATTTAGTAATTCTTATAACGTCAGAGTAGCAGTTTAAACATCTGTATGTACATCTGTTCTGGACTTCAAACATCACTGCCCTGAAATCCCTGAGGACTAAGTTGATATCAAAGTTTACACACTATTTAAAACTTAAGTCTGAGCATTTGATCCCTCCCTCAACAAAGTAAGTATATCTGTTTTCATCAGGACCCTACTCTGTCTCTTTAGGTCTGAGGTACTTGTAGTTTACTTGAGTAATTCAATTTTGTCACTTGCCAATACTTAATAATTCCAAAGCATGTGAACACTTTGTACCATAGAGACTACCCTGCAAATTTAGCCCCACCCCTGTTACAACACACATCTTACAGATTGATAAACTGTGATAACAATCTCTTAAGATGAATTCAACTCTTATTTAAAAAAAAAACAATATTAAACTCTAAAATCAGCAATTATATTTTATATTTTGATCTTACTTGTTTTGGGGTACGTTTACTTGCATTATTAGGACATCTTCCAACGAGTTAAGGAGAATGAGGATCCTATGAAGTCTGGTCCCTGGGAAAATTATTCAAGGATCTCTCTGTATACTTCCACAGTGCCCGTCACCACTGGCAAATAAGAGCAGTTTTGTCTCTTGCATAGTGGAATAAACCATACAGGCCATGTTTTGTTGGGTTTTTTTTCAATGCAATGCTGAGTTTTCAAAAGCAGATATTATTCATAAGCGGTATTTTATTTTCCTTAAGAAGGCAGACAATAATAATGTAAAAATGTAAAAGAAATTGACATTTTCTTTGGCTCTGACCGCAAAGCAAAGCAGAGCAGCGGAGTGACCTCTGACCCTAATGCACAAGGGTGTAGTAATTGGAGAAAAGTTCCTCCCCTGCTGTAATATCTCTGAGTGATACAAGAACAACACAGCGTAAAGGCCTGTGAGTGTCCTGGCTGTAGTTGACATTGGGCAGATACTGGCGAAGCTCGATGGGAAACTCGTCCGGCACATCATACTCCTGGTAGCACACGTTGGCAGGCCACTCGTTGGAGCAGTTGTTCACATACTGACCCACGGCAAGAGGGTTTTTTGGACTATCTGTCAGCCAGCTGGTGTCACTCATCATGAAGGGCCCTATCCTGTCCCTGCCACTGCATGACCTGTACACCATTTTGGAGATACCTTTGTCATTGCCATCAATCAAGACACCGTCAATGCACCGGAAAACAAAAGGGTTTCTAATGGACTGGAGGAGAATTGGCTCATAGGCTTGATAGACAGTACCAGGGTACATCGCAACTGTAGCTCCTTTGGGTACAAATCCTTTGGTTACAAACACTCCAGTTCCTGCAGACGGCAAAGTGCTTGGCTTCCGGTCAATGCAGAAGCCCAAAGTTTGTAACATGGCATTATCTTCACACAGTAAACTTCCGCCATCGGGTTGTTTTTCACTTGTAACCCGTCTGAGAAAATGAGTTTGAGCTGCTTGGAGATCCCCATGGCGAGCCCAGTGACTCCTGAGCAGGACTTCGAAGAGCTTCAGCAGTCTTTCTGAAACCTCCTCATCGGGAACTAGTTTGTCTTTCGAGCGCTCCGTCACCTGTCGCAGAGTTTTCTCATTTTTGGACAGGTTGAGTGCAATCCACGGCACAAACCTGTGTCTGTACGATCTCCATTTGTTTTGAAGTCCTTTCAGGGCAGTTCTTAACATTCAGAGCGACGTCCGACGGGTCTGACAAGAAGGGAATTACTTGTTTTTATGACCTCTGCAGTCACTTCCGGTATGTTGCTTCAAAATAAAAAAGGAAACAAATTTGTAAATCAAAATTTAAATAGAGAGTTAATTTGTTTTTTTGACTTCCAGGTAAACGCTTACAATATGGCATAAAATGACCAGAAAATGTAATTGTGTGAAATTTTTGGGTAAGTGACATAGTTAGGGACAAATAATTTTAATCTTAATTTTGAATAGAGAGACTTCAACCGGAAGAAGTATTCGCGTGACTTGTAAAAACTTTACACGCATTAGCCAGCTGGATGGGAGGAAAGGCAGTCGGGCAAAAACAAACATGGTAAGAAATGACATTTTTTTTCTGGTGACGCGATGCAAACATACATACTGCTGGCCCTCATAAACTCTAAGTTTTGTCGTCAATAATATAGTGAAGGAGCTGCGCTAATGATCTCCTGTTCGCTTTATATTACAAAAACAAACGAAGCCCTCGACGTTAGCATTAGCCGACTAGCTCACGATGGGAATAGCTTTCTCGCCTATTTAGCAAGCTTTACCTGCTAGCCCTTAAGTCTACTGACAAATAAAACTAGTTAACAATACACACGGTGCCGTTGTGTAACGTAATAACTGTCGTCGACCTGACTTTTTAACTAGCTTGTTTTTTCAGCGGTATCGTAAATGTAAAGATAATAGCCAGCTGACAATCAACACATTGCAAGTCGGTCACTTCTGTCAGGTTAGCTATTATTGCTAGCTTGCTGTTTTTGAAAGGTGTTGTACCATGGTTTTCTGTTCATGATTTTTATTTGAAATTTTTGGATTGGTAAGAATCCGGCAGCGATGTGAATATTGTTGACAACTGCTTAATGTAATGTCTGTGTTAACGTTTTATGAGAAGTGTGTTTTTGTTTGTGCTATTCAATACATATGTCAATTCGTGCGTTATCGCAGCAGCAGGTGGTCAATGTTTTTTCTTCTGTGTGTGTGTGTCTTTGTGCAGAACAAGCTGAAGTCCTCACAGAAGGATAAAGTTCGTCAGTTCATGATTTTCACTCAGTCCAATGAGAAGACCGCACTGACCTGTTTGTCCCAGAATGACTGGAAACTAGATGTTGCCACTGACAAGTTTTTCCAAAATCCAGAGCTCTATGTTCCAAATATAAAGGGGGCCTTAGACAAGAAGAAACTTGAACAGTTGTACAACAGATACAGAGGTACGGAAAGCCTTTTCTAAATTATAAGAATTTGCCATACATTGAAAACACGTAGCCATTTTGGTTTGAAGTATAAAATAATCACTTTTCACACTTTAATACTCAGATCCTCACGATGACAACAAGATTGGCATCGACGGGATCCAGCAGTTCTGTGACGACCTGACTCTGGATCCAGCCAGCATAAGTGTCCTACTCATAGCCTGGAAGTTCAGGGCAGCAACACAGTGTGAGTTTTCCAAGCAGGAGTTCATGGACGGCATGGCGGAGCAGGGGTAAGTCTGTCTAATTTATATCCCTTAATAATCAACAGCTCTTAAATAACACGTTTTTGTGGTCACTTGCACATAGTTAAATGTCCTTAGATAAAAAAATAACATTTTTAAATTAAAAGACTTCACAGATAGTGCATGCTTTGTCAGTGCAGAAGTTCTAGGCTTTATTTGTAAGACGTCAAATATGATCAAATAAGTGAATTTCCTTTTTAACCAGGTTACTGATGTACACTTCTTTACACATGGTTGCTTGTTTTAACAGTAAACAAAAGGAAATATATTCGACTATTAAAATATCTGTGTCTGCTCTATGGTTCCCAGGTGTGACAGCATAGAGAAGTTAAAAGCTCAACTGCCAAAGATGGAGCAAGAGTTAAAGGACCATGGGAAATTTAAGGATTTTTACCAGTTTACATTTAATTTTGCAAAGAATCCTGGCCAAAAAGGTTTGGGTAAGAATCTTTTTTCACACAGAGATCACACAATAACGCTGCAACAAAGTCCCACCTTTCCATTCCTTTTTTTCCTGCATCAAACCAATAAATGTCAGCATGATGCCTCCTCAGAGTGTGACTTTTGATAACCTGTCAGCATTGTAGAACATAAATGCCATAACAGGCATGATGTGTAATCCAACAACGTCTGCGTCCACCTCCATGTACAACATACATGGCGGTTAACTGAGTCCTCTGCTTGGAGAGAATTGCTGCTGTTTCTCCTTAAGCTAGATGCTATCTGCTCCTGGCTATTTTATCTTCAGGTAGTGGGTCGCACACATTAGTTGTCATCAAAAGTTACATTCTTGTCCAGCCATGCAAGCTCTGCTTTGTACTCAAACCTCAGTTAAGTTCCTACCTTTCTTGCAGGCTTAATAATAACCTCACATTCTGCCATTGTACATTTTTTGCAGGACAGGGAGGTGCAGTAACAGTGTAACATTCCCCCATAAACAGGTTACATAAAAGGGACAATGGACTATTTGATTTTGTTGAATATGGAATGACCTATTTTGGATTATTTTTTTTACAGATTTAGAAATGGCAATTGCATATTGGAATTTAGTACTGGCTGGAAGATTCAAGTTCCTGGACTTGTGGAACAAATTTTTAGTAGTAAGTTTGATAATTACACTCCAGATTTGTCTGAAAACAAAGTGTTGCATCTTCTGTTCGTGTTGCTTTAACTTCTTACATCTTTTGCAGGAGCACCACAAAAGATCAATTCCTAAGGACACTTGGAACCTTTTACTAGACTTCAGCACAATGATCACAGATGACATGTCGAATTACGATGAGGAAGGTAAGTACAGTGTTAACGCTCAGTATCTATAACCCACACATCATATTTACACCTAAATGCTTTTACCCTGTTTTTAACAGGTCCTGTGGTGTTTTATAGTTTAAAAAAAAAATCATTTATCCATAGCTGTATTTCACCCATGCTGGAGTCAGTTCATAAAGTAGTTTTGTTTGCTTGTTTGCTCAACAGGAGCATGGCCTGTCCTAATTGACGACTTTGTGGAGTTTGCACGGCCACACATCGGGACCAAAAGCACGGCAGTTTAAGCACCGCTGTCACAGAAGGAAACATCCATAAGATGTTTCTAAAAAGCAGAGCGCAGTGAACGGAGGACAAGGGGACCGCACTGAGCTGAGAACTATGTTGCCTTTTCAATCCTCAGGACTGAATATTTTACACAGCAGAGACTTTATATATGTGTTTGCATATTTACATATATAAAAAAAGGAATATCTCTTTGTTGGTCAACTTGTGGTGGTTTGGAACTTTTATCTAAAGTGTTGGGCTTTTTTGTGTGCGCTCAAACCAATTAGCGAGGAGTCACCATCTTGGCTAATATGGTTCTTGATGTGTTCACCCTCCACTCAAAAGCAGGAAAATACACACACGTTTGTTTTGTAATCTAACACGAGGGTTCATAAGGGGACAATGTCCTTCAGATATTGAATTTTAATACTCTTGTGTGCATTCCCAATTTTGTTTTTGTTTTATGATACATTTGTGCAACAAGTCAGTATAAATCAATGATTGTAATTTTTTAAGCATAATGCTGTTTGTCTAAACACAAATGTATAAAGATAAAATAAATGTTTCAATTTGTTATCTTTAAAGCTGAAAGTTTTGTTTGTTTGGTGTAAAAAAAAGAGGAATAATCACGACAAGGTTTAAAAGGAATTGTCAGTAAGTAATTGCCATGGTGAGAGAATCTTGAGGTTTATTATTCGGCGACTGTGAGTTTTAAATACGTATTTTTAAAAAAAGTTTTTAGTGGATAATGTGCCAAATACCATAAAAGAGAAGTCCACTTTGCTCCTCTTGGTGCAATTGGTTGTTTTAAAAATCAAGTAGAGCTCATGGTTTGTGCAGCTGCATATACAAATACAACTGTAAATCCTTTGGAGGATATGCATATTGTACTTAAGTAATATTTAAAGGAAATCAACCAAAATACATGTTTAGAGAGAGTCAATATATATAAATTTTGAAGGTCTGATTGGGTGGGTAATTTAATGATTTTTTGGCATATGAACTTTATTCTTTTTAAAAACTTCCCCTTAGTTAAAGTTACTTGTGTTTTTTAGGGTAAACCAGAGATGGTGATTTAATGCTAACTTTTGCTCAGTAGAAAAGCAAAACTTAGCATTAAATCTCTTGGTACAGTCACACATAGAGTAAAAGTGTTGTGAAACTATTCTGATATAAGTGTTTGACAGCTAAACACCTTTTGTTAGGAATAGCAATATCCGTCTGGCCTCCTGATATTTGGAAAGGCTCATCTTATACAAAGGTTATGAAGTCAAAAGACATATTTCAATGAAATCCAAAACCTACAGTTCACAAATGGATATAATTTCACAAAAAAGATCATGGCCTTTTTATAGCAAGTTAGAACTGAAGCTCAAATTCAATTCCCATCAAGCTGAGACTCTCTTTGTTTCCTGAAAGTATTTGTTCCATTGTCCCACACAAAGCTTTGTCACATATTTAGCTTCCTGCAGTCACTTGATCTTTTTGTTACCACACACTTCTCAGCAGAAGAACTCACACTTGCTTTGGTTATTTTCATGAGCATCACTCAAGATACTTGAGTGTCTCTTGATTCTCAAGACATGCTTTTATTCTAGAGATGTCACAATTATTAGAATATATAGTGATGGGAAATCGTGACACCAGGTGGACAGATGAACTATTGCAGCTTGTTTGATCATTCGTCTCTGTATATTGGGACATTACAGCGTCTCAACTCTATTGCTTGAATTGTCACACACAGTCTTTCTCCTGATGTACATGAATCTGTCAGTCTGTGCAGGAATGGAGAGTTTTTTTAACCAGCTTCCGGCAGAAGTTCTCTCTGCTGCTCCCTAAATTCAGCTCAGTTCAATTTTAGTTCAATTCAGGTAAACTTCTGTCACAAAATAATTTAAGTTCTTAATATTTTTATGTCTTGTAAACGAAAAAAATGTCAAAACAATCATGGAATTGAGAAATATGTTTTAATGTTTTTTTTTATACATATAGAAGAGCTGCGGACGCGCCCTCTGAGGTGCATCCATCCTCGTGTCCTCCCCTAAAGTGTCCTCGAGCTCGAGTCTCGCGCTGCCCCCTTGTGGCGAGAACAGTGAAACGCATGCGCGGTTGCTAAGGGCGACTGACAACAGACAGTTAGCCAACATCCGGAGAAACTCATCACCGCATCTGATTCTGCTGAAACGGAAACAACTGTTGCTTTTAATTGTCTTCTCGTTACGTTGTAAAAACCTTGTCAAGGAGGAAAATGTCGAACATTCTTAACACAGTTTTATCTGAGATGGGCTGGGACCAGCGTCTGGCTGTCCCCGCTGCCAAAACTGACAACAAGACTCTGATGGAGGAGGTGAGTGTTATATTTATGGCGTATAGGGTCGCCAACCGGCTTATTGAGCTGAAACGGGACGCACTTCATCCCGTGTTATCGTAAGAATCAACAGTAGTCCGGAAAATGTCAATGGAATTGATGAATTATGGGCACTTTGTATTAGATATTACGGAAAATGTATCTCCCGCCTCTCCCGCTCTGTGACCAATGAGCTGACAGCATCCTGACAAGCGAGTATGACGACACAGAATCCGACTCATCTCATTGGTCCAGCTACTGTCGCTTGCCGGCACAACACAAACGAGGGTTGCCAACCGTTCCTTAAAAAACGGAATAATCCCGTATTTGTAAACAAAAGTACGAGTCTCGTATTGTTATGTCAAGGAGTATATGACACATTCATCAATAATAAGTGGGTTTAAGTAACGAGCGATGAGAATCTGGCCGTGATGCGGATTAAACTTGCAAAATTACAATAGTTTAATGTTTGGCAAGTAACGTCAACCGTGAGCTTGACTGCAGTTAATGTTGTGAGCAATCCTGAGAAGGACTCGTTGCCAGAAAAAGAAACCGAAAATATCCAAATCCCATCATATTTTTTCCCCTCTCGAACACGACTTTAATTAAACTCAGAATAGTTTTGAAATTGGTAAACAAATCATGTGACTTGGGTAGAGGTTAATCTTTTAAAGATGTGTTTAAATTTACCCTGATATTCCTGTTTTTGAAAATTGTTTACTTATTTTTGTACGTGAGAAAGACTCCCTGAAAATATACCTATTAATTATTAGTTATTTTCTCGATGTATTTCCGGCAGTCATGTTCTTTAATTGAACTGAACTGAACAAATGACATTCCTGCGAAGTTTTTGTTGTAAAAATGTATGGATTTCAGGTTATGTGGTAAAACAAAAAAATCAACATCTCTTACCCAGATGAGCTTCTTTAACTGCTAAAAGATTATGGTTTATTTATTCAGTGTAACAAATAACCACCCTGTACTGTGCTCAAACCATATTTACACTGTAAGCATGGGGTTCACATGGTTCCAATAACTAGGTATGTAAGTTTTCTAGTTTCACATTAACACCCAGTGGTCACCTGGTGAAATGTTTCAGGTGAATGGTAAATCTGTCCATGTATCTCAACGCAAATGGTTTATATTTAGCGACAGGTAAGAAATGTGAAACAACTCACAGACAGAAACATGCTGCAGACTCTATGTGATAGCTGTTGTGCTTTGAATCTGATCCCTTCCTCTAAACACAGGTCCGTAAAAGAGAGGCAGAGCTGTTGCAACTGGAAAACAAAATTGAAATGAACAAGGAAAAAAAGCAGTTAATAAGTGAACACCACAAAAATACTAAACGAGAGCTGGAAAATATTGAGGTAGGTGCATCAGAGCACATTGTTGATTTATTATTTGGCAGAAAAGTGTGTGTCTCTTTTGGCTATTGTGTAAAAGTAACAGCATCAAATTTTCATTTTAAATGTTTCACTCACAATTTTTGCATTGAGGCTCTTTGTAAGGCGAAGGAAAGTGAAGAGGAAATGGAAAAACACCTCACAGCTCTTGGAGAAAGGGAGAGAGGTCGCATGATCCAGGACACTATGAAGATGGAGAACAACCTCAGATCTCTAGCAGAGAGGAGGAACATGCTGGAGGTCTATACAAGTTTAACCTACCTGAAACACAGAAATAACTGAAGACATTAATGCAAAAGTGTGCTACTTAACCATTTTTCCATTTCCTCAGAATCACATGTTCAAGTCCAAACAAAAGCTCGAGGACTTTGTGAACCAGATGAACTGGGACCAGCAGACCATGGATGCCTTTTTAGAGGAGTCAGCACACAAAGATGAGGACACGATGGCAATCATCAAGTACGCCCAGCAAGATGAGCAAATGATCAAGGTGAGCAGAAAAATGGTTGCATGAGATAAACATTGAAACATTGAACATTGAAATTATTTAACATGTAATCTGTGTTCTGCAGCAGTTACATCCAACCGAAACTGCTTTTTAAAACTCTGGCTCATCCTGCACTAACAGCTTTATCGTTTCTCCTGATGCAGTCACTCACTCTGGCCATAGAGAAGAAGACACTGGAGGCCAAAGAAAAGCACAAAGCACTTGATAGAGAACTGACTGAGACCTTAACCGCACAGGTAGTGTAAGAAAACACACACATTCTGGCTATTGAAATGGATGAAAACGCAGCAACAACAACAAAAAAGCCCTTCACAGGTTTTTTACTGCCCAGCAGCTTACCATACCCATGCTTTACCAAATATAGGCTTTTATAGGTAACCCTTGCTTTTCCAACAGATTGCTTTGGATAAAACTACAGAGAATTTGCAGCAGGTTCATGGAGAGACACAGCAGCTCATCCACCAATGGGAAAACACTATCAAGCAAATGAAGCAACGAGATGTTGAGATGCAGCAGTGTGCCCTGGTAAAGTCTGTGACCTGCACTCATGTTGATATGAGAGGATAGAGAGAGTGTGTTGAATGTGAACAGAGGTGTTTGTGTTCTTAAATCTCCCTTCCTTCCGTCCAGCAACTTGCCCAAGCCAACCAGAACTTCAGGGAACAGACTGCCACCCTCACAGAGAAGAAGCACTTGCTTGATACGGAGAAAAGCAACAACGTGGAAACTGAGAGGACGATAAGCACGACCAAGCGACAGGCTGCGAAGCTGCAGCAGGATTTGAAGGAGCAGGAGAATAATTGCAGCAGGCTGCGGGACGAGGTCAGCCTCTCGAAGCGGCTCGACATGAAAAGCTTCTGTTAACCAGGAACCTCATCTGGAGGCATAGCTGAGTAAATCACTTCTCATGTGTCTTGCAGCTGAATAGTGTCAAAGGCACACGAGACAGAGCGATCTCCGATATCGAGTCTGTGACATCCCACATATCCAGACTGAAGAAAGACATGCAGGATAACAATCACAAGTCAGTGGAATTTTACAGCCTGTTTCTGTTGCTGAATTACCTCCTCAGCTTTGGTGCAGCGGCTCTGTCTGTATATGTGCGTGTGTGTGTGCTGTAGACTCCAAAAGGCCAGGGCCTACAGTGCTGCGCTGGAGGAGAAGCTGAAGGTCGTGACTCAGACTGCCCTCAGTGAGGAGGACAGAGCTGCACAGATGGACCAGCTGCTCAAGGAGGAGGAGCTCGCAATCAAAGTAAGCAGCCTGACAGTCCTGAACCAGACTCTCTTCATTTACATTTACATTGAAAAGGAGGTGTTGCTGTGCATGTAATGACTTTTTCATCTCAGGACTTTTTTGCATCGCAGCGCTCACTTTCCTCATTATTTTTGCTGCTAGCTTTTGGACAGTGAAAACTATCCTGTGTTGGTGTTGCCACAGTTTTGAGGCAGCATTGGTAATCAGGGAGCAATAATAATTCCAAACAGCAGCATAAGGAGCATAAAATACTTAACATCAGTCAATGTATTACAGAAAACTTATTTAAATATTGTCTTTTACTATCTGATTTGATTAAAACTTTATTACCTGCCGCTCACACCATTAAGTTTAGTGCATAACAGTGTGTCTTTGTGGATTCTGCCCTGTGTATTCCTCTCTTAAAACACAAGCTTGAAATGAGTGCAGTAACTGCACTACTGCATACTGTATTTGAGGAATCTGTGTTACACATGACAATGCCGGGTATGATAAAGCTCTTTGCCGTTCCTGCGGCTGTGTGACCCTGGTCTGCCTTTGTTTCGCTGTAGGAGTTGGATGTCCAGCTGTGCGACTGCAGGGAAGAGCTTTTTCGTCATAAAGAGTCTTTACAGGTCCTCAAGACAAAGGAGAAGGATTTTATGGCTCAGGTTTCCAGGAATAAATTCACCATCAACGGCCTGGACAGCCAGCTCAGACAGCTTGAGCAGGACATAATGAGACAGCAGGCTACAATGACTTCACAGGTATACTTATCAGAAAACACACTCTATCCACGTGTCTCTTGCCTGGTGCCAGACTCTCCAGTGTCAATTCATTTTCCTCTCACTTCCCTGCATCATTCAGGAGTGTGATATCGCCCGCCTCCGTGAAAAACTGGCCAAGCTGCAAGGCGACGTTAACCTGGAGGACGAATGGCAAAAGCTGGACGGGAAGATCACTGAGCTGACTGAAGCGTTATAGGAGAAGAAGAACAGAGCCAACATGCTTATCAAAACACTAAAAGAGTCTGAGGTCGGTCTGACTGTTTGTGATCTCAGTGTTCTGCCTTTTACACACAAAAATCCATCTCACTCAAGCTTTTGTCTCCGACAGGATGATGTTCGTTTTTTGAGGAAAGAGATGGAAAAGTCGGATTCTCAAAGGGGAGATCTGACAGACAAAGTGCAGGCGCTCTCTCTAGTCAACAACGCAAATGAAAAGGAGCTGAAGAGACTGCGGCTCGTGAAACAGGTAACTAGCTAATGTCAGAGAGATTATCATGATGGTTTACAGGGAAGCTTCAGCCACATATTTACAATACAAACATGAGACCAGTGCTAAACATTTCATGTCACTCTCAAGAAAGAAAGCTGAGAAGCATTTTCCCCCAAACTTCTGAATTATTCCTTTAAACAGTTATTCGATTGTCAAAATTGATTTCATTTAAGTTGATTTCAACAGACAAATTTACTTATGTGCTTTTCATTTTAACAAGTTTTTTAGAAAAATTGGTACGAAAAAAATATAAATCAAATACAGAAGTCGGCTGTTTCTGCAGACTCCACACAGACACTCGTGTTCAAGTTAAACACTGACACTTTGTCACAGATCTGGAAATGAGCACCAGCTCCCTGTGCAACACGATCATTAGCTCCATATTTGTTGCTGATCTCACGTGTTCCTCATCAGGAAAATATGGTGGAGC
>JAQNCA010000004.1:7539048-7557682 GCA_029783725.1 Acanthurus tractus
GCTGTTAAATGCGATTCCTGAGGCTGGTGACTCGGATGAACTTATCCTCAGCAGCAGAGGTGACTCTTGGTCTTCCTTTCCTGGGGTGGTCCTCATGGGAGCCAGTTTCATCATAGCGCTTGATGGTTTTTGTGACTGCACTTGGGGTCGCATTCAAAGTTTTTGCAATTTTCCGAACTGACTGACCTTCAGTTCTTAAAGTAATGATGGACTGTCGTTTCTCTTTACTTAGCCGATTGGTATTTGCCATAATATGAATTTTAACAGTTGTCAAATTGGGCTGTTAGCTGTGTACCAACCTGACGTCTGCACAACACAACTGATGGTCCCAACCCCATTAAGAAAACAAGAAATTGCACAAATGAACCCTTACAAGACACACCTGTGATGTGAAAACCATTTCAGGTGGTTACCTCATGAAGCTCATTGAGAGAAGGCCAAGGGTTTGCAGCGCTATCAACAAAGCATATGGTGGCTACTCTAAGGAATCTAAAATAAAAACACATTTAGAGTTATTTAACACTTTTTTGTTTGCTACATAATTCCATATATCTTGCTTCATATTTTTGATGTCTTCAGTATGTATCTACAATGAAGAAAGTAGAAAAAAAAAGAAAAGAAAAAACATTGATTGAGAAGGTGTGTCCAAACTTTTGACTGGTAGTGTACATGTGTACCATTTAATTTGAAACAAATAATTTACTCACTGCACTCAAGTCTTCCTCATGGTGGCTTAAATTTTAATGCTGTCTCTTTCAATTTTTCTAGGCTGGAGCCCCAGCTGGGTCATTTCCTTCAGGGGGCTCATCCACCAACCCTTTTCTGTAGCACAGCTCCCAGTCGTCGCCACCAGAGGGCAGCATGCAGCACATATTCAACGCACCCGTTCTGTCATGCAATTAGTGGCAGTACATTTTTTTTAAAGACTCTACCTTTTTTTTTTCTCCATAAAAAGTTTACAACACTATGAAGGAGTACAAAGGACTATATTAAAGACTAAGGGACTGTTATGGGGGGAAATGTACTGTTTGGACTATATACATTATATGCTTTTTATTTTTTTGTTTATTACTGTAAGCTCTGTGCATATCATCATTTGTAACCACAATTAAGTACATGTTATGTATTACAAAGACTATGTTAACAAGGGTGAGTATACACACATCTTGTGGAAAAACCCACCAGTACAAACTATCTATATAAGTAGGGGTATACACTTTAAGATTATTAACAGACTTTCATCCAAACCCATGATCTATGGTTTGAAGCAACTATGGTGATACAGGTATTTCATTTTCAAAAGGGATTTCTGGATACTTTATTGCCTCTTAGACTCAAATTTATTTACAAATCCAGATCCAAATTGCCAATAAGCCAAATCAGCCACAGCCACATCTTTTTAAATAACACATCCCAAGGAAATTAATGGAACACAGCACTGATCCTTATCTACAAATCATCCTCTCAAATATTTGTGAAATTGTGGGTATGAGTTTAAGGGAAGCTCCTTGAATATGAGTCCTTCACATGCTTTAGCTCACCAGTGAAGGGGACAGGCAGGTCTACAAGAGCACAAAAGGAGCAAAGTGACAAGAGATGTAGGCTTGCAAATATGTTTTTCATTGTCCTTCTACTCTACCTAATCTATAAAACATTGTTAAAGTTGTGTAAATATACTCTTATGCACTTCTCCTGCTGGTTGAAGATGTTAGGGGAGCAAATTTCAGATTTTCAGAATAATTAAAGAATATGGTAAGCTGAAAGGAAAAATTGAAAGAACCTCTCCAGGTTGTGGATGTGACCCAATTAGATTTCCTTAAAAGAGGTGTAGTAGTTAATCATGTGCTTGCTGTTGACTTGGTTTCTTGACAGGGAAATACGGGTTTGTCAGACCCAGCCTAGACTACGAAATGTCAGTGTAACATCTGGAAACAATAATATTTATGAAATGACAGTTATATTGTATTCACCACACTCCCTTGACAACTGTCTTTTCCTTTGCCTTCTATTTGAAACACTTGAAATGAAGCATGAGTCGAGGCAAAAATATTGATCTCCTTTTTGTCTGCTTTAAATGAAGGCAAGGGATGAAAACAGAATAATTTAGGGATTATTGTTACTGGATCAGCCCGAGACTCCAGGGAGCTTGGGTCTTAATTGTGCCACCAATGACTAACAATGAATTTGACAATGTGTTTCTTGTCTTTTCAAGAATAGGTAAGTAAACGTGTACATATATAAATATATGTATAAATAAATTAAAAGATTTTTAACTACAATTTGGAGTTGGTGTAATTGTGTTGTAATAGTTTACAATACTTTTCTACTCTAGAAAGTTGACTTAACTTAATGCACTCAGACGCTAGCATAGTTCATCATTTAAGCTAACTTGCACAAAGTTAAAACAATACAACAGTTGTGTATCGTGTGTTATCCTGCCGTTATCTGCGGTATAATTACTGATTAATGATTATTACAGAAGCTTTTACCTGATACGCGCACTGAGATCTTGGTCATCTATTTCCCATCAATAACTGAGGGCTAAAATACCAAGTTTACTAACGTTTAGGGCTAAAATACTGGTGTCAACTTGTTTGCTAACTTTCTTCCTGTGCAGTTGGACCTTCGTCCTGTTACCATGACAACACGGAAACTTTGACATGGCGTCCCTGTTAACGGACCCGTTGTTTGAAATCTCTGGAAATGGTCCCCCGCCCATTAAAAATTTTTATTACTTTGCTCTCACCAAGTCGGGTGTAAGTATTAATATATATATATTTGAAAAGTATCACGAACTTGTACATGCTATCGAAATAACTTGGTGGCGCTCAGAAGTGGCGACTTTTCCCGGCGTTGCTAGCTTAAACGACTCAGGCTAGCGAGCTAAACTTGCCTCAGCCGCAAAATTTTAAGGGCTAACATGCGAACAATTTAACGCCATTTCTGTCTGGTGCTAAGGTAGTTAGAGATATTTCCGTTTTCCTCTTGTACTTTAGTAAATAAATTTCACGGTGTTCCAAATAAAAAAAAAATAACATGGATTTAAAAAAATAACAGAAAACATGTTCGTATTTAACGAATTTACATGTAACTAGTTAGTTTACGTAACTCTAAACTGAATTATTCTAAGCTAGTCAGGCACTAATCAGTAACGTCAGCGTTATTGTGTTTTTATTAAGCTAACGTTTAAGCTTCAACGTTATATAAATTAATACTAGAGTTATTACTCATTAACTAACTTATTACTAACATAACTCATTAGCTAACCGTTGGGGTCTACATTTTATTTCAATTAATACGGCCTGTCTTTCCTTATGCTGTATTGTAGAACGTTAATTTAAAGGTAAGAAGAAATCTGTGCTTTTACAGTTACTAAATAATTTATTTGTAACATTATTCCTTTAATGGTCACTCCAGGTGATATGGAGATGGTGGAAGATATCTCTGAGAGCTGTGGACAGGTATTCCAAGCCTGGGGAGCTGAAGGAGTCTCACCAGGACTTCCTGGATGACACTGAGCTGCAGAGTGAGAACTCATGTTAAGATTCATTTAACTTCCCATCTGTTTCGTTTGTATTTTGCCTCCAACTTAAAGGAAGTTTGTTTGTTGAAAAGATTTAGATGTGCGTGGCAAGTGGAGGGTGTTTCTTAAGGAAGACATGGAAGCTTAAGAAAAGAACAGGGCTAAAAAAAATAAATAAATGATGGGCTGAATTTTATTTAACTGCTTTGGTTTCAGGGTTCTTGTGCATGCTGGTATATTTTTATTGCTTGCCTTGATTGAGTGACTGATTTTATTTATGGATTGACAGACAATATAATCAAAATAATAACTTGCCAAAGTGAGAGCACTTATTTGTTGGTCCTTGAACAGATGGTCAACATTATTATTAACACCTTTGCTTTTGACAAGTTAAAATGTGCTGTAGAAACACACTTAAAGAACCATCTGTTGCTTCCCTGTGGTGTGATGATGGCATGGCAAAGACAGTGAGATCAAACCTTTTTCTGTGGTTTCCCATATGGTAGTTCACAGGTTTGTGTCTGCTCTTCAAACTGATGTTAAAAAGAGGGCACATACATCAGTTTTGCTTAAATACATTGAAGACATTTTTAAAAGCTTACTGTACAGCTCCTAGCTCCAAGCATGTTCTGTTCTTTTTTTCACAACAGGGTAAACCTGTCCAGAAATACATGTTTTTTATTATTTGGTGATGTCTCTCTACATCCAGATAATGTCTTGCCAATTTTGTATGTAAAGTTAAAATAAATACTTGAAGATGGATGACATGTAAAATAATGGACTTCTACACAGGTGAGGTCTGTTTGGTTTTTGGTCATCACATATTGCAGTACACCAAGGCTTTGTGTCAAGGCCATTACGATTATCTGGATCATCTGTCTGATTCCCTACTTCTGCGGATAATAAATTATCTTGAACTGGAGGATGTGGGTCAGCTCGGACGAACATCACGCAGGTTCAGGCGGGTGAGTTCCAGAGACACACAGAGAGATGTAGACAAAAATAAACTGTATCCTTAGATAAGAAGCATCAAGTCTATTATACGAGATTTCCCCATTGCACACTATTTCATGGAACAAAATCAGCTATTGTATTGTATTAATTTTACTTTTCACTTTTATTCTTTAGCTCTGTGGATCAGAGGAGTTTTGGGAGCAAGTAGTGCGGCAGCACTGCAACACAGTTTCAGCTGAGGTAGCGGCTCTGGCTCTTGAGGTGGGGTGGCGCAGCATCTTTTTCACCAGCAAGCTGCAGCTGCAGAAGATGGTCAGCCGCAGAAGGCTGAAGACACTGGAGCAACAGGAAGAGCAGGTTTCTGACCCTTACACAAATGTAGTGGAATATCAAGATGAAAGCTCAGATCCAGACCAGACATCCTGTTCTGTGGAGATATCTCACTCTGCCATTATCACGGATCTAAGCCTTGGCACTGTCACTGGTGCTGGCTTTGACGCCAGCTCTTGCTGTGATGTTGATCATGGTCCTAACCCTGAACCAGAGGCTGGCACGGAGTCCAGTGTGCCTGTTTCTGGCCAAGCGTTGAAGGACAACTGTGTGGTGGAAACACCAGTTCACAACAGTGCACCATGCAAGGGTGGAGGAGACTGCAGCGTAGAGCCAGAGAAAACACAGAGTTAATCCTTCTGTCAAATGTTGCAGAAATTCTGTTTCAAGATTACTGTTATAATGAAAAGCCATTTTTGCACATTCCTCAACCTAAAATGAGTGAAGTATTGATTATCAGAAGACAATCTTTTATTTGTCAAATTTTTATTTTTATTTTTTACATTGGTTTGGTATTGGTGTTAGGGTTTTTTGGGACATTTTTGTCAGTATTTCCATTGTGCCTTGAAAGATCAGACTTACTGTAGAGTATAACACAAACAAGCAAAAAAAACAAGATGTTGTAGTATAAATGTAAATTGTAATGAGCAAGTTGTTTTATGCAAGAACTTGTAGATTCTATAAAAAAGTTGAAATGAATAAATGTACAAATGCAGCTCTCCTGTCTGTGGCTTGTCATTTATTAGCAAATTTTGAGTAAAACTCAGTAAATGCCGCTTTAAGATAATGATGCTTACTTGGAAAAAGCTAATTATTAAAGCTTTTGTTAAATAGTCATTTTGAACTGTATGTCTCTAAGTTTTTATAAGATTATGAATGCAGTGTACACCAAAAGACAGTCCCCTAGGGGGCACAAGCTGCTAGTGCTAACGGTTCGTTCTGTGCTTAGCTTGTATTTACATCATTAGTTCCTTCCCTTCTTTGTCTTCCTGTTTGTCTTTGCTTTGTGTTGTTTTAAGCGTCTGCAAATGTGTTGAGTGGAAGTTTTTCACTTGAATAAAAGTCACACAGTGAATACTTTACATAAAAAGTTAAATAGCTGGATTAAAGACTTAAATGTAACTGAATCCTTAAGGTGTTTCCTGATATACTCTAGAATCATCTTGAGACTTGTACTTTTTCCTGATGTTAAGTGGTTTTAGGCATAATACTTTTGTTTTTTTGGACATGAAGTCATTATGAACTTGTCAATCTAAATCAAGTATTCCGATAAACTTTCACTACATGTTTTTAGTCCTCCTGTTCTTTGTTGGCACCTTTCCTGCTGCCTGATCCAACTGACCTGACCGACTTTACTCAAATGGTCATATGTGCAAACAACAGTCTTCTTCTCTCTAAGAAGAAGTCACAACAAGGCTTTTTCATCTGTCAAGTAACCCTAACCTTAGTGTTGCCTCTACTATATATTGGAAAAAGAACGTAATTATTAGTACATTTGATGGCTTAAAGCCTAACTTTTTGTCATTATTATTTTCATATCTATATGAAAATATATATCTACTGCAGAGTTTAGTGTTTATTCAACTATTTACTGCCTATTTTAAACATTTTTTTTTATTTTTTGTAGTTTTAGTATTGCATGTCCTTATTTAAAGTGACATGACAGCTAACCTCTCTTCTGTTGCCGATTAAATGCAGACACCTTGAGTTACTCCATCAGACAGATTTATGATTTGTGCACTAGATTCGTAAGCCCTGCCTTCCTGCCAATCCATTTATTATATTCCTGCCTTCTCTTTACTTCTCACCGCTCTACCAGTTATACTCTCTATCCACAGCCTCTTGCTTGAAAGCTTCAGAGGAGACATAAGAGGTTAGAGCCAGACCACGTAAAGATCATGTAGCAGACCATGTGGGAGATAAGATGAGAATGTTCTGCACATCTTAACCTCTGCTCCCTTTCTCAGGTCAGGCTAATCCTTTCAAGGTGAAAGAAGCAGTCTGCTCAAAGATTAAATATCTAAATTGCATAAGATCAAACATGTTAAACAGTAGAGAATAATAATAATTGAAATATTTTTGTGTTTTTTCTCAGATGTCTCTTAACCCTCTCAATCTAATATCGCTTAATTCCACAGGCCTTTTTATTTTTAGAACAGTTGGTTTAAGGTTTCTGCTATATTCGTTTTTAACTAAAACTAATCATTGTTGGTCATCATTGTTATTAATATTAATATTAATTTACAATGGGCCCTCAATGACAGTTAAACAATTAAGCAGGTATCCACAGTGGAGTAAATGGGAAACCCATGGAGTGACGTGTGTGTTCTCACCTTACCTCTCTCTGACTTCCCTGACCCAGTTAAAGATGAAACCTATAGTCTCTTTTCATCCACTCAGGAGGCTTAAGTGCTTTACTGACACTATGATCCATTTACAACATAAGTGACATTTGACATATTTGAGTCTTAAAGCAGGTGTCCTTATCTGACATGACACTGCTTTCCATATACATTTGTAAATTTGTAAAACTGTGTTTTGGAAATAATATTATATAGCTTGAATTTTAATTTTTTTCCTTCTCGATAAAATTAAGTTTATTTTTGGGTGCTGGTGGGCTGGGGGTGGGGTGAGGGTGGGGTGTGGGGGTCAACTTCTGTTTGCTCTGTATGGTTGTGTTCCTTGCCTTCCGTTAGTTTGAACAATGCAATTGCAAATAATTGTATTAATAAATCAGTTTAAATCCCTTTTTTTCCCATGATAAACTCTGTTATTCTGGTTGAGGGGGAGGGTTGGGGGCTGGAATTCAACCATCGGTTCCTCTATGTGGTCGTCTTTCTGGTCAAAGAGAAAAGCAAAGTCCTCAACCAGTGCAGGACATGACTCCTTGAGACCTTTGAGAAAGGATGAGCTAATATTGTCCAAGGTTTATCTTACTGAGTTAACCTCTATCACCATAGCTTCAGTTTAGGACTGATGCCACAAGCAACAAAAGATGTAAAGAATCTAATTTATCACAAATTTACGCCACCTGTCTGCATAGAAAAATTAACACTATATATTAATGTAGTCCAATAATAGAACTGTAATAAAATGGCAATACAATTATGCAAAGACGATAATGTACCCTTGAGCTAAATAAGAAAAATACCTGTTTGCCAGCAATCTTTTGATTTTCCTCCTGTGTGTGAAGTCTCACTGCGAGGTAGCTGGTGTAGCAAAGGTTCGGTTCCCTGACTGAGGTCATAGTCCTCAGGCTTTATATAAACCAACCAGCTGAAAGAAGCTCTGGTGCTACATTGGCCTGATTGGTGACTGGTTTCATACAGTTGCACTGAGCGCATAATGTTATTCATTTATTGAATTATTGATTTGGAGTGTGCACTTACAGCACAAAAATCGACTTATAATTTAAAGTTCAGTCTGAAATAGCAAAACACACATAACATGAGTGAGAGGGAGCGAGAAGAAGTAAAAAACTTACAAAATCTGTCCCCTTCTCAGAGCAAATAGGTTAAATAGTCCCCCAAATATACTCCGCCAGTGCTTTTTATGACCTTTTGTATATGTATGTCCAGCTATTTGGTCCTTCTGAACTTTGCTATGGAAGTAGGAGAGTGTACAGCAGCATAATGAATGTTGACTGGAGGATTTGAAACTGTTCCCATACCGGGAGTTGAATCAGGGCCGCCTGGGTGAAACCTGGAATCTTAACAGCTAGACCATATGGGGCCAACACATTATAAACACTGTACTTTATATTTTGGCCCATCACTTAAGAATTGGAGTAAATGATTTAGAGCAGACTTGATCGCATCTTTTACCCACAATGCACTGTAAGTGGTGCTTAAAAGGCACAAATAGAGGCCTTAAAATGATTCAACAAAGAAATCCAGTTTTACTTTACACACTAAAATACACATCTGCTTTAATGTTTAATGCACATCCAAAGTTGTAAACACTTGTTTGCTTTTCAGCTTTGATCTTGCTAATTTTTTTTCCTGAAAAATACTTTAGAAAATAAATGTATTACTTTTCAAAATCAAAAATATAGATATCTATATAAAGCCATATATAAGTGTGGATATCCCAAAATCAAATGTCTTTAAATAGTGAATCAGTGTACAATCAGTCAGTTAATTCATTTGTAAAATTGTACTTTTTGATAACATGACTTGACTTATTGGAACATTTTGCAAATGCTTAAAAAAATGAACTTTTTTAAGTAAACCAAATTTTAGAGAATCAAGGACAAAGCTCAGGCTTCTGTATGCATCCAAAGAGTATTTACTAAAGTCCACTCTATAGTCTTTATACTTAATTAATACAAATTCTAATAATATTGTGTAGATTTTTTGAAATGTTTTAAGAAGTTGTCGTGGGATAATAGTGACTGATGATTGAAGGTTGAGATGTGAGGATAAAAGAGTGTGAAGGATAAAGATTAAGATGCAGGTAGTTTTAGAGTCTGGGGTACCTAGGTGCCCTGAAAAGGGAGAAGATAAGGATGAATGTCGATAATCAGACTTTGTGGAGCCATGCTTACTGTATTAACTACCTTAGTAAAAATAATTCATTAGTATCCTGCTTAGAGCACCAATTGCTTCTCCAGAATGTTTATAAAAGGACCTTCCAATGCTAGTGCAGTTTTTTAGAGGAGTCTTCCCCTTTTAAGAGCATTTTCGGCTTTTTTTTCTCTTACTGTGTCTCACAATTAATGCATAGTCAACAGAACCTTTGCACCACTGACTACCTCAGAGTCTAGTGAACACTATTTGCAAATATAGAGGGCTACAAAGCCTCTTAGGACAGAGTCCGCTTACGATTCCCTTTCCGTGCACAGCATCCTTGAATAGACCACACAAAGATCCTTAAGCCAAAATCCCTCCCTGGTATTTAATTCTAAATGAGTAATTACTGGGTGTGTCAGTGTGTCTTAGGTTCGCAGGTAGGCTGGGTGAAGGAGCTCATTTGCACGCTGGCTTCACAGCAAATTGCACTCTCACCCAGACACACATTCTGACAGTCATTGCATCTTTGGGGAGCCACTGAAGAACCCAGTCGCTTAGGGGGGAAAGACCACATAAAGCTGCCAAGATGTGTGACATGGGGGGACTGGATAACCTGGTGGCCAACACGGCCTACCTAAAAGCTCAAGGTGGCGATGACAAGGAGATGAAAAAGCGCCGTCGTAGCTTGTCTCTCCCCAAGCCTGAGCAATGTGCTTCAGTACGAGCTTCGCTTGAAAAGGACTTTACGATGCTTTGTGAAAGGCAGCCCGCTGGCAAAAAGTTCTTCCGTGACTTCCTGGCAAACAAGCCTGAGTACAAGCTTGCTGCTGAATTCCTGGATGAGCTGTATGACTGGGATCTGGCTGAAGGTGCAGTAAAAGACAAGGCGCGCCAAAACATCATCAACAAGTTCTGCAAGGCTGACTCCAAGAATTTCCTGTCCTTTCTTACCGGGGAGCCTGCTGACAAATGCAAGGCTGTGACAGATGCCAACTTTGAGGAGGTGATGAAAACCAAAGTACAGGAAGGTGTAAGAGAATATTTAAAAGCCAAACCTTTCACAGAGTACCAGTCCAGCCCATTTTTTGATAAATTCCTTCAGTGGAAAGAGTACGAGAAGCAGCCCATCAGTGACAAATACTTCTATGAGTTCAGAACTCTTGGCAAAGGAGGCTTCGGAGAGGTAAGCATGCAAACACATTTACACAGACTTTTGTAATGTTGAAATATGTGTTATGGCAAGTGGTTTATCTTTTAACATTGGTATTAGTTGAAAGGCCCTTTCCATGCTTCTTAGGTATGATGGTATTACTAGAATATTTTATTTTATGTGTGCAAAAACCGCAAGATACTATGCATTCAAAATTTTAGGAAAATGTAAAGCCACAGGGGTATTTATATTCCAGGACAAGAGACCATACCTTACATAATCATGAGGATTTAGCTTGTCTGAAGGTGACCATGAAGACTTGTAGCATCCCACCATACCTCTCAAATAAAAATAAAAAAAATCATGGTTTACCTCTCACAAACAAAGAAATGCAAGGCCACAACGCTGGAGGCAACAGTCTTATTTGAAAGAATTAGTTGAGTGCTATGATCGTTTAAATGCTAATTAATAGACTTTTGATGTAAAATTAAGACCTCTCTTTTGATACAGAAATAAAGTTGACAGGAGAGCATGTCCAATAATATGTCAGAAATTAAAAAAACAGGATGACCTAACAGATTGTTTTTTTTAATTAATTAGCCGCTTTGTGAAAATAACAAACAAAAAGTACAAGTTCCCTTCAGTCAAATACACTGTTTGACATTTAAAGGATCTGAGATTGATGAGAGATGTATGAAGAAATACTGAGACATGTCATGGTTTAGCTTGTTAGCGTCACATGAAGATAAAGAGGACCCAAAATGGAGCCCTGAGGAACCTCTTTACTGGGTCAAGCTCTTTGCAGCAGGCTTTAGTATACAACTATAATTAAGGCAACTTGTTAATATACAAACAAAACTGGTTTAGAAATCTAAAAATTATAACAGCAATGTTTATTTCAGTAAGATGTCAATTAAAATAATGCTGAAGGCTACTCCTGTTATGCCGCCCATATTGGCTGTGACTAAAACTACTTGACTGCTATTTTCTTATAAAGCACATACAGAGGTTTAGAGTTATGCAGGAAAATGGATGTCACTACAAGTTTGTCAGGCCAGGTCGGCTTCTTGATCCACTTTTCTTGCCTTCAGGCCCATCAATGATTCTTTTTCAAATTTAGGAGAAAAATTTTTTTTGTTTGTTTGATATGCTGCAGTATCATCGCGCAGCAGGAAACCTTTTTATTTTCATAGTTCTCCTAAAGGAAACTTTGTTTTTTATTTAAATTTTAGACAGAGGACAAGTAGAAGCAGATTTTAGTATTCTGATCAGTGTAGCACACTGGTTACAGATGTAGAGATCTGTCTGCAGCCTGATCTTATTATAAACATGCTTTATTTCTGTGTGCATATATTTTAATGAATGGAAAGACGACTGTTTGATAACTAATGGTAAACAAAAAAAAAACACCTCTTGTGTTTCTCCAGGTATGCGCTGTTCAGGTAAAGAACACAGGCCAGATGTATGCCTGCAAGAAATTGTGTAAAAAGCGACTGAAGAAGAAGGGTGGTGAGAAGATGGCCCTGTTGGAGAAGAAGATCTTGGAGAAGGTTAACAGCCTGTTTCTGGTCAACTTGGCATATGCATATGACACCAAGACCCACCTGTGCCTTGTCATGACCTTGATGAATGGAGGAGACCTCAAGTACCACATTTACAACATAGGCTATGATGGCAAGGGTGTGGACAAGGGCATTGAGATGAAGCGTATCATCCACTATACAGCGCAGATCACCACCGGCATTCTGCATCTGCACGAGATGGATATCGTTTACCGTGACATGAAGCCAGAGAATGTGTTGCTGGATAGCCAAGGCCAGTGTCGACTCTCGGATTTGGGTCTTGCCATTGAGATTGCTCCAGAGAAGACTGTCACCCAGATGGTGAGTCAGTGGTCATGACCTTCATGACCTAGCTAGATGTTTTCAGCATTTCTATAAAATCATAACATGAAAATGCATCAAAAGGACATTATCCAAATGGCGAGCTGTTATGTGTCGCTGATTGCCAAGTTTTAAAGCACACATACCTACAAACTTGAACAGAAAAAGAACACAAAGACACAGAAAACACTGGTGAAAAAACATCTACATGTTTATCTTGTCCATGTTCACTACCATTATTAGGATGAAGCTAAAAACTGAACTCTTGGACAGGCTGTCACTCTTCGTGTGGTTTTTGCTTTAAATCCGGACAGGGATTACTGGATTGCTTAAAGATTTGTGCAATGAGAGTCTCTGAATCCATTATATAACTAATTTGATCCTTTAGCTGTCAGATTATAGCCTAGCCATTTATAGGCTAGTGTTCAGTGTAGGGTCTACGTTGGAGACCTACGTTGGAGGTCCAAAGCTTGTAACAGCAGTCAGTGGATGTGAGAAAGTTTGAAGTTATTTCTTTCGAGGTGTTTTCTGTGGGAGAGTTGCCTCAGCTGTTTACCATTTCTTCAGCACACTTCATTTGCACTTCACCCATCAATGAGTTCAGCTTGATGCTGAACTTTAATAGCTGCAGAAGAAGGTCCTTGCATCCCAGTGTTGATAACTAAACATTATACAAAAGAAAAAATGTCAGTGAGAGAAAATAGTCATGGTCTAGTAGATCAATACTAACAATTTGTCAGGTACTGACACAAATGTGTTTTATGGATAGGTCATGACCCCCACCTAATAAAGTTACTGATGGAAGAATTTAAAATTGACCTGATGTTCAGAAAACTATCTTGAATATTTTTACCTTTATATTTGTCTCTTAATACCTGAAGTATATTAAACATCACCTTCACTAACCCACAGATGACCTAAAAAAAAGAGGATGTATTTTGCAAGGGTTTACTTTTAAGGACTCTTGGGGGACTTACCTGCAGTAGCAAAGAGTAAGCTCTCGGTTCCATGAAAGTCCAGTAAGCTCATTATCCAGTACTCTGATGCTCCTCAGGCAGCCAAAATGACTGGGCTAACCTCCTAGAGGCAAGGCTGGCTTTGGCCCTCTAATCCTCTTAGTGGGTATTACACAAGTCTGTCCCTGATTAGATTGACAGATCCAGGTAAAAAACTTGTGTTGAATATGTTTAGAGATATTAGTCTGCAAACAGGGTCAACTTTCACTGGCTATTAATGTCCATGGGATTTGTTCCTTGCATGAAGTGAGATCAGATTGATTTTACACCAAAGATTTTATTCCTTTGACCGACCACAATGAGGCTATTTGCTATTTGAGTTAAACTGATTACCAGCAGATACACAGGTCAGATGAACAGATGTCACAAAAAGCTACCAGAGGAAGTTAAAAATGACACTGGAGTTCAAAAGATATGCACACCAGGGATCACAGGATCACAGGATCACAGGTGAAAATATTAGGACAGGAATGTTTGACATGCAGAGTTTGATTAATAGAATTATATTAGCTTATCAAACCCTTCATTGATATCTTGCTGTCTGTAGCCAAGTATTGTCTTGTCAAACTGAGGAACAATTTTTAAAAGTTGGGACAAGTTTGGAGCTTGGGAAATGATGCCATGCTCAATGCAAGAGCCTGTGCATAACATTTACAGGAATTCCTCCATGTCACACTTTTATTTTTTCGAATGTTGTTGTGTTTAAGTGGCTATCAAAGGACAGGGCATCCTGCAGCGCTCACAGAATTGATTCAACTCTTCACATGCTAATATAGATCTCGTAAAGAAGATTTCTGCAGAAGGGTTTCCTCAGGGCTTTGCAGTAGCAAAGAGTAAGCTCTTAGAATATGTCTACGTGTTGTCTGGATCTTTAGCATTTCTGCTGGGGGCTGTAGTATCCAGAAATGGCCAGCCTTTATATAAGAGGCTGGACAACTCTGTCAGTGTGTAGACACACATGACTCTTGACAGGTAGTAGGCTTAGCATTAGGATTAAGCCTCTGCTCTGAGGCTGCAGGTGAGGTCATACAGGGAGGCAAGCCGAGGAGTAGGGAGAGATTGAGACTAGAAAGGGTAAGGTCAAAGTTACTCAGGGGGAGACAGAAGGGAAGATGGCAAAGACCAGAGTAAAACTTATAGTAATAACCCAGGCAGCTAATCTATGTAATACTTGACAATGTCATTTGTCAACATACGTATAAAGGTTATATATGCCAGGATTAAGATTAAATACTAGTCTGTCTTCCACAAGATCATCTTTCTGCTCTCTGTTCCTGTTCAGGAACAAGGTTATGCATCGTTCCTGTCACTGTGTAAAATTGTATATTCAGCACTTTCATATATTAGAGATCTCAAAGTCTTTATTACATAAATCCAAATATGGTTTCCAACAATGCATATTATTAGCGTTTATAGATGTGCCACATGTTCGAGCCCCCTCCCTTCACCACAAACACCTTTCTCTCCCCCCTTCAGGCTGGCACCGGAGCATACATGGCCCCTGAGCTCCTGAACAAAACTCCATACAGGACATCAGTGGACTGGTGGGCTCTGGGCTGCAGTATCTACGAGATGGTGGCTGGCTACACACCTTTCAAAGGCCCTGAGAGCAAGAAGGAGAAGGTGGAGAAGGAGGAGGTGCAGCGCCGCATCATTAACGAGGAACCCAAGTGGGAGCACAAGTGCTTCGATGCTGTCACCAAGGACGTCATCCAGCAGTTTCTGAAGAAGAAAATTGAAGAGCGCCTGGGCATAAAGTAAGAGGTTCCTCTACTCTCAAGCTATGAGCCACGAGCTGTCAAGTGACCGAAAACAATGACTCATAAATCTGAGTTTGTGCAACATGTTGTCTACTTTTGTTTATTAAAAATAAGTAAAGTATCATAGTCTGTATATATATTTCTAATTACACCAATCATCACTTTCACACATAATTTGGCTTTAAAAATTGCAATTTTCATATAATCAGTTTTCATTTCCAACAAGTACAACAACAAGGACAAAAAACGATCAGAGACACCTCATGTGTATCAGCACTAAGTGACACATACAAGTTGGGATGGTGCTTGGCGAGTTTTCAAGCAGGAAAAAAATGGCGGCGTGGTCACAAATTGCTCATTTTACCACTAAATTGTACAGTTGGAGGCGACAGGAGGCAATGCAGTGATAGAATTTTGATCAAATTTAATCAGCACTGTGTAATTTGACAGTCACATCTGAGCTTTGTGAGTCTGTCTACCCTGCAGACAACCAGTCAGAGCAGCGAGACATGTAACATGTGACTTTTCAAATCTGAAAAGGTAATGCTCTCCTGTCATTGTATCAAAACCCGCCCCGATATTAGATTAACGGCTGTGATTAGTCTGACTGCGGCCAGGCCGGGTAACAATCTGTCTGAATAGGAGGAGGGCCAATTATATCTGCCAGACAGAATAAAGCGTGAGTTCAACAGGTTTGTCTGGTTCCTGGCTTATTTATTAATTTATTAGAACTTTGGTGCAGGAAACTGAGAGCCTAAAGGTTGCATGAATTTGTAAAACCACACTGTAGCTTTCAAACACTGATGGAAAAGTGTATTTCTGCTCTCTCATCAGGAACAACATGGAGGATCCCAGGAAGCACGCGTGGTTCAAGAGCATCAACTTCCCCCGTCTGGAAGCAGGGCTCGTACCACCTCCCTGGGTACCCAAGCCCAATGTCGTCTACGCTAAAGACACAGGTGACATTGCAGAGTTTTCTGAGATCAAAGGCATCGAATTTGACGCCAAGGACGACAAATTCTTTAAGGAGTTTAGCACAGGGGCTGTGGCCATTCAGTGGCAGCAGGAAATGATCGAAACCGGACTGTTTGACGAGCTCAATGATCCCAACAGGAAAGAGGGAGGAGGTGGAGATCCAGATGACGAAAAGAAATCTGGCACATGTATACTGCTGTGAAAAGCCACATGTTCGAATATTACACCTGTAATAACATGCAATAACCTGTTTATTCAGTGAGATGCACATAAACATCGATGTACAAAGTGGACCATGTTTTACGAAAAGCAACAAGCAAGAGCATTTATGATGAGAAAGATGTACCATCCCTCTCTTATATGGATGCTCATGGTTTCCATATTTACTGCTTTCGAGGCAAGGTTCAGTAAAATATGGGGAATATGATGATGTATTTTTAAGCATCATCTCTCTGGCTGACGACTTTTTTGCAAATATAGGTATCTAATGATGTAGACTGGCAACCAATTTTAACATAAAAGACAGCTAGGAGTAATTTTTACAACCTTTTTATGAAAGATACTAGTTTTAGATAAGTGAAATAAAGGCGTTTGTGCCAGAAATACTATATTACTCAATGAGGAAAATGTCTAAATTCAAAATCTGTAGGTAGTCACAGGAGAATTACATGCTGACGCAATTTTATTGCATTCAATATTGCTATAGTTTAGTCTGATTTTTTACAGTGGACTGTGTAAAAGCGGCAGCATTTCAAAACACTTCTCTTCTATGTTCTGCTGTTAATTGATGCCATCATTAGGTCACACTGTTTCTGCAATGAAAAGCGTTTTTTAATCACTTGTGGCAGAGATAGTTAAATATTTTATGCTTTGGTCCTAAACCTCATAATTCACGCTGATCACTGCATATATATCCCTAATACTTTAGTTTTATAAAAAAAACTGTAACAGACAATTGTTGCAACTGTATTTTTGTATATAAAGAAATCTATCTGTATCTATGCACAGAGAGAGAGGCAAAGATGTAAGTAATGTAAAATTTAGGATTTATCGAAAAGAAAAGTAAGAATGCTAAACACCTTTTCACTAAGTCCCTCTACTGTTGGTGCTATGAGGCTCAACTTAGCGACAAACGAAGAGTCAGTAGCTCTGGAAAGCTTGGAGAGTGATACGTAGAAGCAGCGAGAACAGCTGCATGTGAAGGAGGAAAAATTTAGAGGAGTTGAGCAATAAATTCCTGTAACAGGAATGTGCAGTTTTGCCCCGTCCACGGCCCTGAAATGCTGAAACATGTCAGGGATCTTTTCTTAGTTTGAGATGAGTGTGATTACCTCAAACTAGCCGGATCCTGAAGAAGACCACAGTGGTCATTAAGCTGTGTATAGAAACATGGGTTAGTTTGAAAGAGAATCCTTGTTATTATTGTTTACTTGTCTCAGGGAAATTAATTCCAGATGTTGGGCAGAGTTGAGTTTTTACAGTTAATATTGATAACAAATAATTATATAAATATATATATAATATGATACATGTACTTGTAAATATAACATGAGATGAATTGCTACTATAGGAATGTCAAGTGTAAAGCAGAAACTTCCTTGAATCTTGAATCATTTGAATAAATTAAAATATGTCTTGTAAAAAAATGTGTGTCTGCTCTGTAAATCTGTAAATATGAATATTCATGTGTTTGTCTCGATGAATTTGTCGAAGTCTTTAGGCCTAAAAATACCCGAAGAGCTCAGCTACCACCAGCGTCAGAGAACACCTCGATTTGTGCCATGTTACGCATGTTCTCTCTGCTATTTATAACCGCAGAAGAAAGTGCTGCCGAGGACGCTGGAGTAAAACCTAAAAATATCAGCTGCATGAATCCCTTCTAAGATGCTGACTACAGTCAGGCTGCGCTCCAGGCCGCAATAAATTGGCAAGTTCAACTCTTAGCCGATAAGGCGATAACCAGTGTATCCTTGCGCCTTCTTTGCGTAAATCAGCTTCAAATCCCCTCAGCTTCTGAGGCATCCTAATATGACTGCCAACTGATGTTTTTTAAGCAGAAAATAGCAGCTGCAGAGCTTAGCTTTATGCTTTGTTTCACCACATTATGGCATTATATATTTTTTTAGAAAGAATACTTAACAAATCTGATTAAAAGACAATCTGAAAATCAGACATTGCCCCAGTGTTTTTTTAAGCTCAGAGTTTTATTTCTAATTAGTTCCAACATTTCCAACATTTCCTAGTTTACTAAATCCAAGAAGGATACGGATGAAAATCTGTGTTTGGTATTTTATTTAGTCAACAACACCACTTGTTTATAGCTTTCTAACTCAAGGACGTGCTGCAGCTTAACCTGAAGAGATTATCTCACATAGCAGGAACTGAGTACAGACTGCTGCTGTCAGGAAAGGACAAAGCTGCTGCTGCTGCTGCCTCAGGGAACCACAGGAGCTGGATGGATGGATGGATGGATGGATGGAGGTGCTGTGAAGTCAGAGCAGACAGGTGTGATCTCACTTCTTTTAGCACAGA
>JAQNCA010000004.1:7567722-7578117 GCA_029783725.1 Acanthurus tractus
TGTGTGTGTGTGTGTGCGTGTGTGTGTGCAGGCATCCCGCTGGAAGCCAAGCCCACTGGCAGAAAAACTGCCCATATTTGAGTTGAGAGAGCCGAGATTGACGGAGAGCCTGGAGGAAGTGTGTTTCGGTGCAGGGAGGAGGAGTGGCAGCGGGTTGGTGCAGCACAGCTCCACTGTATGGATCCGTCTGATGTACACAAAACTCACTTCTGCTCTTCCTCCGAGGGGGACAGGCGCTGCACAATCCTCCCATTGTTTAGAGGGAAAAACCCCCTTTTCGTGCTCTCAATTAGCGTGCCCTTCACCATACCAGCACCATGAGCAGGGAAAACACACCCCATTTGTTCTCAGTCACTCCATCCACAAGCTGCCATAGCAACCCCTCGCAGTGTGGTTGGTCACATCAATGGGAAGCAATCCCATACACTCATCTAACGGGCCTGTTTGTGATAATTCCCCAGACACAAGACAACAAGGGCATTTCCCCAGAGTCCGTGTGGAGGCAGAACCTTTAAGGTAGCATCTGCTCAACCCTCCATGCCGGCGACACCTACTGCAACGCACGAGACACTCAGAACCACACGGGCGACCGCTGTTAGTTTACGGTTTTTAATACTAGCCCTTTCACATCACACACAAAGTACTTTGTATTTTCATGCAATTTGGCAACAAAATGCACGATAACAAAAGTGTTATTTGTTATTTTCCAGCAGCTTGGAAGCACGAGTGTTAGAAATGGAATGTCATTTCGATGTGAGGTGTTAATTTTTGCGTTTCACATACTGTCACTTTGCATAACAAATACCTCAGGATATGCAGAAAGATGTCACAGTATTTAGGAAACACAACAGCATTTTTCAAAAGACTCAACAAGTACAGCACATCTAGAGATTTAAATTCACATTTTCTTGGTAGTATGGGAGCATTTTTTTATCATAAAAGAATTAGTATTTTTTAAAAATTCATCATCAGAATTCATCGCGTCGAGAAGAAGAAGACTTGAGTGAAAACATAACAACATGACATCAACATGGCTGCCCCCGCTGGACCAACAAGTCAACAAGAAACACAAACTAATACCTGACGTTTAATCACATACATGTCCTTGAGTCCTGATTCTGTTTCAGTTTTGACTTCAGTTCAGTTCAGTTTTTATACGTTTATATCCCTGATGAATTTGTTCTGAACAACAGAGCCTGCAGGTGCCGATCTGCGTTTGAGATTCATGTATGAAAATCTTTCTCACAGTCAGACAAACATTCTTTTCTTATTCACTATCAATGGAGACGTGTCACCTCAAAGAAACATTAAAACACTAAAATCCAGTAGGATCCCAAACATTCACTGTTTTTTTTTTTTTCTTTCTGTTGTTTCTCCTCCTTAATAACTGCAATTCATTGGAAGTTTTAAGTGCTGTGTAAAACATGATGGAAAAAATGATGCTGCATCAGATTTCCAAAACATGTGTGACGGTCTATTTTCTCTGCTAAAAACTCTTGAAATAAATTAGAAGGTTAAACGACTTTTAAATCACAAAGAAACAGCCGAGTAAAAAATAAAAGTACAGGCAAATATTAACTGTAAAATGTCTGGGACAGTTTTAAAAAGTCCTGTAATACTGCTTCCTGTTTAGAGCTCTTCAAATACTGAGACGTCATAAATAGAAGAGTCACTGCTGCCTCCTCTTTTTATATTGGTGCCTTATTAACATATGGCATGTGGTTGCTATGGTGAGCCCATAAATTCGAAAGCAGTAAACGTGGCCGTGAGCGCCCCCGTGTGGGAAATGTGCAAATCTTGTGCTGTCATGTAAAAGAGGCACTGTGTGGTTTGATGAATGGAAACTAGAAAAGACAGATCAGACAAGGATGCTACATTTTCAAAGTAATCAAGTAAAAGCTGTAGTAATCTCTGTGTGTGGATGATAATTCAAGGCTTTGCAGGTGTGGAAGTCCAGAAGTTATTTTCGTCTGCTTTCACATGTACTCAAAACTCATGTCTCCAGCTTCTTCTTCAGTCTCCGTGTGCTTGCATCCAGTGTTAAGGCTTGTACCAATTCATGGAGCGCAGCAGAGCTCTCTCCCAGCTCTGCAGGACAGGGATGTACTCCCTGCTCGGACCGTGATCACCTCGCTTGGATTCTCCTCTGGGCAAGAAGACCTCATCGGTGCTCCGTAGCTTCTTCAGCTCCTCCCTGGTCCTCCAGAAGCCTGTTGAGGACAGAGGAGTAAAACCTCGTCAACACAGATCCTTTGAAACTGAATCATCACGCCCATTTCTCAGCACAGAACATTACTTGCAACAGGTAGCGAGAAGATGGAAATGAGATAAAAAAATGAATCAAAAGCAGCTTTTGCAGGCGGCACGATCAGTTCATCAAACCTGTTTAATGAGCAGAACAACGGCCCGCAGCCCTGATCTGTAACTGCAGTCTGTGCCTCCAAATAAACTGCTCATCGTTGGCAAAAAGCGGTGTGTCGCCAAACACTGGTGACTGCTTATTACACGTGATTTTACAAGTTTACGAGGCGAGAAACACTTCTGAGACTGTTCCTGTTGCTCAAAACTGGACCACAGCAGGGTAATAAGCATGTTGCAGGTGCGAGCAATAATGTGAGTGTGTATGTCAAGTTTAATTTCTTGGTTGTCATCATGTAAGTTACACATGTTTGTGTGATAACTCTATACACTTTATAAAACTTTATAATAAACCTGATTCTGGGTTTACAGCTACGACCCAGAGACAAAAAAAAAATCACATTGAGGGGAAGAGAGACGTCACAGGGGGCGAAAACAAGTGAGTCGGACTGGATGGGAGCAACAACTGTGCATTTCCTGGCAAGAAACCTGCATGTTTCCGATACACCCTGAGCGTGCATGTTGTCGTGCTGAAGAGCCCAGTTTCCGGTGGTGCTCAGGTCGAACAGTCTGATCCTGCTGAACAAATTCATGGTGCAAAACCTGAGAATGTAAAAGAAAACTAAACGCTGCTCTTGTTTGTGCCTCGAACCAAAATCCCCTCTTTTGTCCAACACACCCTGAACACTGGATATCTGCTGGCATTCAAGAAACTGCAGCTCCTCACGCTAATCCAGGTGCTGCAGATAATTAAGGGTTTAAAGTTGGTATATTGACCCTGGTGAGTGTTTGGCCCTGCTACGTGCACATGACTGTGCAGAGCTCAGTCTGTGCACGACAGGAACCGTCACACAGGTTTCTGATCACACCTCATATCAATCATCAGCACCAGGTTTTTTCATGTGTGTGTGTGTGTGTGTGTGTGTGTGTAAAACAAAACAAATTCTGTGTTTGATTTGATTTGGCACTGACTAATGTGAATAATTAAATGGAAACAGGTTACATAACGAGAGGTGGAATTTCAGTTTGCTTCTTCTGCCAGTGCCAGGAGTAAAAATAAGACTTTTGATCAGAACTTTTTCAAAATAAACTCAATGGCACGACCAAAGTGTTGTAATATTTCTGGAAAAGAAAAAACAAAGAAGCACACAGGAAGTGGAGAGTTGCATCAAACTGCCAGTGAATAATTGTTTGACAGAGCTGCTTTTCATTTCATCTAAATTCTGCAAAGCAGTCTTTTAAACACACACACACACACAAAAAAAACTGCAGCTCCTCTTGTTGTTTGCGAAAGGTGTGTCTACATACCAACTTCGAGTCCTGCGACGAAAGCAGCGCCCAAACACGACATTTCATGGTGTTGGGGTCTTGCTACTTTTCTGCCAAACAGATCTGCAGTCAGCTGCATGACGAAGTCGTTTGAGGAAACGCCGCCGTCCGCTCTGAGACAGAAAGGGAGACAGAGCACTCAATTACACCGCAAATAACTTTACCGTAACAGTATCAAAGAAACTTACACCCATAATGCATTGCCAATAAAACCTTAACTGCATCAGTAGACACGGGGTGCGCAAGAGCAAACTCTTGATTCAGTTTGATGGCTACAATCCGATATTGCATTGCAAGCTGTAAAGTCAAAGGATTGTAAGACGACCAGGAGAGTTAAACGCCTGCAGTTAGTTGAGTCTTGTTCACATGAGCAGCACGCTCACACAGCCGGTCTGAAAAATGTACCTGATCTTTGTGATAGGAATGCTAGTTTCTCTCAGCATCGTCTCATACAGCTGCTTGTTTCTGCAAAGAATGAAAACAAGCGCAGGGAGATAAAATCGGTTGGTATGAATGAAAATATGTGTGATAGAGAAATCAAAACAGAAAGCATTTAAAATGACTCACCTGAAGGCGATGGACTCCAGGATGGAACGAACCAGGTGACTCTTGGTGGTGGAAGGTTTGAGGCCCATGAGGGAAGCACAGGCTTTGGGATCATTCAGAGGAGCCTTTCAGTGAATAAAGTAAATACACAACATGTTTATAAGTAGAAAAAATAGAGCTCATAAAAGAAAGTCTCACAAATTCACAAGATGGTCCTAAATACTTCAGAGAAAAAACGTCTCAGCCTCAGCAAGAGTGCAGCACATGGCTGGATTTCATCATGCAGTCGATAGAAAAGTGATCACATCTGAATGAGAAGCTTTAAACAGTCAGGACACACACTTACAAAGGCCAGTTCACAATGGAGGGCAGAGAAAAAAAAGAGACACATAGCCATGTTACAGAAAAACACACACAAACACACATGAAAAATAACAAACAATACATAAATGCAGTTTTAAAATCAAACAACATGAGCTACAGCGAGTAAAGGTGGAGCAAGCTAACTGTACCTGCAGGCCGCTGAAGGATGGGACGAAACAAACCCCGCCGGAGTCACTGACGCTGTACGCCATGGCGCTGGTCTCCTGGACGTCACTGAAAAGCTCTGCAACCACACAAACACACACACACGTCTCACACAGGACCCCTGAATCCAAACATCATCTCTCGAACACGGGGATTCCAGCTGTTATTAAACATTTGACTGTCGAACAAAATTCTTCACAAAACAGAAAAACAAGGGGGGAGCAGCACTCACCCAGCTCCTGTGCCCATTTGATAGCAGTTCCTGTGTCGGCTGCGTTGCCTTCGGCCAGATACACCACCTCTGAGCCGATCTTCCAGCCGACCAGAGGATACAGACCTGCAGAGGGCAAACACGAGCCTGTGACCTGCCTGTGAGGAGAAACTTCAGCAGGAGAAACTTCATGTGTCGGTATTCTGCATTACCTGCTACGGATGTGTGCGGTTTGCTCCCCGTGTTGATGTCCATGAACGTTCCTGTTCCCATGGTGATCTTCACATCGCCGACGTCAAAGCAGCACTCTCCAAACATGGCCGCCTGCTGGTCTGCCATCTACAGCAGAGGAGAAGAAGGAGAACATTTGGTCATTTATGAAAACATCTAAACTGTTTCAACTGAGCAACTCCAGAAACGTATAAAACTCTGAATGAGTCACATAAAGTAAAATCTAAGTCTGACTTAAAGGAAGACTCTGTTTCACTCTGTATCAAATGCACTCGTCTGAGTCTGAGCAGCTGAAGGATGAAGCAGAGCCGCTGGTCAGACAGCCGAGTGTTAGCGTTTCCCTAACGAGCACTTTTTCTTTTAAAGTTAGTCTGCCAGCTTTTTTTATCACGCGGTGGGAGGGGAAGTGAAGCTATCAAACTTGTGTCATTGTTTATTTTTATACAATGCTATTATAGGAAATATGAGCCTGATAAAAGACACGGAGAGGAGAAGAGACATGACCCGCCGTCCTCACCTCCCAAAAGTCAACTTAATACAAAAGTTAATGTGGAGCAGCGTGAGACGTTTCACAGCCCTGTGATCTCAGAAATGCTCCCTCACTGCTTTTAAGTGTGTGTTGGTTTTAATAGAAGGAGCTCCATTTCCCACCCATGTTTGCTCTTTTGGCTCTTGTTTGTAGCAGCTGATGCAAAGTCTCCTCCCTTTCTGATTTGGTTTCACTTAACCATGAACACAGTAGAAGCTCAGATCTTTAAAATGGGTTGTTGTCAATCAGGTAATAATCATAAAAATTAAACTGCAACTGCATTAAAACCTTTTTTTCTGCAAATGGCTAAACCATGTCATGTAACCTGCTGCCTTCTTACACTTCAGGAACAAATGGCATTGGGACGACTGGAGAAAACTGCAGATAAGCATTTAAAACAAGTCATTTGTGACACTGATGCTATTGATTTCTGGCCATTTTTCTCACATTGACAATACAAAGTACAGTGTGTGTACAGTGTTGGACTTTTTGCTCTCGAACGATTCCAATTTTTACAACATAATGGCAGTATTATCACCTGAGCCATGCAAGCATGTACAGAACCAGAGGTTTGCAGCGAATGCTTTTTCTAATCAGACAGATAACAGTGTGTGAAGCTACAGACCTCCACAACTCACCACTGACATGATGGGAATGGAAACGCCAAAGATGGACGGGTCCGTGGAACCAAAGTTGTGTCTGGTTTTACATGAAGGAGAAGGAGAGACACTCAGACTTTTCTTCAGTTCTCTAATGCACAACAGCTGCATCGCAGATTGCCAATGACAGCCATCAATATCAAAGCTGTGTTCTCAGTAATAATTTAACAATGTATACGTGCTGAAATGATTGAAAGTTAAAACAAATAATTCACATTTACATCATCGGCTGAGTAATGTGGCTGAGTTTTAGACTCACCAGCAGTGCTTATTGCTTGTGACTCCTTAATAAAAAGCTATATACCGGTTTATTTCCATAAGATGCATGTAGAGTGTCGAACAGTTCAGCAGAAGAATATTTTTAATTATAGAGGCATAAAGAAGTGAAAATATGCCGCATGCCTCATGGCAAATGTGATTACATGAATGTATTTTGTATTAAAAGACATAAATGTTACACTTTGGATGCACTGAACACAACTTATGCGGACTGTTCACAGAGCAAATGTGTCGCAGAATGTTTCATTTTACTGACTAAATCTGCAACACACTCCTGGCTTAAGGTTGTGAGTCAGACAAACAAGACTGTGCTTTTGTTTCGGGCTGTGTGGGTTCTTTATCCTCAGATTTTCAGTGCTTTAAAACTTTTTTTTGTAATCCTGTGAAGTAAACATCCACAGACATCAGTAGGCTGAGTGATAAAGATACTAAGTGACCGCCAGCTGGTACTGGCATAATAAATGCCTACAGAGTGATCAAGACTGAGCAAACCAAACTGTTATGCTGGAATCATTTTTTTGTTTACTGGTAGTTAAAAAACAGCCTTTTTACCCATCTCTGTGCAGAAGGGCCATGCATACGCCGCCTTAAGGTATGAATACAAGTCTGGGCTAGTTTTATGTTTGCAAAGTGCGTGCTGTCGTGCAGCAACATGGCTTATGTGCTGCCCTTATGCCTGGTGAAGCCAGTTTCATTGATTATAGAAGAAGTTTGCTGTTGCAGCAGTCACTCCATGAACAGCCTGCATATGTTGCATGTTCACTGTAGAGCGAGGGTAAGTTGAAATGTGAAGGAAATTGTGGACTTACCCTGTATTTTCTACTTTGGGTAAAATAGACATAGGCAGAGAAACTAGAGAGCAGAGAAAGCCACTCCAACACATCTGGGAAAAAAAGTCACATGATGATTATGTGAGAAAGACAAAACCGAAAGAAAAACTTTGGCACGAAAAGCAGACAGTGAAAACCATCACCAGACCTGGTAGGAGTCGTAAAATCCTGTCGAACTGGCGTTAGAGTAATCTGTGGCATGAACGCGTCCTGAGACAGAGTAAGAGGCGGGAATTAATGCCTAGAACAAAAAAAAAATCACCTCAAGCAGGCTTTTAAAAAACCTTCATGAGCTGCTGCATATTTTTACCAACAGGTCAAACACATTTCTGAGGCATCGCAGCCAATCAGCTATTGTAAAGAGAATTCTGTCTGGGTTTAAAATCCTGTTTGACGCTCTCACCGGTGGACTAATTATGTTTCACTGTACTGCTTAAAATAAATCGTGCTCACAGGGAGAGGCTATTCACGTGAGCTTCACACGTCAAACCCACCTTTTGTGAGTTTGAACAGCAGCCAGGTGTCTATTGTTCCGAAGCAGCAGTTTCCCTCAGCGACAGCTCGACGAACCTGGAAGAAAAAAAGAAACAGATAACGCTGAGAAGTGAAGCAAGGGCTGCGCTGATAACACAGTCCCTCCTAGTTTTTTTTTTTTGTAATGCTGATTGTTAATTGTTATTATAATAAACCATTTAGCAGCAGCGGTTTTAGGAGGGTTACAGTTGTAAGCTGGACATTGTACCAGGGTTGATCATACGATCATACGACAGTCCACTTCAGCACTTGGCAGTTATTCATTTCGGAGCGTCTTACAGGTAAATTGCAAAACTTCTCATTGTAGGTGAAAAGTCATCAACTATACAGTACGACTGACTCTTACTGAGACTGTTCCCGTTGTGCACCGGTGTGGTGCTGTACAGTCATGTGCGTTAAGCAAGTGCAAGCAACGCAATTCATGAGTGACTATTTCAAGTTTCATTGCTCGATCCTCATCAGCACCTGAGCTGCAAGCGTGTTTGTCATCACCGGGAGGCAAACATGAAATTGGGGTCATCCCGGGTCAGCTGGCAGGGGTCACCTCAGGCTGCGTCTGCATTAGCTGCTGCCTGAACTTGCCACACGCACATTACTGGGGAGTGACGGTTTATGCACAACAGATACATTCTTGGAAATGTCTGTTCTTAATTCCAAGCATTACCAGCTACTGCCGATCATACCAGTGGTTATGTGCAACATAGCTGCTCTAGGAAGCTGACTGACTTAAATGCCACACACACACACACACACACCTGTTTGTAGTGTGTTAGGGCCCATACGAGGCGAAGGGTGACATGTTGAGTGGAGAAGACAATAAGACTTGCTGCAAGCAGCCGCTTCTGCCTGCTCAGGAAGTAGAGCACCTTCAGCGTACCATGGATTGCCTGATTTTGATGTCAAAACAAACAAACAAAGTCATACTGCATGAAGGGACATAATATTCAGAACTGATCCTGAAGCTGCTCAATGTTAAACTAAATCATTGATCTACCCTTATCAGCAAAAGTAAGCAAAAGAGAGAAAAACAGTGGTGAAAAACACACTTTCATTGTGCAGGATCTGTTCCAGGAATTCACCAGGTCTGCAGCCCTCTGATCCTGCCAGCTGATGAAGTTGTGGAAAGGAACTCCAGTTTTCCTGGTAAAGTGAGAGACAGGAAAGGAAACCTGAACCTGAGATGGAGAGGAGCTATACGAACACAAGTTTACCAGCTGTGCCAAAATGGTTTTCTTTAGGTTTACCCACAAGTCATATGAACTTTTTCAAATCAAAGAAATACGAGTCTTACCGGTCCCATGTTGTGAAGGTGCATCGTTGAGTAGAGATACCAAGTGCCTCTATCTGACGCATTTGAACACCTGCATCTGAAGACACACACCGTGAAAAGAGAGTTTTGAATTAGGACTCACACTTATATGTATTTATGCGCTTTTTAAAGACAAACCTCTCATTTAAGTCAATGTTCTTTTCTGAACTTTAAGCCCCTTTTTACAAAGTCATGGAGACAACAAAGTGGCAATTAAGAGTTAATCTCAAGAACAGCATGTAAACAGAGTTGTTGTGATCCGTTTTATGTGTATCAACATGTAAGACGAGTCACATAGTAAATAACACCCTGCTCAACTCTTTGGTAAATGGTCCCTCTGTACCTTGCACGGCTCCCCTGACCACAGTGATAAACCCCGTCCAGAGTTCATTTGGGTCCATCTCCACATGCCCTACCTCTGGATACAAGAGAACCACCTGGATAAAGCAATTTTAGAATAAATGAGCAAACAGATCAGCCTTTTTCAATGTAACAGATAATTACATATGTGCATATGTTGCAAGAGGATGGTGCACTTGAGATAAATAAAACTTATTAAGGGAAAATAATACCTTGGTGGCGCATGATCCGAGGATTTTTGCCTCCTTGTCATAGACGTGACATCTGATTGTTGTTGTCCCGATGTCCACCGACAGAATGAAGCTGTCCTTCTTGAATCCGTTCCTCTGACTTCCCATTGTGGAAAAGTTTCTCCTTCTTTTCTTCAGATCAGTGCCTCATCCTCTCCGGTCAGCTCATGTTGGTCTTGTCTATAGCCTGCATGGATGTTGTGTGCGAACCGATAATAGCTTATCTGTATCGGGTGAGCGGTGGTGTGAGGCTGTAACTCGACCTTCGTACCGTGTTTTTTTTTTTTTTTGAAATCCCGTCCCGGTTTAACCTGTTCGCGTCTGCACACTTGTCCTCGCGCCGAACTAAAGTAACGTGATACAAGATGTGAAACACATAACGACTTTCAATCGAAAATATACGCAGCTGTTTTCAGTCTATTTCTGTACTTTAGCGTTTGACGAAGAGCTTAAATAAAAAAT
>JAQNCA010000004.1:7631785-7661070 GCA_029783725.1 Acanthurus tractus
TTTAAGTGCATGAAAGTCTTTATGTCTGAGCTTGGAAGGTACAGAAGAAACGAAATTCCTTGTTTACTTCCTGCACGCCTCAGTGATCCATTGCACATCCTTGGATGCAGGAGCCAAGACTCACAGGATCTGCAGGTAAATGTTTCTGTAAAGTCTTAATAGAACAGAGGAAAATGCCTATGGACAATATTACAGAGGTATTTTCTGTAAGTCGTGGAAAAAGATAAAACATCTGTGACTTTTAAGAGATGACTGGTTTCTGAAAAGCTTGAAAATGACCTTTCAAATAGTCTGTAAAGCAAACAACAGGGGAGTTTTCTTTGTTCAGCATGTAACACTGAGTTCTCCACAAAAATGTTCCCTCGGGGGGGACCAAGCCGGGACACATACCTCAGAGCACCAGCTCCTGTCGCAACACGCCCGCTGAAAGGGAAGAAATGTGGCCACGAGAGCTCGATCCCGGCTCTGTCAGCACGTTAACTCACACAGTGTGTTTGTCTGTGGAAAAATGACTGAGACAACCCCCCCCACCCCCGCCCCTGACCCCCCCACCGACACTCAACCAGCACACACTTACCGTCCTCATCAACCTCCTTTTCTAATCTGTAATCTTTAATTTGTGCTTCTTTGAATTTGTTTTCTATAAGAATAAAACAGTGAATTGATTGAAGCGATGCATCTACAGTCACACACACACACACACATATACACAAAACATGACTTATCAGCTGTTTTATCTGCTGCACAATGTGAACCCACTCTTGTCTCCTTTGTGTGGCCTACAGCCCACACTGAGCGATATTTTATCAGCAAAGAGCGCCACCATGTGGTAACCCTCGACTCTTCAGCTCACAAACCAGGCAGCTAAACATCATTTAAAAACTAAATTAAAGATACAACAAGGAAAAATGTAAAAAATATAAATAATATATTTAATTTCATAATAAATTTAAATGTCAGATATTAAAATGTAACATGAGACATAATATAAAGAAATAATATTTTAAAATTCCAATTGTGAATTTGACATTTGGCCTTTCTGGACTTTTTAACATCTTGCCTTTCAGAAATTGTAGAGACATAAATGTCAGTATCTGAGAAAAACAGACCAATGACCCACCATGTTCTATGTGACATTCAGCTCTTTGAATTTCACTTTTTGTACACTGTTTTTGTATAAAAACACATATATTCAAAACATTTGAAAAAATACACCATCTTTGCAAGTTATCGATGATTTTAAATTACGAGCTGCAGACTTCATGTAAGTAATGCAACTGCATATTGATGTTTTTTTCCAACATACACAACAAGCATCCAGTGGACACTACACAGGATTCCTCTTCATAGATCAAAAAGAAATGATGACAGAAGCTTGTTTTGGAGCAGAGAAGAGAGGTGTGTGTATTTATGATGAAAATTAAAGTTGTTGTTTGTTTTTAAATATGAGAGAGTTCTGTCTGGCAGACGTCATCATAATTTATTAATGCTAATTAATGTCTAACCGACTTGCTTTGTCATCATTTTGTTAATAACTCCTGTTTCTTCTGCACAGAATAAATCATCAAACAGTCCTTCCCTTCCTGTGGTCCTTCAGACAGATTTACAGCGAGAGGAGAGTTCAGGTTACCGTGATGTGGTGATACAAAGATGTTCATCTATTTGTTCCTCCTATTCAAGTTTGGACTCAAATAATAACCAGTGACACTGTTTTGTCTTTATAACATACATCAAATCTACCAGGATAACTCTGTAGATAAGATGTTTTGATGAACAACTTTTAATAAGGAGCAACATTTGGATAAATTAAAAAAAACATGAAATTTGGGAAAAAATACTTGCTACAATGCAAAAACATGATTGAAAGTGCAGTGTAATGTTGATCCCAGGTGAATTTTACCTTCATGGCCTGAAAACAACAAGAGAATAAAGTATCAGCTGTAAACTTCAGGCCTAAACAAATGTTATGAAATCATTGTGCAACATAGCGAACGCTTCCATGTAAAGTAGTGATGGTGCGTGGCCACTAGAGGGCGACAGAGCCCCAAATTTGGGTCAGTGTCAGTTAAACTCTTTAACTACAGATTAAAGTAAAGATATCAGTAAATATATATTTGGATTTACGCTACGCTAATCCAATTTAGAGTTTTCATTATCAGAAGAATTATTAACACCACCAGTAAGGCTTCTATTTTACTTTTGGACGAGAATCAAATTAGTGAAGGTAAGTTGGGAAAATGGATCACGAGGTTACTGGGTTTATTTTGAGATGTTACATAATGTGCTGATCAGAGTCTATAAGGAAACACATAAATACGCCACTTCTACTCATTTTACCTGGCTTAAATCAGAGAGGAAATGACACAATATCACAACAAATACTTCAACGTAATTTGAAAACAAAGTATAATGAACATTTCTCAACACAATAAGATAATACAAATTAAATAATAAAGCAGCACATGAAAGCTCAAGCTAAAGCTCATAGTCTGACAACAGCAGGCTTTTCTGATTCACTCTTGCAGGTCTGAAGAAGAGAGTTAGATTATCTCAGATGTCTGGGATTTGTGGGCTCCAAAGAGAAGGTAAGTATACAACAATAAACCACGGTGATAATGTGCTTAGACCAGACCTGCGATCATGTGCACACCTTATCCTCTGACAGCTCTGAAAACCGTCTTAAATGAATCTGAGCTAATTCTGTTTGCCCCCAAACTTACTATGTGCACTGACTGCATGTTTGCATTGTACACCTCTCTGCCAACACTATTTTAAATTCCTAACTGCATTTTAGCAAATACGCCATAAAATATGAGGATATAGTGCAATAAAAGTAATTCAGAATGGCATTTTTTACGATCTTTCTAAAGCAACTCAAACGTTTAGACTGATGAAGTGCATTGACAGAGCAGCACTTAACTTGAGGGTTTCCCCCACCTCTTTAGTCCAGTATTGGATCTGGAGCCGGACCAGACTCTAAGTCAAACTGCTGTAATCAGCAGAGTGCATCTGGCAGACATCACAGAAAAATCAATGAGCGGTGCAAAACCAAACTGTTGCTAAAATCATTTCTGTCTTCCACAGTCGTTTGCGGCCTCTTGAATAAGATAAAATTATCCTGACAGCTGAGAAGACGTACTTGTTTTCTTCAGCTCACAAGGCACAAACACAAACCTGAACTGACAAAAGTGTGTGTCGACCGTTAACATACAAAAAGAAATAAGGTGAAAGTCGGATTCTTGTGTCTTGGAAATGAAATAATCTTGAAATGATGATCACATAATGGTTTTACAAAGAGATTAGAAATAATGGCATCTGTTGCAGCTAACTGGATCAAATGCTGACAGTGGAAGACACGTTACTGAAGTGTTACTGACATATATCTGTATATACTGTAGCATATATACACTGTAGGTGTGAATTGTTATTTAATGTTTTGTTGTCTCTCTGTGATGAACTGGCCACCTTTAAATGTTGAACCTAGCAGCTCATTTGCTATCAGCTCAAATCACCTCAAGTCCCCCTAAGACCCCACAGAGGGCAACAAGTTATAGATAATAAATGGATGAATGGATAACTTGTAGTGGAGTATTTTCACCACAGGTTTTTAGAGCAAAGGTTTCTCTGTGACCTACCGGTGGACATGCCCTCTCACCTTATTTGACACTCCACGCCGTCAATATTAAACCCTGAGCCGCCGTGAGGACAGAGATCCTATCGTGGAGGCTGTACAGTACGCTCCAGATCAAAATAGCCTGAATTACTGATCCACTCTGCTGTCGGGACACCGGGGCACCGCAGAGAAAAGTGTCTGCTGTCTGCAGAGCTGGAGAGTTGAAACTCACACATCTAGTTATTATTTTATAGTCATTTATGTTTATTTTTGCAGGTTCAAAGAGCTTTCTCTGATGTAATTTTGGGCACAGGTCATTGCATTGACTCCCAAATCGATTAGGCAATACGTGTTTTTTTGCACATTTGCTTTATTATCATGCACATGTTATAAAGAGAGAAAAAAAACAACGCACATCAGTGACATAATATTGATTTAGGCCGAGTCTTTTGAGACCTTCAACCTGTTTGTGACGCATACAAACACTGCCTTCCTCCCTCTGACACAGTCCATGGAGGTTCACCTCAGGGGTCCTGCTGCTGGATACAGTGGAGAAGAAGAAAAACAACCTGCCTGCTGACACTTGTGTTCAGATTATTACTGTACTTTTGGACATTTGCTCTCAGACTGAAGCTCTCTGCAGGAGCTCGCTGTGAACGGGACGGGCCTCCTGGTGACAGCCTCTCCTGTGCATTCACTGTCCTCATCAGCCTCCTCTTCTGATTGTTTTAAATTTGGTGCTTCATCAGAATAAAACAGGGAACTGATTGAGATGATGCATATAAGGAAACACACACACACACACATAAGCTCACACATGGACATGAATATACACACCGGCCAGATAATCCTCGAAGCTTAACTAATGAGATCAGCTTGACTTGGAGACTTTTTCATTCAACTTAGCAGGAAGTCTAAATCTTTAATGTGTGTGTCTGCACTTGCATCCATGCTCCTGTGTGTACAGTGTGTGTGTGTGTGTGTGTGTGTGTGTGAGTGTCGACTTCATCATCACTCATTTCATCTCATTACAGCGCAGCCTCCAGTTCATTATCACTCATTCCGACTCTGCTGACCTCCTCCAACACCTGTATCACTTCCTGTACAAACAGATGTGTGTCTCCATGGAAACCAGGGTTTCTCCTCCTCCATGTTTGTCGGGAGTGAACACACTCGCTTTTAATGCCTCCATCCATCCACAGCAGCACATGGAGAACAGGAGAGATGGATGCATATTGATGGGCTTTTACACATTGGCAGCTACAAACAGATGGACCATGTGATTAACAGAACAGTTATACAATAAACCTCAAAGCAGATTCTTTAAAATAAATAATTGATTAATGTAATCTTATAAATCTCACACATCACTGTAAGGATGAGACAAAACTTCCTCCTTCTCATAAACAACAAACTCTTCCAAGTTTTATTCCACAATCGGAGCCCAAAACATTTGTTTTTCCAGCCGTCACATGACTTTCAATTGCAATATAAAAACATTTTGCAAGCTTCCTTTCTCCTCGGTTCTTTTGGAGTATCTTCAAAATCTTCTTTCACTCTGGCAGAAGCAGAGCATGGATCCCCAGCAGGAGTCTGCACACAAATATCCAGGGAAACTGCAGCCAAGATGTAGATGTCAGTGATTTAAACGTAGAGACCCTGCCAGGCGACGCTGCACTGGCAGGAGCCAAACAAATTCAAAACCCTTCACCTCTGCTTTCCCACACCCACCTCAAAACACAGCCAAGGTAAGCCAGTAAGGATCTGAGGGTGATGTTTTGTCGAGAAATAAAAGGTACGGTGAGTTTAAAATGAGCGTTTTGTGCGTGAGAAGAGAAGGCGGCACCATCATTTCCCTCCACGGCTCTTAAAAGTATTCAAACTGTATTTTTTTACGGCTTTGGTTTTCAAGAAGAGTTTGGTTCAAATCTAAGAAATGATAAACAATGAGGAGGCTCACAAAAACATAATGGGAGTATCAAAATAAATTGCACTGATGTTTAATGTCCTTCAAAACTGGATCACACACCACAGTGAAAAGCATGTTGTTTACCAGCGTGAGGAGCATTTTACGCTGCTCTTAAAGGAGTTTAGATTTTTTTTCCATTTGAGGATTTTTTTTTTGCTCTTTATTTTGAATCAAATGACAATAAAAAAAAGTGCCTTGAACGCTAAAAGTTTTCCATGCCTGATCTAGGTCAAATAAACAATCCCTGCTATTAATGAATGAGTCACAAATAACCCCTTTGACTTCGAACAAACCTGTTTTCTATCTATTCTCCCTGTTTTGTTTTGTTTTTCTGGTTTTGCTTCACTTTTGATGTGATTTTTTTTTTTTTTTTTATAAATTCGAACATCTACATATGCATCAGCATCTTTGCATCCACGTGTAGGAGTGTTTCTTCTTGAACGCCTCTCTCTACTCATTGCTCCATATTTTGTCCTCATAAAACCATTGAAATGTTCCTCCTCGAGCCTCAGACAAATACAGTGAAGCCTCCACGTGGCGGACACATGGTTCTGATCATGAGACATGGACAGCCAGAAATAATTCCCTGCTCCAAAAACACACTGACTTCACTACTCTAACTTTACAGAACTGTCGACCTTTGTACCCCGTTGTTATTCCTTAGCATTTCGCTGTTTTTATGATTTTGTTTTGTTATCTGCTACTTTATGGCCCACAAATTGAATTTGTGTTGTTTGTTCCAAATGTCTCGACATAGTTTGTGTATTTCTGAATATTGCTGCCACGGGAGGTCTGCAGGAAAGTAGAGCACAACAACAAAGAGACATAATAAATTAAAATGCTCACAGGCAGGATTTTGTATTTTCTCTCCCCTTTGCACAACTGAGTCATGATGATGTGAGACTCCTTCAACTTCACATTTTTCCCCGATGTGACTTAAAATTCTGAGTCAAAGTCTTTGCACGCTGCGTTTCCAGTAACTTCAGCTGCTCAAACCTTTTCACAGGTTAGTCACTGTGGCGCTTTGCTGACAGTCGTGTAATTTGCTCTAACAGGTGCACCAACACAGGTGAGGCACTTCCACTCAGCAGCACCATGTCTGTAAACAAAACCATCTCACCTCCACCTCACCTGCTGTTTGTGCTTTATGTTAGTTTATTTGAGCAACAGGCTGATATTTAATTAACTATAGATGAAAATCTCACATAGAGTATTTACATGTTAACATATCTTATGTTTACACTGAATTGAATGAATGATTACAAAAGCACAATACAAAAATAACCCCAGACTGTGCAGCTCAAAGGAGTTTTTCAGCTTCTTTGTAGCTCTTTATTTTGGTTTAGTGGCACATTATCCTCTTTTTTATTCTCGCCTCTTTCAACGACCACATTTCCATCAGCAGGAAGCAGCAGTTTTCAGCATGTTGATGCCAGAGGGAGCTGGAAGAGAACGGGAGCTTTTGAAAACAAGGAATTGACTGATGACTAAACTGGGGAGACTGTGAGTAAAAAACTCTGCAACTCTCACTGAAAAGTGCCTGGAAACTGTGCGTATTGGAGGCAGAGCGGCTGTCTGCAGCCTTACCAGGCAAGCTGAGGGAGTAAGGAGTGACACGGATAGCAGAACGAAGGGATCGGACTATAATTAGATTTTTTTGTTTTTTTATGCAGTCATCTGAAATTCATTTTATTTCATTTCTTTCACCCAGTTCATTTATTTGTGCGTGCCAGACGGACGTGACAGCCTTACTGAAAGCCTCCTGTTTAGATCACTTTAATCCTTCTTTACACTTGTGCTTTGCCTTCAGATAATTTTGTTAAACCCGCACTTAAAATCATTTTGATGTGACTGAAGCAGTGAGCATTTAAAGAATTTGCTCATATCGTGAGTACAGTAATTCTCATAAGACATCTGTGAGTGATCTCTCAGTTTATAGTGACATGAAGCGATGAACATGATGAAATTTGACTTTTACATGTTTAGTTGTAGATTTATCTCAGTTTATGAGCATTAAAATGATCATAAAAATCATAAAAATATGGCAACCCTTCTCGATAAAACACGATTAAGTACAAAGAAATCTTTAACCTTGGCAACTGTTAACATTCCATTTGTTTAACAGTAAAACTTAATAGTATAGTAACTAAAGTAACTTAACAAATGTTTTTTTATGTTTCTCTCCTTGTTTGTTCCTGTGACTTTTGATTGGTTCAAATAAACTTTATCTCAGTGACTAAGTGTTGACTTGCTGGGAATGAATTGCTCAAAGATTTTTCAGGACGTAAAGGAAAATAAATTGATTTGTCTTCTAGCTTTTTAAATTAACTTTAAAAATTCATCTTCGGAGTGGAGGCGAGAGTAAGACACAGAATCTGTTCTTTAAAAGTCTGTTTTGATTTTGTCGAATCAAGTTAAGATCATCATCAAACTTGTGACTTGAGTTCAGGAAAATCTGGGATGAGTTTCACCTCAACCAGCCTCAACATCAAAGAGCTGCTTAGATGTTTTTGCCCCAGAAATAATATTTTAAAAAATATAATACATGTATGATAATATAACAAGAAGCTGCATAATGTTTTCATTACAGTTGGAAATGTCAAAGAGATTATTTGCTGCAAGGAAATTGACGCATTTTAAAAAAAAATCAAGCCTCTGATGCTCGAGCGCATCGAGGGCGACATTTGTAAAAGTGGCAAATTACATCAACTTGAATCAAGAGATTTCTGCAAACACGCTGACAGCTAAATGTTCAGGTCATTGAGAGATTAGAGGGAGTTTGCCTTGACACAGATACGATCAGTCCGCTAACATTCCAAGGAAAACTGAACAAATTACACAGTAAAGCTTATGTAACGGCATAATGTGATGGTATAAACGCCTAAATCAATCCTTCCCATAGAGTTATGCAACAAAAAAATAATTGATGTTCAGCTCCTAACACACAAACACACACACACAAACACACACACACACACACACAAACACACACATGCTCTAACAAGGCTGGTGCTAATGAAAAGAACACTGCAGACAAAACCATCTATTAGAGTCGGTTCTGAAGGAGTCATGTGAAGCTCATCGTATCTAGATTCAAGCCTGGCTCGGTGTGTACGCAGTGTTCCCGTCTGATTCAATTTACGGGGAACATGTGAGTGTCACTCAGAGGACAAACAGAAAAAGTACAGGAGAATGACAACAGGAAGCTGCGAGTGCACAGCCGAGAATTGCGTGCTAGAAAAAGCTTTTTCTGATTTAAGCGCTTTTATTTGACTCCCTCCGGCTGCAATGCGCCTCTGGGAGACATTTAATATGTATAATGTTTGTGACTCCTTAAAGCGAGTTCACAAAGACAACTTTAAGAAAACCATTTAAGGAAAAATTTTATGCATTGGATTAAAACACAACAAAACACAACAGCCTCCATATTTAGAACATAACACTGACCTCCATGCACAAATACAGAGGCAGAGAAATGATTTCAAATAAAACAAAATATAAGAAATAAAGAGAGAAAAGGAGAGAAAAGGGAAATCTATGCAACAGACTTGATATAAAACTTTGTTCAAATAGGAGAGCAAGAACTTTTAGACTTTCTTGCAAGGAGAAAAACAGTTCACAGAGCGCTGACTGCTCTTCTCAACCCAAACTGGCCCAGGACCATTTTAAAATCTGATACGCGGTAAACAACTTTGTGAACGCTGGAAGACCAGTGCAGGAAAAATGGACCACGCCAACCCTGAACCCCCCACCCCCACCCCCACCCCCTGCCTGCTTTGTGTCTCTTCAAATATAATTTTCAAAATTTTGGGCTGATTTATTCCAGATAAAAAGTTGGACTTCATTTATCCAATTTTTAAAGAAATAATGTGTATGACAAATATTGTTTGAAACAGTAATATCAAGGCAAGATGTTTTTCACAGAGTTTCATTCCACCAGCTGAAGAAACAGACAGAGAAGACTATTAATTCGGATCTTGTTTAGTCCTCTCCAACGCTGCTCTCAGATGTGTTTAATACAACTTAATACTTTACAAGTCTCAGAGAAGTCTACTTGGTTTGCTGACTGTTTGTCATATCCAGGATTTAAGAGATAGAAATGTAAATGTGGGACAGAAAAGTGCTTCATCAAATGTAACTTGTGTGTTCGTTCTCCTGCCTGATTGTTTTCAACTTGGCTTCATGTATTTATGTGTCTTTCTGGAACAATAAGGTTTTTAAGATATTTTTGTGCACAAAAAACTATAATAACTGTACAAGACCTCTTTTTGTTGTGGTGATTCATGATTTTTTTTGAAAAAAACTGTTTTTTACTGCTAGGTTGTACACCTCAACTAACTGCTGAGTCCCTGGCAAAGACCTGCTCTCCGCTGAGTGTCCTTTTCTAGTTCAAAATAAATATAATTCATTTTAATACAAGCCTTTGGTGAGGATCTTAGGCCAAGAACAAATAGCAGACAGGGCCAAAACCGAATTTATTAAAAGCTGAAAATGTAAGACAGACACACTTAGACAATGGTTCACTGTGCATGTTTTTAAAATATATTTAAGGACCTTGTTAGAGGTCAAGTATCTAGGATTTGGGGAGATATTTTTGTATAAATGGGAAAAATATTCACAAGTATGTTTTCAGTCGTATAAAATCATCTGGAATGAACCAGTTGAATCATTCCAGTCCAGTTTGAAGGATTCTGGGGAATTTAGAAATAAAAACAAACTATGGCCTTATAGACTATTATAGGTATGTTTTTTTTTAATGAGTAATCACCTGAATATAAGAAGCTTTGAATTACCTTTGAATGAGTCTTTCATATCTACAGACGGAGAAGGTCCTCCTCTGCAGAGTCTGCCATGTTTCTACAGCAGCTCAGAAGGGACAAATCAAACAGCAGCTCTGATGATTTTGCATTTTTTCTGGAGGTTTTCTGGTTCTTCTATAGGATTGAAAGGGGAAATTTAGCAGAGGTATATAAATTAGGATTAGCTTGGCTGAGCTTAAAGCTTAACATCAGCTAGCCTGACTCTGTGGTAATAAAATGCTCGTATCAGCTCCTCTATAAGTCAAATTAAAGTTTGTTTAATCTATTCAAAATTAAAGTGTAAAAAGACATGTTGCTGCTGTTTGCTGGACTGGTCTGCCAGTCATTTCCATTTTTAATGCTAAGTCTAGCTAACTAGCAGTTGGCAGTAGCTTCATAATTAGCATACAGATACGTATGTATTGATCCTCTCGGCATGAAAGCTCTCCCTGGTTCTCGAAATGGTTCCTTTATTGTACAGTTGTCTTCTTCTCATCCGACTCTCCACACCCGTGCTGGTTAGCGGCTGCCTTGTCCACGCTGTGATCAGGTTAGGACGACCAGGGGCGAGAGCTCAGGTAAACAGCAGGATGTTCAGCCCCAAGCATTGATTATGGACCCCGAGAGAGCTTCGGTTGCTAGGGCTAATCTTGGCCTGAGAGCTGTGGGTCACTAAGTGTTCATTCGAGAGTGATTCATCCTTCTATGGAAAAATCAAAGTGGTTGCTGCTGTGCTGGCAGTCTGTCCTGCTGGTTTTGCAGAGCCAGTAGAGATATTGCATTAAAAGACCACACACGCAGCTCGACACACTGACTGGTCGTGGATGGAACTTGCGTAAAGCAACACCAGCGACCATGTGGAGATAAATAGCCGATGACTCTCTTCAGGAGGTGATTAATGAAAATCTGTGAGCCTGCTGAGATGTGATGGTGTCAGTGAGACTTGACTCCCACACTCTAAATTCTAGCAGCCATCCATCTTCAGGTCGTCTAACATCCAAACGCTGACTGGATGTCTCTGTGGAAACACACATGCAGAACGGCCTCTTTGATAAATGGTCATAGTTTTGAGTCTGAAATGGACCCAACTCTTCATGAAGGAGCGCCTCTGTGGTCAAAGAACTCTGAGATGTTCCAACGAAATATTTTATTTTTCATCTTTTTGGAAACAGAATGAGGCACGTTAATAATTTTGTGTTATCATTCATTTATATTTTATTTTATGACAGAAAAACACACAGAAGCAGATTATTAAAAATACGGTGCTGTTGTGAGTTATTTTAATCTAATACAAGTTTGGAGGAGCAAGTTTACATTCTTCTAAAATAACCCCTCTGACTGCTATAGAAACAGATCTATTGAACATTTTCTGACTCAAAGCCTCTGAGGTAATAAGTGAGTCTTTATATGAACAAAGGATCAAATGTGTTATGTGTAAAATAGTAGTTACTCATCGTAAAAACCACAGATGTTTATCACTGAGGAGTGATTCAGCCCCCTTTAGCTCATTATCTGGCTGTTACAAACCACAACTTTACTTTTTCTGTCCATCCTGAATGCTCTCATCATCTTCTTTCCATCCACAGCAGGCAGCTGTATGTGGAAAAAGGAGAACTCATATGAGGAGCTGGTGGAGACCAAAACAGAGCAAATTAAGATGAACAGAACTAATGAAGACACATTTTAAAACTCATGCTAATGCCTCTCCGCTCCTGTTGGAAGTGTAAACAGAAAGCTGACATGTGTATTTTCTAATGATGTTATCATGTCTTCTTGGTTTCTGCCATGCCAAGCTGCCAAAAATAAATTACTGCAGGTTTTTTTGTTTTATTGATGATTTTTTGAGGTTGTGAAACCTGCAGTTTGCATTTCGCAGTGTCCAAGTGATGACATTTGCAGGACCACCTGACCTTCTTTGCAAAATGTATTCTTAACCTATATATAATGCTATTTTTCTTAGTGATATCTCTCTTAAATTGTTGTTCTCCTTCTGTCATCTGTATCTGAGCTGTTGCAATGCACAAATTTCCCCAATGTGGGATCAATAAAGTTTTATCTTTTATCTAAAGTTTTTCTTTTTATACCTGATTTTACAAATGCACCTGAAACTGTTTTAACAGTCAAATTCCAAAACTCAACAAGTAGTTTTTGTGACTTTATTTTGAAAGTGTAACTTATATTGTGTACTTTGATGGGTTTTTTGACACATCGGTGAGGCAAAACAAGGTGTGATACCACGTTGAATTCATGGAAGAATCCACTCTGAACTGCCGGCCGTTCATGTCAGTAAATAGACCGAATGTTGCCTCCTTTCCACCCGAACCTCTGCCATCAGCAGAGATGTGGCTGAAAAAGGGTCGACATGATGCAGATGACCTGCCCCTCTGCCCACAGGAAGTCAGGAAATGAAGACAGGAGTCCAAAACCAAAGCAGACTGTTTCATTAGTCTGTCAAGTAAGCATGCAATATACACTGCAGTCTATTTATTTTCACATTGGAATCTGCATGTCTTGTACATTTAGGTCTTCAGAGAGATCTTAAAAAGTGTTTATTTCTCCAGATTCTGACTCCCTGAACGCCTCATCCCTTCTGTCTCTATTCTCCATACTGTGAGGCTGCATGCCACGTTGAATCGTGGTATTGATCATTTTCTTGCAGCGACGGAGCCCTGAGATGGTTGTACACAACAAATACTGCCAGAATAAACATCAGCATAGTCAAAGTGTGCTTTCTAACCATTGGTCAAACAAAGCGGCTCTCTATGTGACGGTGTCCATCCTTTCCTGAAGTATCCTGGCAGAGGAATGTGATCTCTCCATCCACCCGGATCTCCTGTGTGCACACTGTGAACTGTGTGTGAACTGTCTGACCTGAAACCTGGAGGATCATCGGCTTTCACGGATCTCACAGAACTTCACTGAGGTCAGGACCGGGCCCAGAGAAGAGACCCCGACCCCGACCCCGACGAGACAAGTTACTGCGCTGTCGTGATGTGTTTCAGTCGTAACTGTGGAGTTAAATAATGTAGTTAAAGTTTTTATTGACTCTGAGGAAATAATTATCATTAAATGCATTTCTACATTTCTATCCATATTTGCAGTCAGGAGATAATTGATTGATTGACGGTGGAAAAAAGCCAGCGCGTCTGTGTCGCCTTCGTTCGTTTCGTAACCGAGCTGTGGAGACAGAAGTGGACAGTGTGGATTACAGCGTGTGGATTCAGTCAGAAGCCGTGTCCCCGTCAGAGGCGTGATGTTATTATGTTTCCTCCCTCTTGTCTCTTGTCCGTGTTTCTGCACCTCGGAGCAAACCGATCCAGCCAGCGGACACGGACTTGTTCTGGAAATGTGTCGCCTGCTGGTGTCAGATGCAGGGCCGAGACAGCGGGGCCCTTCTCGCGCATGGCCGGTACCCAAAGAAGCCCTGATGACTGGTCTCATGTGCAACGCTGGCCTCTTTCACACCTCCCCGTCACTCCTGTGAGGAGCTGTTGTTTACCTCCAGCTCGGGTTTCACTTGTGGTTGTGCCTCGGTGAGTCTTGTGAAACCAAAGAGGTGACCTGGAATTTGATCCTTTGACCCCTGTGTGAAAGGTACGACTGTGACGAGGCTGTGCTCACATGACGGGGCTCCTTTTTTACGTTTAAGTCCATAATGTCTTTCTTGGATTTTTCTTTCTTTCTGTCTCTCCTACTTGTTTCCTTTCCTTTCATTTGTTCTTCTTTCTCTATCAGTTTCTTTCTTTTTGTAAGTTACACTTAAAAACTTCCTTTTCTTTTACATTTTTTCTTCTTTCTTTTTCTTCCTTTCTTGCTACTTTTCTTGTTTTCTTTCCAACTCCCTTTTCTTTCTCTCTATTATTATTTTCTTTTTTTAATCAGTTATCATCTTATCTTTCCTTTTTCGTGTCTTAATTTTTGTTCCTTCTCTCTTATTCTGTCCTTTGTTCCTTTTTGTCCTATTTTCATTCATCTTTCTTTCTTTATTTTGAAATATTATTGCAACACTAACATGGAATTGATGCGGGCGACAAAATAAAAAACATTCCCTGACATTTAATTGCACTGACATTTCGTTAATAAAGAAAGAAAAATCATCCGTTTTGTGCTCCAGGACGAAACTCTGCTGCACGTCATAAACAATATCGTATTTCAGGTTTTAGTCCTCAAAGTGGATTTAGCATGTCAGTGTATAGGCCGACCTTGAATGACGGGAATGTGAGCTAAAGTTGACACGAGGCCAACGAGGCGCACATAGCATTCAGAAACACTGCAAAGGGTTATTTCAGTTGCATCAAAAGTTTGTTTACACAGTAATCTGTTACATAAAAAGAGTGCACATTTGCAAATTCTTCTTAGCACAGCAGCTAACATGAGAATAACAGCACAGAGTTAATAAGACAGAGTTACTTCTTTATTTAATTTGTGCAGAAGTCACATTTAAAAACCACAATGTAAAAAGGTAAAAGACACAAAAATAAGACAAAGGTATCTTATCACTAGACAGCACTGATGCAACAGTAAGCAGGCTGTTTGTTGACCCCACTTAAGTTCACTGAGTTTATCATTGCCTTTAAATATGATCTGTGCCAGATTTGACTTAATCTGCAAAATAAATTTCTGTCACCCTAAATAAAAATTCAACGGGCCGTGCCTCCAAATCCACAACCGCTTTCTTGTGCAACTTTTTCTTCATTGAGGTTTTTGGTTTCTGGCATCCAGTTCCTCAAAGGCTATTTGTAATCAATGACTTCACTCTTTTCAGACTTCCATAGATCTCGCGGGCCTCACTTAGGTTTGTCTTCATGTTGACATGATTGTTATTTTGGCTTTCAGAAACGGTCGACTCAGCACAGCTCTGCAAAACAAGTTCAAGCCTGGGACTGATGACAGCTCGCTGAGAATAAATGTGTTGATGACGGGGCGTTTAAAAATAGAAAACTGCTTCGTATTGAGTTTAAGTGACCCTTAAAATATTAAACTTTGAAAGAAAAGAGCCAGTGTTTGGTTTGGTTTGTCCACTCTGGGCCACGGTAGAAACATGGGAGTGCAACAAGCCAGACTCTGTGTGAGAGAGGACTCGCTCCCTGTGTCCATATAAAAGCCTCATTATGAGGGAATGAAAACAAAAAAGATTCCTATTTTCACATGACACCAGTAAAAACATACTCATGAATATTGTAGTCTGTTGGATGCTCTGTAAATCTAACACACTGGACCTTTAAGGTCAAAAACAAAAAAAAAGAGAAAAAAGGTAATTGTATGTAAAGAACAAAAAAAAAAGTTTGGTTTTTGTGACACATGTTTCCTCAAAACAACATCGAAAACACAGCGGCACGTGGTAGGTAAGGAAGTGGTATATAAGTAACAATCCAAGCACCGAAACATCAAAAGCGTCTGGGCTATATGGATGATTGAAAGCATAACATCTGCTCTGAGTGACACTCCCTTTTTTTCCGTGTTGTGCCAGCATTCCTGAGACTAAAAAGCACATACATTATGACTGTCAGACAACAAACGAGCCACGTGAGTCTCCCACACATCCCTGCAGAGAGGGGCAGACATCTGCTGCCGGCTTCAATCACATTTTCTGAGCAGCAGTTCAGAATATATATATAAATATATTAAAAAAAATACCCATCTGTCTGACATTAACCCAGTTGTTGTTATACATTAACCCAGTGTTCAAATACCTCCACTGCAGAGCCGGCGCAGCACTCTGTTTGTTCCCTCACCTGTTTTCAGAGGGCAGATGTCTCCCGTTAGAGCGTGTGATAAATCATAAGTTTGTTGGAGCGACTTAAAAAGGTTGAAGTGCAAATAGCACTCATATTCCAAACATGCTTTAGTGAGAGGATAATGCACCGTCTCACTTGTTTACCCCCACAGCTCTCCTGTCAGGCGGCCGGCCCTGCGAGAAACAGCCAGGGAGAAACAAGTAAAACCATGGATGTCTTCGCTTGTGCTAAAAGCTACCGTGAAGGAAAAAAAAAAAAAAAAAAAAAAGGAATTTCTGTTTTAAGAAAAGATTTTCTTTGGCCATCCAAAGAGCAACGGGTCATTCTGCACCAGCTGGGCTCAATGAATCACATCTGTAGGCAAAGCTCAGGTTACACAGTGATAGACACCAGCAGGGGTAACTAGGAGACAGTCCTAATGATGCACTTGTCTGCCATTAGCATGCTCCTGAGCTGATTTCCTGGAGACATCCAGTGACGGTCTCTGGATAGCTTGCATATTAACAGCACGCAGCGATGTTGTGTGTGACTCATGCCTCTAATGCAAACCCCTGCTTAAGGTCGAGGGCGTATCCGTGGCGTGAACATGCATGGAATGCTTTCCTTCCCGTTACCAGCTGCTGAGCCCGACAACAACAAAAAGAATGATGGAAACGTTGTCAGCAAAGCAAGCGATTAAAAAAGGGAAATGTCAGACCTCATACGGGGGAGGCACAGGTGGAGTGTTCGCTGGATTACTCGGTGATTGTGACTGTTATTGTTCTCTTTTCCTCGTCATGGTCTGCAGTCACCACCATCCTCCAGTTATCATTTGTTCAAAAACACATTGCAAACATCCCTGTGAATAAGATTTAGAAGAATCTCTTACAACAGAAATAGAATTTAATATTCACAATTAGCTTTCAAGAGTAAAATTGAAACTTAATTATTATGGTTAATAACACACTCTGAACCCTGTAACAGCTCTTAGTTCAGAAACCAAGAATGGCTGCAATATTCGGTGAATTTAAATGTATTTGCTATCATTTTAGCTTTTGTTATATAAAATTATATTGTGCAATTTGCTAACTATGTTAAAAGATGGAAAGGCTACAACAAGAGCATATTAAAAACACATGAAGGCAAGAACTAGAACGCTTTTGAAAAAAATGTTTCCCAACATTTTGAATTCAGCCATCTAACGGTGTCACATTTTGAGATATCATGAGCAAAGTGTTGCAATTTCTCTCCTATTCATCCTGATAATCTTCATGCAGTTCCTCGTCTGAACTCATCTCTGAGAGAAGCAAGAATAGCTCTTTAAATGTCTTTTGTGTGCATCCTGCAACGTGTTGGCCTGTCCTCAGAGCTCACTCTCACCTTTAGTGTACAGACTTCTGGTATCTTTGGACTGATCCTCCGGCTGCCAGCCCCATTTCAGCTGCCTGCTATGAATGCCAGTATTTTATAACTGACTTATCAACATGAGACTAGATGAACCATGGCCTTTCTTGAGAGTTCATAGTCAAAGGTTATGTAATTCACTATTAACATCCCTTCTAGCCATTTATCAGTGCGTTGGTCATATGACAATTTACTCAGTTACTGCAGCTGGCCACCACGCTACAACTAATAGTGTTAGCTCCCTGTTCTCCCTCAGCCTCGTCTCCTAATCTCAAAGTCACAGTCAGAAACCTGTGTGACCTTTTCAGGTTTAAGTGCTCTTACTTTTCCTGCAGTGGAGCCGGATTATAACTCACATTTTTTAAAAATATCAATAGATAAGAAAAAAAACACTGTCAAAATAACAACACTTGATGCAACACTCCACAAATCCTTCGCAGTTAAAGAGGGCGAATACTTTACATGAATGAAACAGATCACCGTGTCGCCGGATGTCTCGAAGGAGGTCACCTGACTACAATTACACACAGAAAAGGGTGTGTTCAGCTCAGAAAACAATTCTTCCTTTGTAAAACTCATAACATCGACTCTCTTGTTCTGTCAGAAAAAATGGTTCATTTTGGTTTTTTGACATGTTTTTTTATTTTGGACGCACCCCCTCAAATCCACCGGATCACCAGTGATCCACTGGAGCCGTCAAATAAGTCCAGCTCATTCAGATTTAAGTGTTTAAAGGTTTTTGGACTCGCTTGAAATTTTTCAATTTGTTCGATTATCCACCAACAAATTCACTAATGCATACATTTTGGGTATTTTTCAAATTGGCCCAAAAAGGCGGATGTTTAAAGGTGGAATTACTAACATTCTCTTTTAAACTTTGGATATAATGAAAACCATTGTTACATACCTGCTCCACCTCCTACACACTGGATCATGTTTGAGATCATCTCGACGACATGTGACACTCCAACATCAATAACTCGGTCTCATAACGTGTCTGAGTCTTTGCTAAACAGCATTTCACTGTCTTTATCGATTGATTTTATTGATGTGGAAAGTGAGATTGACGCTGAAATAAGAGACACTTCATCTTAAAGCCTGTTATCATTTGTGTGGAAAGCAGCTTTCTAGCGCCATGAAGCCAAACATGGGAACGAGCCGTTCTCAGTCCTCATGTGTGCAGAATGTAAAACAAAAAATGTTGGCTTTGCATGTTTCTGTTGAAACTTTATGTTCTTTGTGTTTAAACTTTATGTTCCCTTATGATTTGATTCTTAATTTTATGTTGTGGTTAAGGTCCGCTCAGGGTTTGAGAAGGACCAAGTTTCAGAACAGAGTGGAATTCAATAAATCTATATTAGATGGAGTTTTTTCTTCTGCTCACTTCAGAAATGGAACAACAAATGAAAAATAGAACAGTATTTAGTAAAATGAACAAATAACCCGGCAGAGAACTTACGCCGAAGCTATTCTCTTTTTGGTTTTGGACACAAAATCCACTTGGGGTTAGAAAATGATCATGTTTTACGCTAAAAATATCAAACTTTGTTGCCACAAATATGGCTGGAAAATGTCCTGCCATCATGCTAAAGATACCCCCTTTTATTGCTTGAAATGTCGTGAGCCGTGTTCCTGAAGTGTTCGCTGCCACTTAGCGAACCATTTCACAACCGCCGCCGTCTCCTTCTCCTAATCTAATCTCTCTGTGATAAGGACTGTAAAAACATTGATATGATAGGTGAGAAATTTAACGTACCAGTGATTTGTAATAATGGACACTGTCAACATTTTGTTCTGGCGACCGGGTTGATGTAGAACGTGTAAACATTAAAAAAACTTGTTTCACTCACCTGTCACCTGTGACGCTGTGACTTCAATTACAGATCAATGATATATTTTCACTAGAATTTCAATGTGAGCAGTAGATTTTTATTCTTATAGTGTTTTTTTTCCCTGTTGAGGTGCACAAAAACCTGCAGGCTGCCATCCGACATCTTCAAAAGCCACTGTTTATGTTCCAGTGACATTCGTGCCGCTGCACACTTTCTGTTGTGTTGTGCTTTTACGGGATCTCTGAGACGAAGAGGACAAACCAAACAGGTTTTTTTTGCCGTGTCAAGAGGCAAAACAGCACACTGTTGAGGAAACAGAGAAAAGGGAGGAGAGTGAGTGAGATGAGATAAGATGTAATTTAGAGATGATCGTGAAGCGAAAGTTTTTGATGTTGTATCTCCTGAAATTGTGCAAGATTATGTGCATTTAATGGGTGTTATCGGTTGTTTGACTGCTGACACTGAACACAAACACACAAAGAGGACAACTTGAGGCCTGAGGTTGATAAAGTCTGTTTAGAACAATTTGCATTTTTATTTTCTAGCACCGTCTCTTTCTACAATTACACTCTTAGTCCGGTGGTGAAGGAGCAAATGGATCCCTGAGGCATTTTGGACCTCCAGAAAATATTCTGCAGGATCGATCACATCATAATCACCGTCAAAATGGCTGAGCTCCATCTTCACCTTGGAGATGTAGTAGTATTTCGAGGATGCCAAGTCAGGTGAGTAGGGCGGATGTTTGACGAGTTCGAATCTGCGTTTCTGGATGACTGCCCGCAGGCCGATGTTATCTCTTTTTTCTGAGACTCTGCTGACTTGTAATTTTTAATTATCCAAACAGAGATACCAAAGAAGTCACTGACTTCCACCTGCATGTGGGATCACTTGAAGTATTGACCTGCACATCTAAAGAGAGCTGCATAACTCATCTCCTTCTACTTATCAAGCATCCATTATAGAAAAACATCTTTTTGTCACTAAAACTTTTAAACTTTGTCCAAATACAAGATTTTTTAAACATCTTTTTTACAAATAAAAAATAACATCACTGTCAAATCCTTTAAAAATGCAACCTGCAGTTTTCAGAAAACACAATTTTTTCAGCCAGATGCCATTTCAATGCACTTCCACACTGACTTCTGAGAGTCACCGAGAGCAACAACAGCCCTCCTCTGTCAGCCGCGGAGCTGTCAGGACGCTCTCTCGCTAGCCGCTGAGGTGAATTATTCCTCGTTCATTTTCCACGTCCAAATTTTCCCAGCTGCTCTATTGTGAAGGTAAATTTCCAAAGTTGAACTGCTGGAGTGGCACCAAGGATCACATCGCTACCTTCTCTCTGTCTCTCACATGCATACACAAACATATTCACACACACACACACACACACACACACACACATATTCACACACACGCACAAACATACACACACACACCTCTTGTTTCTGTGTAACCCTGACCCCTCCCCCCTCCTCCTCCTCCTCCTCCCCCCGGAGGCTTTGCCATAAAACAACAGGGGAATCCGCAATGGTGACACAACGTGCCCTGGTACTTTTCCACAGATAACACGTAGTGAGAGGCAGATTGTTGCAATGTGAGCTTATATTGACTCTGTGCATGCGTTTCCTAATATTCCATACAGCTAAGGTAGACCACGTCCAGTTCCTCCTTCAGCGCAGCTGTTTCCATATTTGAGTACGAATTGGCTGCTGATGCGCTTCAGAAACTTTTCCACTCTTACTTTTACAAACAGCAAAAACAGTTCAAAAACAGGATGAAAAAGTTGAAATACGGCAAATAAAACGGTGATTTACAGAGATGATAAAAGTGAAGTGGATCTTATGGTGACACGTCTTTCTCAACTTATGCATTTTGACTTTCCTCCCACTGAGAAGTGTGTGTTGTCTGCACAAGCCCCAGACAGTGACGCATGACTTTCCATAGGTCCTGATGCATCGACTGGCCTCCAGAGTTGACCTTCTCTCTGCATGTGAAATCCATTTTACAACTGAGGATAAATTCTCTGCTTTCGGTGCAACAAAGCCACCATTCAAAGTTTGGACCACGAGGACATTAGTGGTTGTCCTCTGATGACTCGAAACCAAGAGAGATAAATACAAATATTGTAATATATTAAACACTTTATAGTTGCAAACAGTGGCCTTGTTTTTTTTTGCTGAACACACTCATGAAACCGCTGTACAGTGAAAATGATGACTGGACATAAAAACGTTTGATAAACTGTCACTGTTTCCTTACTTGCTTGTAACATATTTCATTCACTTTCACTCTTGCCGGCTCATTGCCGTGATGATTATGTGCTCAGATGCACCTGCAATGCTCGAAATTCCTTCCAGTGCACCTGTAACAACAACAAAGTCAAGCACAGACGGCATTAAATTGAGTCGAACCATGTCAGTGATAAGAAGCAAAATGTTGCAACACAAAACCCCGGATTTATAAGCCTCATATCACAAGCGCAGAGAGGAAACTTTATGGGCTTATATGAAACTTAGCAGAGGCACGTCCTCTTGTCTGGGGCCGAGCCAAGCTGTGGAAACCACAGATATGAAAGCAATGAAGAGGAGGGTTCCTGTTTGATGTTGAAGGAGCAAACTGTACTTTTTCTTTTACCCTTTTATGAAACTTATCTTCAACACTCGAACGCCACATCAGAAGACATGCAGATTAAACACCGTACGAAAGAATTGTTTTAAAAATATTGAGAGAAATTTGGCCAAAAAAAAAGCTTTTCAAACATGCTTTACCGTTGCCACATGTGGTTTACCACATATGTATTTGCATGTTAAAAGGCTGCCAGATAAAATTCACTTCAAACTGGTGACAGAAACATAATGTGACCTTTAAGACCAGAGTGTTTGAGGGTTTAATGGTTGCAGCATTGGAACTTGCACTGACAAGATAGTCTGACTGGGTTTTATTATGCTAAATCCATTTTTTACAGTGTCTCGGGGCAGTAAAAACAATTTTATTGAGGCCTACTTAACCTGGTTTTTATTTTCTAAATCAATCAATAGTCTTTTTGGTTTGTAAAATGTCAAAAAAAGTAGTTTAAATGCGCGTTGCAATTTTAGCTGATAGCATATCTTGCACCATCAATACTCAACAGAAACCCAAACGTATCAATTAAGAACTTGGGGATTGTTTGGTGTGTTTGCCTTGTGTTGTGGTTCATGTCAGGCTGTTCTCACCCTCAAGAGATTAAGATCAGAGAGCAAATATGAATTCATAGTCAGGCAACCACACACACTTCAGCTAACCCAAGCTGACTCCCCTTATCTGTGCAGAACGACACCTTATTGACAAGCTGACCCCGCAGTGTTTTTGGTGCGTCTCAGTCACCTGAGTTCAGCAGATATCATGCAAAGACTGCAGACCACCTGAATATTTTAATTTAAACACACAGTCCCCAGTCAGCCACGAAGGCGTGAAAGCAGTTCACATTTCACCGTCTAGCTCACATGCACTTTCCATAACCGGTGTTTCAGGGGTCGTGTGCAGTGTGTACACTTCATCATCAGCTGCTGAACAGAAACACCCAACTTTGTGCTATAAATACAAGCATCAGGTATTGTTTCACCCCCCCCCCCACAGACATTTAAATCATAAACAAGCTTTCTGCTATGCATTTTTTCACCTTTCTGTGGTAATTTCGTGGTATGTGAAACAACAGTCTTACGACCTGGCAAGCACAGATAGATCGTGCAAGACGTTTTTTTTCCTCTCACGCATGCTACCCCCCCCCCCCAAATTTCAAGTGCATGCTCCTGTCGAACAGAGCTGAATGCTTATGTCCACCCCCACCCCCCACACCCCCACCCCCCCACATGGCTATGTGTGGGTGAAGGCTAAACCAGTTTTAGACTCATATTTTCCTGACGTGACCTTTGATCCTTGTCAGGCAACCACGTGCCCGGGGTCTGTGTCTAGGCCCCCGGGTCAGCCGAGTTCATGAGTGGGGGGGTTGGGGGGGGTGTGTTGGGGAGGACAAGGAGTGAGGAACAGCAACAAATTTGTTCCAGGGTCGGCTGGCGAAATCCCAGGCAGTGTTGCTTTTCATTCTTCAGACGGATCCTGCTGAAAAAGAAAAAAAAGAAAAAGGACGTCTGTGCGAACAAGAAATGTTCTTTTTTTTCTCTTTTTTTGTTTATCTCTTCACCTCCTTGGCTTTTGTTTTTTTTAACTTTTAAATGGGAGTCACACCAGTTTTGCCCATAAATCAAGCTTCATCCACACAACTACTTTTTCTGTTTAAAGCGCATAACCTTTTTTTTTTTTTTTGTTCACACCAGGGGTTTTAAATTGCCGCTTTTAAAGTGGACACGCTGAGAAACGCTGCAGAGTCCATTCTGGTTTGATAACCCTGGTGTTACATTGTAGTTTCAACAGGCAGGAACTTTACTTGCAGACATTCGCTTCCTGATTGACTCTTTTATCATGACATGTCCTTCATGTTGCTTCCAATCTAAATTTTTCTGCCGCCGTGACGGCCTTTTATGTTTCAGCAGCGGTTCAGCTCTGTTTACAGCTGCACATACATGCTGAATGTACCTGAACAGTCATATGTGATGGAAATTATTTCTGAAAAGGTGCTATCTATCTATCTATCTAGAGATTTTCTTTTCTTTTGTTGTTATTTTAAATCAATGATTCACAACCAAAACATAGCTCGGCGGTTGTAGCCTCGGGTTACTTGTCATGGTTAGTCTTACTCAGTGAATTATTTTCTGTGGCTTTGAAGGAGCTTTCTAATGTTTCTTCAAATTAACCCTGATGTCATCTGAGTTCTTTTGCAGAGGACTTAAAGAGTAAAAAAAACCTCATAAATAACCTGAGGACTGGATTTTTGAGTTTGTGAGACTTTAACTGGCAAGAAGAGTCTAAGGACAGACATCATTAAAATATAGGAAATGTAAGACCTAGTGTTTTTGGAACATATGAAGAACTGAAAGTCTGGAAATCTCGGCCTCATCTGCTCAGACTGGGACCATTTTTTTTTTGAATATTACTCTGAAAAGCCTCACAGCATTGTAGAAGAGCAATAATAATATTAACAACAAAAAAAAGCCTGCTGGTGCACCCGATTAATTGCTTTAAAAGGAAACCTTTAACCCAGTTTAAAAAAAAGTGGGTTCATCTCTGTCACCAATAGCAATAACAGATGCATTTTTTTCTCTGTCAGCAGATAGTGGTGATGATTTTTTTGTGGTGCAGCAGAATCAGGCCTTCCTTCTGCAGGGAAAACAAAACCGTCTGGTGGACAGTTCTTATGCAACAAGCAACCCAAAGTAGCATGTTCTTGCGATTGTGTCGATTAAACTTTTTAAAGTGTACAACAGTTATCACACAGCAGCACTTCATGTGTCCCACATCTGCTGTAGCTGAGCTGTTGTTTCACAGCAGCAAAGCTCCGATGTGACACCGAGATGCTGCACTGATACAAGCAAGGAAACGGTTGACTGATCAAATCTACGCATCCTCTCGCCTGCGAATAAACAACCAAACCAGAAAAACGACTTTTCATTTCAGCCGTCCTGTGACTTACATAAGTTTTTTTTTTTTATTTTTTTTTTTTTTATCTCTTCTCATTCAGGCCAAATTACTGCTTCTTTCAAAGGATGTGAAGATGAACAACCCACAGAAACTTGGGCCACTAAAGATAACCGCAGGGGAAAAACATCTAGAGCGAAAACATTAACTAGAAATAGACCTCTTTGTTGCCATAGCCACCTGAACAGCTGTAATTTAGACCTGTTGAGCTGCTGTGCACATTTATTTCATGGGGAAGGATTCAGTCTGAGAGCGGATATTTTCTGCAGCACAGTAATGAGAAGAAACTTGACAGCTTTCCTCCTAAATGTTTACTTTGCACCGTTTTTAGTTTGAGTGGGAGGAAGGCTGATAAGTTAAGCAGAACAATGCGATATTTGCAGGTGACTTACATCGACGATTAAATATAAACTTTACTCCTCTTTGTGTTTGATAATGCCGGTTGAGATGTGTTGGAAGCTGGTTTATTAAGGTTAAATCAAAGGTGTGGTGCTAATATAGGCAGTTGCACAACACCACTGTTGATAGTGAGCACAGTGTGATATTGTTGAAGTGCCAAAAAATAATGAATCAGGTTCACTATCTACGATCAAATCTAAATCATTTCTTTCCATGATGAAAATTACAGGTGAAGTCTCAGTTATTGGCTCGAGTTCTTGATCACTATAGTTGTTTTTTTCTCTGTTTCAACCTGACAGGTGAGAGTGAAACATGATGTCAACAGATGCTTGTTGTATACAATCAAAACAACTAAAAAAAACATGAGAAACCCTCTTTTTTTGTTTCAAAATTTAGCCACATGTGGATGAAGAAATGAGGGTCATCTTGAGTCAGCAGAAAGGGAATTTCATTTTATCGATTACACACACATAATTAAACAAAAAGCATGACTAAGATTTTAAGATAAACTTTATTAGACCGCCCAGTGGAGGTGATGCCCTGTAAATATGAATTATTTACAGAATAAAACTGATGCAACACTTTACAATAGGCAATCAAGAGCCTTCATAATGAAGAGGTGAATAATGGGGAGGCCATAAAAAGCACTGGTTTGGTGCCATTTGGCAGCTGACTTAGAGTTATTTAGGAGCGAGTTATCTGGAAAGTGGTCAGATATGTGTGAGCACATCATGACACACTGGTTCACTGACACAGTACACCACATAACACTGTGTTCTTAGTCAATATGTTATTTATTTATACTATTTACAATAAACAGCAGACCTGGTTATGATTCAGGGTTATATTGGGAATTCTTGTAAGTTGTTTTAATAATAAAAAAAAAACTGTTAGTTCCTGGTTTTGTTCACTCATTTATTGGTAGGTACGAAGGATTTTTGTCACCCAGATTAATATACAGCTGCAATTGCGAGACAGGAAGTGGTGGGAACACAGACGAGTGCAAGTGAGCCTTTTGGAGAGTTCAGGACTTTACGCACACTTTCTACAGCTTATGTGAGACGTTAAAAATAGGGCTTCGTAGCATTTGGTGTATGCACGAAAGGCCGCACACACTCTTGAGATCTGAGGTCGAGTTTATGACACACTAAAATATTGAGCAATATATTTCCCAGAAGGCAATTCAGATTTTTCCCTATAAACTTATGTAAGATGTAGGTTAATTAAAAAAAAAAAGGCTCAGAATTAAAGTATTCAATTTATTGTCCGAATTTTAATTAATTTAAAGCAGTTGATGCAGAAAGCATGTGGTTTAATCTGCATAGCAACTTTTAACTGGCTGCTAAAACTGAGCTGTTCAGATCGAAGAAAACACGAAATTTAAAACCCCGGAGCTGAACAAGGAGGGAAATCTTATATGTGGAATTGTTCGAGGATAAGATGACTGACTTTTCTTAACTCTTCTTGGCACCCACAGAGAGGTTTACAGCGGCAACATGCTCTCATATTCCCCACGGTATTTATAACTCGGTCAGCTGACCTTGCACTTGGACGCAGCCACTACGCGGGGATAATGAATCAGTAAGCAACAATGACGATAACCCATAAAATCAAATACATTTTTAACACCAGTCATTTAAACACGGTGCATAAATGCTGTGAACGGAGTAGCTGTGTTTTATTTAGAAAAATATTGAACGGAAGTGGTTGAACGGACGCTGCCGGCGGAGAGCGGCTCCCCCGCCTCGCAGATAATGGTACGGTCCTGAGTTGAAATTCCGAGAATTGAGCTGCTGTCTGTGTTTCTTAGAACTGGATTCTCAGAACTGGTGATGCACAGAGTTTCGAGGAAACTTTTACAAGGTGACTTTTTTTCCTTCCTTATTTTCTCAGCATTAGGTCAGAAGTGTAGTGAAGTAGCAGAAACTCGTGTGTGTTGTGGCTGTAACTCAGTAACTCCGGAGCTGGGATTTCTTTCTATATTTTGTTTAAAATTTCCTTTTAAAAAAGCTAAAAAACCAAAAGTGAACTGACTAGATTGGAAATGATGAGGGGTAGAGTTTGACAGCCGCACTTGTCTTTGACTGTGTACGAGACGGAAGTGCGACTTTTAGGCTGTTGGGCAGATTTAATTTCATCACTTGAGCTCGGAGAAAAGGCTTTAATAGCAGCTGTTAGACTGAAAACAACATGCACTTTTTTGCGACGTTCACATTTAGCGAAATGCAGTCGTTTTAGTCAGAGCTTCTCTCTTTAAACTTTTGGTGTTTTCCGGATAAATTGGAAGCGCAATCTGGCTAAATTAAAGGCTTATAGTAAATATATAAATGTCAAAGTGGCGCAACAGGATCGGTGGGTCTGGCTCAGCAACATCTTATTTTCTCTCTGCGCACATTTTTTTTTTTTTTGGTCGACGGACAATATTTTCACTTCACTGAACGTCTCCAACGCGATGGCTTTTACTATTAGTCTTTTTTTTTTTTTTTTTTTACCGAGCAAACATCTTTATAATAAAAGCCATTAAAGCATCGGACCGTCTCCACACATGTAAACTCCACACTTTATTGAAACTTGAACGGACTTGTACTGGCCTGCTCGGTGGTTTACAGCCGAAGTTGCGCAGCCAAAACTAACCACTCCTTGAAATCACATCTTACGGACACCATGCTGTCTAAGTTTAGTCTAATGTTTATTTTTTATTTATTTCTGTGAGTGTCGAAATAACTGGAGAGAGGAGTTAAGCAGGAGGGGAGTAAATGTTAATGGGTTAAATGAGATGAGTTCTACTTATGTCGGAGGGGGGAACAGGAAACCTCTCTGTGTACTGGCAACCTAATCCAAGCAGTCAGGACGGAATGTGCTCAACGTCAAACACGTTTACAACGTACAGGCTGCAGGCGGCCGCGCGCTCCGCTGCACGCTGCGAGGCTCACACACACACACACACACACACTAACACACACTAACACACACACACAGAGAGAGAAACGATCACACACTCACATTTTAACTTCAGACAGCGTGATTATATTTGTTTACTGTGAGTTTCTATGATTTATTATCGCCTCAGAATTCTGATAAACGTTGTTCTGGGTCATTTGGATGTTGAGCCACCGACAAATATTTCAATGTAGGATTAAAAAAAACAAAATGATGCTCTTAAATAAAGCTCAGACTTTGTTATAACAGCGCTATAAGGGCCGGTTTGGTGCTACGCGTGGACCGAGACGGTTCAACGAACCCACCTTTGACTTTTCTCTCTGCAATGACGCCGCCTTTTGATGAAACACAGTCAAGACACTTGTTGGCTTCAGAGCTTGTTTTGATTATGAAGCCCGAGGCCAGGTGTCGAGTATTAGCTCATCTAATAATTATGAGCCGGAGGTAATGAATTACAACAGGATGATTTGTTGATCTGTTTATGGTGTATTAGTTACAATTTATTTGCTTGTCGTGTGATTTTTTTTTCTTCTATTGCTTGAATTTTGAATTTTAAGATGGTTTTTTTTTTGGTGTATCAGAAGTGAGAAAATTTAAAGAGATGAAGCAGCAAAATACAACTTACCTCTTGTGTTGTTACAAGCCAAAGCCTTTTTTATTTCTTATGTTTTTGGAAATCATGATTGAGTGATTTCTACATTGGTGGCAACATCCTCCAGTGTTTGGACCTCTTTTGTATGGCTTGTGTTTGGTATTGGATGACTTTCAAAATCACTGAAAATGAACAAATTTCATTATTTTTTCTTCTCAGATTTTGACAGCATGGCCACGACTGCAGATGGCTGCATTCAATTCACACGCCATGCAGGCGACGTCCTGCTCAACTTCAACCGTCTGCGCAGCAGGAACATCCTGACCGACGTCACCATCCAGGTGGACGGACAGCAGTTCCATGCTCACAAAGCCATCCTGGTGGCCTGCAGGTAGGCACCGTCATGAGGGGCAGCGGCTGCAAACCTGTGGATGCTCTTTTATTTTCAT
>JAQNCA010000004.1:7661170-7676682 GCA_029783725.1 Acanthurus tractus
TACTCTGTTTTCATTGACCCTGAGAACACAAACCTTAGTGCCATCAGCTTAGACCCCAAAGTGGACCCCAAGAGTTTCTCCATCCTGCTGGACTTTATGTACACATCCTATCTGAACCTGAACGACAGTCTGGTCCTGGCCACCATGAACACAGCCATCTACCTCCAGATGGAGCATGTGGTCGACACATGCCACAGGTTCATCAAGTCCAGGTAAACCGGGAGAGAGGATGGAAAATGTGGCACTCCAGTGTGTTTAAAAGGCAGAGATTGATTTTGAGTTATTAACTCGTTGTTGAAATGTTTCTGCAGGCATCTGTCTGTGAATATCGAAGAGGTACAGATCAACTCATTGCACATGGCCGAGGAGGTCCCTGCTTTCAGACTTGTGGATGAAAAAGAGCCGGACATTCAGAACAACCACACATCAACCTCATCCACCCTCCAGGAGTGCAGGGGCTACGTCCCCAATGTTTTCAGGGGCATCAACACCTCTGGCTCCTATCACGTCTACGGTGACCTCCATGTCCGAGCCGGGAAGCTCGAGGGTTCCCATAAAGCCGGTGACCTTCCCAGAGGAGGCGCCTTGTCCCAGAAACTATGCTCGCAGGTACCCAGCACCAACATGGCTCATAATGAGTCCACCACCATCCTCTCCCACTCTGTGCCATGCCACCCCAGCTTCCCCACCACCATCATCCGACCAGCAGGAGCCAACAGGGGCCTTCAGAGGCCTGATACTCCCATGGAAGAAGACAGTATTCAGCATCCACAGACCAGTTGTGTCAGACTGTCTCCGGGTTTCAACAAAGGTGTGATTTGTAGTCCTCAGAGCCCCCTCAGATCTGACTGCCAGCCCAACTCGCCCACCGAGTCCAACAGCAGCAGGAACGCCACGCTGAGCCTCAAACAGCCTTCAGACTGCCCCAAAGAGGCCAAGGCCCGCAACTGGAAGAAGTACAAGTTGATTGTCATGAACCAAGCTCCTGATGAGAACGACAAGGAGGTTCAGGGAGGCAACGCCGAAGCCGCGGCCATGTCTCCTACACCCAGGGGTGGAGCGGCGAGCGGACACGGTGAGGTCCAGGCAGAAGAGGGAGCCGGCGAGCACAGAGAGGAAATGCTGATGTCGCAGAGCGTCGACAGCTGCAGCAGCAGCTCCTGTGGCAGCATCAGGTAAAACACGCGCTCACTGTGACTCTGATAACCGTTTCAGAGAAGAACTGAGCTGTAGATCAACTCTGTGGTTGTATCTCTCTGTGCACCTGTAGCTGCGACAGCCCTCGATGCATGGAAATGGGTCATCTGTCTCCCAACTCGTACAGCAGAGATGACGCCACCAAACTGCACTCTGAGTACTCCTCCTCCTCCGGCTGTGGTAAGAAGACTCGCTCACACAAGTGCCTTTTTTTACATTTTAGCATGATTTTTACAGGATTTATTTAACTTTGACTAACCTTTAGTGCCTCTCTCTGCAGAAAACAACACCTACTTCTGCAACGGGTGTGACTCCAAGTTCATAGAAGAGGATTCCCTCAAAGACCACATGGTCCAGGTCCACAGCGACAAGCCATACAAGTGTGACTGCTGCCAAGCTGCCTTCCGCTACAAAGGCAACCTGGCCAGCCACAAGACCGTTCACACAGGTAAGATTTCACATTCCTGTGATGAAAACCATCAGGTTGACCTCATGGATGTGACTGTTTTTTATTCAGTGCTGTTTTATTCCTGACTTCCAGGTGCGAAACCCTACCACTGCAACATCTGCGGTGCCCAGTTTAACAGACCAGCCAACCTCAAGACCCACACCCGCATCCACTCTGGAGAGAAGCCATACAAGTGTGAGACATGCGGCTCCAGATTCGTCCAGGTGAGACGAGCGAATCGGCCACTTTTTGCACTTGTCAGCACATCACCTTTATTTAAGTGTATGCGCTTGAATTCACGCTGACGCGTCTCCTCCAGGTGGCCCATCTTCGCGCCCATGTGCTGATTCACACAGGAGAGAAGCCGTACCCCTGCGAGATCTGTGGGACGCACTTTCGCCACCTTCAGACGCTCAAGAGCCACATGCGCATCCATACCGGAGAGAAGCCTTATCATGTAAGCTTTCTAGTCCAGCCACCCCCCCCACCCCCCCGCTCTCCACCCTACCCCTCTTGATCCACTCAGTCTGCTAGCTAAACAAAGTGTAATCTGTTCTCCCTCATGATCCATGTGCCTATCAATAGTTATAAGTCCTGAGTGGTAATCCTGGTCTGCTATGAAGTGTAGCTGTGGGGGTTGGGGAGGGGGGGGGGGGATAAAACTCTCCATTTTAAAAAAGTGATTCTGAATTGTTCTACCTTTTTTTTAAATCTTTTTTTTCTATTCCTCAGTGTGAAAAATGCGACCTCCACTTCAGACACAAGAGTCAGCTGAGGCTCCACCTGCGACAGAAGCACGGCGCCGTCACCAACACCAAGGCTCAGTACCGCAGGACTCCCGGCAACCTCATCACAGGGCTGCTGAGCTCCTGCTGAGCCTCCCGCAGCCCCGCCACGCTCCACTTATTATTTCCCCTCTTGCATCAGCTGCCATGTTGTCAAAAAGAGTTTAATTTTTTTACAAACAGAAACAAAAAATATTATATATATATACATATATATATATATTTGCTCTTTATGCATTTGTATATGATGCAAATTACTTTACGTAAGCTCTTTGGTATTTCAAAGATTGTAGAAGGTTATGCTTTTGTTGTGAATGTCTAACGACAGAATGTACATGTTGAATGTGAATTTGAGCTGTTTTGTTTTTTTTCTCTGTCTCACAAATTACTGAACAGAACGTCAGCATTGAAGGACGGTCCGCTCTCTCTGTCGGACTGAGACTCGCTGTTACAGTCTTGCTTTAGATACTGCTATGAGTTCGCCCGCTGATGTGGTCACAGTTAATGCGGTTGTTTTTTTTTATTAGGTTGTATTTGTAAATAAGATAATATATATTTTCAGATTGCCATCTGCTGGCAGAGTACGAATATATTTACGTAAAGTTTGTTGTTTTTTCTGTCTTACGTGCAGTGAGCTTCACTGACTGTCAATAACACGAGGGCTTGTTATTTTGCCCTTTCATTGTCATGGTGGTACGTATTGTAGTATGTACTGTACAGACTGTCATTCATTTAAAAAATTTGCTATGTACATATATTCTTTTGGTTTAATCCTTTCTAGGCTCCTGTTGGTATTTTGCACATACTCATGATGCAGTAATTCATATATTTTCATTCAAACATTTCTACTTAGGATGTTCTCAAAACTGTCAGCTACACCCCCCCGTGCTTAGCACTTGCTATAGTCTTATTTATAGTCTAACTTTTCTTTGCTGTATTGTACAACATTTTGGTGCTGCAATGATCCTAACCCCCCCTCCCCCCCCATCAGGATCATCAAAGTTTGTTCGTGTTATATCTAACCATATGTATTACAGTGCACTCTTACAGAGCAGTATATTCATAGTGCCTTACATTCACACTTTTCTATCGGCTACCTTCTTAGACTATTAACGTGTTCAAAGTTTGACAGTATGAAAGCCCTGGTAGTTATGAACTGCTTTTGTGATGCATTTCACATTCGGTACGTTGCCCTTTTGTCATGTGTATGCATGTCAGGTACTGCTGTTTTGAAAGCTGATTATGTGTTGTGTGTAGCTCTTAAAAATGCAAGTACACCAGGCCTCAAGCTAAGAAATGCTCAGGAATATAAGTATAAGCAAATGTCTTTGTAACTGCAAATATATGTATATGAAATATACTGTATATTCTGTACATATGACATGAAAATAAAATGTACATTATGCAGCACGTTACAATAGTTTCATTATTTTTGAAGTCACTTATCTGACCTTTTAAACATTTATACTACACTTTTGGAAGTAAGCATAAAGTTTACTGGACCTCCTCTCAGGTATTTGCCTTATACGCAATCATACAGTATTTTTATTTCTATACATTAAATTAAAAATATCATGACTTACAAAAATTAAGTTGAGAACTTGGAGAAGCATAAATTGTTTGAGTTTAGTGAACCAATTAATTAGACTTGATGTGTTGTGAAATATTCTGAAGGACAAAAAAATGACTTGTTCATCAATGTTTACATGTATAAATATATGTGAATTTAAATAAAACTGATAAACTGAAATAAATATAAACTACTAAATGTATAAATCACTGTTGATACAAAAATGCATAATATTTAAAAGTATATATAAAACTGAAGAAATAAAAGAAATGTAGATTTGTAGAAATAAATTTATTTCCCCATTAATCAAGAATATTTATGGAATTTCTGTCTTTGTATATTAGCGCTGAAACATTTCATATCGTCAATACACTTACGACAGCATTAATTTATTGATGAATGAGTCATTTTTCATCCTCAATGTGACTAAACCCTGCTTTATTGATACAGTGATGTCAAGTGCCCCCTACTGTTCGGTTAGGGTAAAAGCTACGAATGCATGTTTTCTCGTGTGTTTTTGTCATAAATAAACCGTGTTTGGTTTCTGACTGACATGACTGAAATCTTTTCAAGTGATCAACGGATTACAGCACTATATTTTATAGTCTGAAACACAAAAAAAGAAAGCACAAAAGTATGGTGACAAGATTATAAATTAACAGAAAAAAACAGCCTTTTTTTTACTTCTTTTATCCCCCCCACTTCCTTCAAGTTGATACAGTACACATTTGACAGAATGTAAATTTTCATCTCCTTGCTTTCATAATGACTTCTTCCTGATCTCATGGCTGCAATGAAGGTCGAGGTGTTCTGATACAGAGGAACATTCAAAGACTGAGCCATCATTCACACAAACATTAAACTGATAACTCTACATGGCACAAAAGCAACTGGTCACACCTGCATGGTGCTGTCTATTAAATGTAAGACATGTCTTTTTTTTGGAGGCTATTGGCTGTTTTGTCGAGTGAGTCGTCATCGGGTCGAACAAGTATTTGGTCTGAAGCAATATGGCTGCTTTCAAAGACATGATACCGTGAAGACATTAGTGATTTATTACGATTTTTGTATAGTGTCCAGTACTAGAAGTGCCTTTGATTGATAAGAAAGAGTCCCTATAAGCTAATTTCCCATTCTGTTCCTATGCAAAGGCCTCAAACTACAGTGAAAGTCGATGCAGCTGCGAGTTTTTCTGAACATGAACTAGCTGATCACGAGTTAGCTGCTAGGCACCTCTACCTCAGTCATACCGATACATATTGCACACACACTCACAAACAAACAGTGCAGCATTTACAAAAGAGATGGAAAACAAAAAAAAAACAAAATAAACCCAAAGTAAAAAGTCACATGAATTGACGTATAAACTTCATATATGAGTACTTGCAGTTGATAAAAAGAAAACGACTAAAAAGGTAAGTGAATGTTGTTGGCAGCTGCGACGCTCAACCCTCCTTGTCTAGGATGGCTTTCACATCAGCATACACCTGAAACAGGAAAATAGACGAGTGAACTTTCACTTGTCAGAACACAAAGACTATATTTCAAATATTTCATTTTAGGTAAAATTTTAACTGTTAAAAATGTTTTACTGGCTGAGTTTTTAAGATGAGGCGACACTACAGCTGTGAGGTTTTTTTTTACTACGTGATTATCGTGGCCTTGAAAGTCACATCTAAGGAAAATTTAAAAGAAAAATACAATCAGTCATTTTAATTTTTAACTTTGTTTTGCCTCTGTTTTTTTGCAAAATAAATTAAAATAAAAATTCAAGACTGTACGACTGTACAAATGTGCTCAAAAAGGACTAAACTAAAAACTAAACTTAATGAATTTTTCTGTTTTAATGCAGGTGGTAACTTGTGTTGCATTACTGAAGCCTACTTCCAAAAAGTAAGGACAAGAGAAACTGATTTATGATTTAAGAGATGCTTTGAATATTTACACGGTTCTATCAAATGTGTATGATTTAAATAATATCAGCCTGTCATTTGTAAATATCACAGTTTACATGAATAACTCTGGGTGACACCTCGAACAGCTTTCCAACCCGGCAGAAACACCAGACCGTACAGCCTTTTATTCCATTCACTTTCAAGGAATATTGTCTGACAAAGGGCTGCAACCAAGATTATTTTCATTATCAATATTTTTTAATTGATCAATCTATTGTTACATGTCCAACACTTCAACAAATTCAAATAACAGAAGTGTTCAGTAACATTAAATATAAGTAAAGCACAGTAATGAGCGAATGGGCACGTAAACTCTGCCTTTTTCTGATGGAAAGACACTCAATCCCTATTTTTAATTGAATTAATGGTCACTTAAATAAACTTGTCAACTGTTAATATGAGGAGAGACTTCAGAAAGTCGGTCTTAAGTTTTTGTTTTTCTCAAGTTTTGTTTCCCTGTTCGTTTTGTTCTATAACTGTCTTTAATGGCTCTTGCCCCAACTTGTTTAACATGTGGTATGTATTTAAAAAAGTGATAAAGTTGATAAGGAAAAACAAGAAAATCATTGCCTTTGTATTGTATTCTGTTCAGTATATGTCAAAAAAAGGTAAGAAAATGATCACATCATGTTTCATTAATATTTTGCACAGCGTAATAACTTCTGTGGAGCCGTTTACTCACCTCATCCACAGAACGAGAGGCGTCTACAGTGCGCACCTTGCCACTTTTCTCATACTGTTCGATGATTGGTCGCGTAGACTGCAGGTAGGTTTGGATTCTGCATTGGAGAACAACATGGCTGGTTATTGGGGTCAAATGACTCGGGGGACTCAAAGGAGACAAAAATTAGGTCAAAATCGCAGATGCAGGTATCCGACAGTCAGCTAAATGGGTCAGACAAATCTATACTGATCAGATATTCCAGTTGTACTTACAGACACCAGTACATTAAGTGAAGAAACAGTAAAAGAGTAGCAGTAAGTGCTTAAAGGACCTCTGCTCATTAGATAACAGCTTACATTATGGGGGTCAATACTGTCAAAGTCCAAGCGTTTTGTTTTTGCTGCACGACTGTACCTTTTCTCCAAGCTTTCTCTGTTGTCGTCTGTGCGTCCACTGTTCTTCCCTCTTTCTAGACATCTCTGGATGCAAACCTGTTGACATTAGAAAAAAAAAAAGACTGAGATCATGTGCTCGGTGTAAAATGACTCTGAGGATGTCGGCTCAGTTCTCTCTGTGTGTGTATCTAAAAACAGCACGCTTTGTAGTTTCCATGACGTACCTCATTAGCGCAGTCAAAGAAAAGAACGAATTTGACATCTGCTTTGCCTTCCATGGCCTTGTTCCACCCCTGAAGGTTGTCCTGGTTGCGAGGGAAACCGTCTATGAGGAAAGTGAACTTCTTCTCATCTTTCTCCATGGTCTCTTCCATCGCCTTACAAAGCAGAAACAACAACAACAACAACGTCATCATGTCACTTCAAAAGCTGTTTATTTAAAAAGACTAACCTGGATTCTGGTGAACTAGATTTCAGACAGAACAATCAAAATAGACAGTCTCCTAATAAGCTCTGAACAGGTCTGCACAAAAACATCTTTATAGTGATGCAACAGTTTCACAGTGCTGCTTTAAAAACACATCATAGCGTTCAAACATTAGAAATGACACAAGCCAGACATTCCTAGACTGTTAGCATGTTTGAATATTTGCTTTTTTTTAATTTAGCTTAAAGTGATGTCTTAATTTTTCATGCCTGACCAACAATCCAAGAGATTTTTATCCAAATGAAGAAACACTAAATCCTTTAGACAAGCATATTCTCCTGTAAATCATGATAGATGAGTTGCAAACAGGTTCTGACTGAGCGGGTCTCACCCTTCACAAACTGATCTGCTTTTCCTTTTTCCTAAGCAAACACAAACCCGGCCGACTGTGTTTGGTGCGTACCTTCTGGAGCAGGCTGATGGTGATCTCCACGGGGACAATTTTGCCTTCCTTGATGTAGCTGGCTATGAGCTGTCCGTACTGTGACTCCTTTCTGGCACGTTCTTCCCTCAGTAAGTCCCCAGCAGACAAATGGGTGTAGTTATAGCCCTGAAATACAAAAAAGTACAAACATTTTTTATAAATATAGATGTAGTGGCATCTCAGACAAAGGCACAGTAAAAATGAGTCATCAAGAGTCATTTTTGACGATTGCTGATGGTACTTTTTTGTTGTTTACTGATTTCTAAAACTCTGCATTTGATCAGACTGCCTTCACATACAGGCTACTTCCTCATTCGCAGGCTGGGAAGAAGTCAGTCCTTATGTATGAATGAAAGGAGCTTCTATACATAGCTGCCATTCAGGCTGAACTGCCTGACTTGAAGCCTGGCAGCCAACACCCAGTAACATTCACCAACTGAAGTAGCTATGAAGTCTCTCTCTCACAGAAACTCTCTCTCAGTCAAACACACACACACACACACACACACACACACACACACACACACCAAAGAATCCACATCGCCTTCCAGTGGAGCTGCAGCTTCATAAGCTTTCATGAGTCTGACTTTGAGACAAACATCAAAGCTGCATCCTGCAGTAGATTTCTGGCTCTTCAAACTTTTTGACTTGTTAGATCTAACTTGCTGCTTCTTCAGGATGTTGTATTACGCTGTTCAGAAAGGAATAAAGAGAAGAAGTCTTTATTACATGACTACTTCCTTGCTTATCTGCCGCGATCTGCGATGGCCTTACCAAGTGAACAGACAGGTTATGGCTATTATTAATAACAAATAATTAGCTAAGTATCTAAGTAACTTCTGAACAGACAAATGAATATAAAGTGCCATTATGACCTGATTTGTAGATAAATAAATATAATTATGTATCACTGACAGATGCCACATAGCACTACAATCCTTTGTCAACAAAGGCTCCATCTTTTCCTGTTCGAAGTTGATGGAGGAGTGGCCAAGTGCACTCTTGACCTCCACTGGTTATTACATAACCACAGTCATGAACATGAGCCAATGATAATGTTACATCATGGAGCAAATGTCAATATTCTGTCTCCTGTTTGCTCTGTTTGTTCTGTGTGGAGCCAACAAGCAGACATTGCGTTCACCCATTTTAATTTAAGCCTTTGAATGCACAACACAACTGTGCTAAATTATATTACCCTTCTTCTGTTTTGACTTAGAGCTCCTGAGGAAATGAACATTTCAAAATAATACTCAGTAGTTCCTGTGAGCCTGCACAGGCCCATACATCAACATATACACTGGATATCCTGCTTAGCTAGCTAGCTGGCTGGCTAACATGCAGGTTCATTTTAGAGGACAACCCGAAGTCAGGGTGATTTAGACCCTTCTAAAAAGAAATAACCACATTAAAATTCACTTAATATCATCATATCAGCACATGCTACATGTTAACCATCAAAGTCGTTCATTTTCATTGTCCTTTTTCTCGCCATCTATCCTACCTCCACGATTTTGGAGCATTGGGTCCCTTTGCCGGCGCCAGGCCCGCCCAGCACGAACACAACCTGCGGCTTCATCGTCAGCGACACCCGATAAAACAAGCTCGACACCCTCTGAGGAACGAAACCGACCAGACGGCTGATCATAAACCGGTACCGGCAGCTACAGACATACACCGACGGGGGTTAGGACAGAAAAATAAGCCGAGCTGACCGGTGAATGCGTGTCAGTTTCGGTGGATAGGAAGTCGATGAGGCAAACGAAACCACTTCCGCTTTTTTACTCCAGCGACCAATGGGGTTTCACGCAGGGGTGACGGCAGCGTGTAGCCACGCCCACGTGCACTTGTTATTTTTTTTTTCAATGCAGAGGTCGGGTGACGCCCCTCCCCTGCCTCTCCAGCATCAGCATCTCCAAACCGAACGAGGCGACCCGCGGCTGCGAAAGGATGCTGTCCGGTCCGCGATGCTCGAAAGCGCCGGGAGGAAACACAACGACGAGTCGACCGGCCATGAGGTGCTCGAGCCGCCGGGTATAGTCACCGCTTTTTCTTCACGTTTATGCTGCCTCACTGCCTCCATTCATGATGCACCATTCATGCATCCCCAAGAATGGAAGCACATAGCGAGGAAAACATTGAAATAGCCCGTCACAATCGTGTTGTCTCGACGTTATAAGACACCTTTGGTTCATTTTTTTTGATGAAGCTTCTTTTTCATGTAGGTCAAGGTGATGAAGAGCCCGAATTTTGTCTTTTGAGGGCGCCGCGCGAATGTAGGGCTTATACGGGGAAAGCCGAGCAAACAAAAGGCATCCAGCCCCTCGCCGCTGACGCACCTGGCTGCCCTGTCGCCACTTGACATGACAGCTCAGAGCCGGGAGCAGAGCAGCAGGATCGAGGGGCACCGACGTGCAGCCGGACGCGTTGACTCGACTAGGAGCAGGGGAGCCGCCGGACGCACGGCGGAGGAGCAGCAGCAGCAGCCCAGGGGAGGCCGGATTGCAGTTTCTGGGGACGAGCGCCAAGGGCAGTGCGGCAGTCAGCAGGAAGACCAGGGGGAGGAGGCTGCGGAGATCTGCGATACTTACCCCCAAGGCCCCACTGCGCTTTCACCTCCACATCATCCTGGAAATATGACGCTGGATGTTTTTACGTTTGGTCAATGGTGACTGTGATACTCCCCCCATCGTTTTCTCTCTTGTTTTCCTCCCCCAACCAATCAGTGGCAATGAGTAATTAAAAGATCAGATCTGCTCTTCAGGCAAGGGTGGAACCGGAGGGGACTGATGTGCATACTGGCCAGGTATCATTTGCTCCCCTCCTCTCTGGTTTTGCTCATTCTGCTTGTTGCCTGCACTATGGGCTGTATTCAGAGCATTGCATGCAAGCCCCGCATCAGACGGGAGAACATTGTGGTGTATGAGGTGTCAGCCTCTATTGACCAGTGTCCCACCATCATTGAGGAGAACTCACCGATTGTGCTCCGTTACAAGACGCCTTACTTCAGGGCCTCGGCGGGAGTTGTGATGCCACCAGTGCCCCGTAATGAAACCTGGGTGGTGGGTTGGATCCAAGCTTGCACCCAGATGGAGTTCTACAACACCTACGGTGATATTGGCATGTAAGTGTGGAGCAGACTCCATCAGACGTGAATTTCCTGCCACTGAATGAGCTTAGTGTGTGTGTTTAAACAGGTGCAGTGTTTAGTTTTTGCGCATCAGGACATCCACACCATAACAGTGCACCTGCACGGCCCAAAAAAAGCCTCCCCATCCTCTCACTCTGTCCTTCTCTGTCCACTGCCGCAGGTCCAGCTGGGAGTTACCGGAGCTGCGAGAGGGTCGGGTCAAGGCCATCAGCGATTCGGATGGCGTGAGCTACCCCTGGTACGGCAACACCACGGAAACGGTCACCCTGACCGGACCGACGTCCAAACCGTCCCGATTGACGGTCAGCATGAATGACAACTTCTACCCCAGCGTGACCTGGGCAGTGCCCATCAGCAACAGCAACACCCCCATGTTGACCCACATCACCAGGGATCAGAGCTTCATCACCTGGCTGGTGGCGATGAACTCCGTCACCAAGGTAGACAAATAATATCTTAACGTCACCATGAATTAAAGTGTTATTTTTTTCCTGTGTGTTTGCACCGCCATGTCACAAATATGCTTTTCCCAGCTTGAATACAGAGCACCAGCTATGAACACACACACACACACACACACACAGAGAAAACACACAGTGTGATGTAATCATCTCTCCCTCCACTTTTCCCTTCTGGTGTAAAGTTACAGAATACCTCATCGTTGCATTTTCCTGGATAAAGCCTCTGCAACGGCCCCATCAGAAGTCACCACAGCGTTCATGTATTGTGTTTATGCAGGAGCTTTATTTGTTTTTCCTCTATAAGTCGAGAGCAGAAGAGGAAAATATAGAGACAGGAAACTGGCATTCAAATTCTGCATCTTAGCCAACATTTCATCTGTGTCAGTGGAGATAAAATGGTATTTCCCAGAGCCTAAGTGATGCACTATTTATTAGGCTGCATATTAACCACAGAATCCATCAGCAGGGGTGGACATAATGCACAATCAATCTATGCTTTAGAAAAACACTCTGCGTGTACGTAAAATATTCTGCGTGCACATGTATATGCAGCACTGACCGTGAAATCTTCATGTTGCCCCTCTCCTCCAGGAGCGCATCGTGTTGCAGACGGTGCGATGGCGGATGCGGGTGGACATTTCCGTGGATCCGGACATGCCTCTGGGCTCTCGGGCCTCTTTGGTGGGTCGTCCCTACCAGGAGCAACCGCATATCCTCAACTATCAGGAGCCGATTCCTCCCAACGCGCTGGGGAGGCCGAATGCTAACGATGCCCAAGTGCTAATGTGGAGGCCGCGGAGAGGGGCACCACTAGTGGTCATACCGCCAAAATAAAGGGGGTCAAGAGGGCACACGGACAAAAAGTATAATTGTTCCCTCCTGCAGGAAAGAGGAGGTGAAGGAGATGAAGTCGTGAAGCCTATCAGAGAGGAGAGAACTGACGGTTTCTCTGCCCTCGAGGTGCCAGTGGTTCATTATAACCCTGACAGATTTAAATGGGCCATAACAACAAGCAAGAGTGGGAATCACTTCTTGAGTCTGACGCTGTGCGATGTCAGGACGGACGTCTGCGATGAACTAGTGTCAAGGGCCCAGCTTACATGGAGGCTTGTTTGGGCCCCCTGACAAGTTTTGGACCGCATTAAAGAGTTCTGCCTGCTTTTTATCAAAGAGGGGACGCTGTTTTTTTAGACGCACCACAGAGGTACTAGACCCCAACAAGAACTGCATCCTGCATCCTTATGTAGATCTTATTGCATGAGAGAGTGAGAGAGACACAAGAAACTGTCCTCGAGAAGTTTAAGACTAAGCATTTGTTTTGTATAACTTGATACCTGAAGACATTTTGATTGAAAAAGTCAGCCAAAAAAAAAGTCCCGCGAGCTGATTAAACCTTGTCAGTGCCAACAAAGGCCTTTTTCACTACACTCAGTACCAGAGTTAATTGATGTATTTAGAAGATTTAAGAGACAAAGTATTATCTTTTTAGTTTAAGATTAACTCATGCATCAGTCAGATTGTATTAAGAGCACCCACATTGCATAAAAGTCTGGAAGAAAAAAACCTATCTGCTGTTTTTTTCACTCGTACACCAACATTTTTTTTCAACTTACTCGCCTCCGAAGTGCAGCTGATGTTGTATTCAAGTGGGTGACAAGCTATCAAAGAGATGAGCCAGACCTTTTACAGTGTTCAATAAATAATGTCAGCTATGCTTTTAATATGCCGGATCAAAATGACTTGGAATGGCGCCATACAACGTATTTAAAACAGGCGGGTTGTAGCATCAGAGGCCACATCGTAGTTGAAATGGGGCCCGACTGCACTCAGAACTAAGGCAGATTCATAATCAGGCCAGGTTTCATTTTCAAGTTACATAAAATCTTCCTGCAAGTGAGGGAATCTAAACGTTCTCCGAGTAGTTTTCTTGGTTTGGAATTAAACCAGACGACGTTTTTGCATGAGGTCATTTCACAGTTTCTCCTCTTTTCCGTTTTACATGTCTAATTATCTCACGGCAGATAATCACAGACGAAGGCTTCCCTTTCCCCGTGTCATGGCTACGGTTCTGTCCAGTGGCTCATACTGGGCTCAGTCCAATTTCCTGCCTGCCACTCCACACACAAGTCACATGACTCATCCTCCATCTGTGCCTCTCTCCAGGTTCATCCCTCACCTTCCCATCTGCCTGCTCGTTTTCTCCCCTCTCCGTTCACCTAACAACACACACACACACACACACACACAGACCATTTCCATCCAAATATACCCGGCTGCTCGAAAATCCACAACTATGCAAAGATTTTCTGTGACTGTGTGGACACGAAAACAAAGGAAGGAAACTGGAAAATAGGAAAAACGTGTTGTTTTCGTCCATCTGCCTCGTTTCTGTTTTTATTTGCCAGGGACGTTGTTGAATAAAAACGGCTCTTACTATCGTTCTAAATACTCAAAGAGGTCAAAATAGGTTATGTTAATTCATTGCGTCTACATTTGTCGCGACACTGCAGCCCATTCAGCCATCTGTTGCTATAGAGACTGGTTCGGTGTTTCTCAGTGCACTGCAACTGGAACACACACACAAAAACACATACACACACACACAAACAGTTCAAAATATTCATGGGTGTGTCAAGCTCTGTGTGTGTTTGCATTACTATGTGTGTTAGAGCGCGCACACACACACACACCTTCAGCTCCAATTTATCCCCTTCATTTCACTTTGAAGTGAGAGAAAAGATCAAGGCAGAGCTGCTTGTTTCAGCTTGAAAGATGCTTTAATTTATTCATTTGTTCTTTCATAAAAAACCTGGTTTTTTGTGCATTTAAATAACAGTCGAATAAGCGTGTTTGATCTTAATATTCAGACTGTGAGCAGCAAGGTCACAGCAGTCACATCCCATCTTATCTCATCTCACATAAAAAAGGATGTTCAGCATCTTTGAACAGAGGTAACCCCTCCTCTTTGCAGCAAGTTTGCCCCTCATTCCACCACTAGATGGAGGCCCTGTCAAGGATTTTTCTTCCTTCAGGCATGCATTTTCAGCACCATTAATACCCTTTTTGTTTTGTAAATACAGCCCTTTCCCCATCTCCCATAAGACATAAATATATGAATAAAATATTCAGCAATATAACAACCATTTGCAAACATCCATGAGGCCGTACTTTTATCATAACCTCCTCCTGGTCCCTTTAAATTACACTTACAGTAAGTTTTCATGATATAATTCAGTAATACAGTTTGTTCATGTTACTGCAGCATCGTCCCTCGACAGCAGAGCTCCACTTTATGTCTGTTCATGTTTAAAAAAGAAAAAACCTGTAAAAAGTACATTGATTCATATAAAAGTCCCTGAACTTTAGTGCAAAGCAGCCTTTTTTGTTTCCGGAGGACTGATTGGGTGCGTTCAGTCTCAACAGTCTCCAGCTGCAGTTGTTTGGCAGTAGTCGGTTTAATCACTTCCACTTTTGCAACATTATTAATTCCTGCCAAAGTCACCGTCACGGTCCACAGAGTTCTGCTCGGTGTTTGTTGGGTGCCGGTCGTCACTTCTCTCAGGTGGTTGCCGGAAGTCTCTCTTCATACTTTGGTGGCACTACTACCTGCAGGTTTCCGCTCGTAGCCGTAAAGAAACGTGGCAGCAATGACCAGCAGGGACCCGAAGAAAAACACACTGGGAGGAAGGCAAGAATGGGAAATAAAGGAGAGAAAAACATTAGGGGCATTAAAAGAGAATTTAAAGACACAAACAACTCTGTATTCAGCTGTTTCCATGTAAAGAAGGCTGTCATATCAGCAGCGCAGCAACATTCTGACAGCAACAATCAGGTTTACAAACTAGCACCAACTTCTCCCCAAATGCAAGTAGTTTTCAACAAACTCTCTTCACAACAACAAAGGTTGACTCTCAAGATGAAATGTAATGATTGTATAAATGCCTTAATTCATAGCGGTGCAATATTTAACATTTG
>JAQNCA010000004.1:7676917-7694211 GCA_029783725.1 Acanthurus tractus
CAAAGGTTGACTCTCAAGATGAAATGTAATGATTGTATAAATGCCTTAATTCATAGCGGTGCAATATTTAACATTTGTAGTTACTGACGAACACAAAATACAGCTGAGGCTGATGGGAATGCCACTAGTTTTGAGAAAAACAAGCAAACTGGACAATTTAAATTTCTATCCAAAGATGGTGCGACATGAAAATTCAAAGGATCTCCGAAGTCTTTGCAAATTATTCCGATAGGAACTCATCATCATAGAAAGTTTTTGGCAATCCATCCAGTAGCTGTAGGAATATTCCGAGGTAAACTACAAATATGGACCTCAGGGTGGGAGGAGAGAAAAGTTGGCACCATGTGAGTCAGCTAGGTGCTGTGAAAGTTTGTTTAAAGTTTCACAAGAAGTAATTTAGCCGTAAAGATACGTCAACAGACCTATGCTGCTATCCACAGAGCCGCTCCACAAGCATGCGTGAAGAACAGAGCAGGAAATGTCTCCTCTTCAGTCACTATTTACAAATCAAAACTAAGCCTTGTGCGAGTTTGCATGAGTGTGTTTGTGTGTTTACCCAGTGGGGTTAAAGTCCTCCAACAGGAAGTATGAAAATAGTGCAGACAAGATGATGGACACCGAGGTGGCGAATCCTTTCAGGATGTTGTCTGCGTATTTAATCACCACTGCTACGATCAACCCGCCCAGAGCCTGCAGACAGGGAAGGTGTGTTTGAAAGAACACTGCACACAACCTGGCAACATGTACGCCACACACACACCAACGCATTTCAACGAGCCTTTGACGGCGATAAAACAAATGGGATACAAGTGATTACTTGAATAAAATGATGAACAAACCTGTAGGACAACAACTGTGCAGGTGATCGTGTTGTAACCCTGAAACACTCCTGACTGTCTCACCCTCTGGCCGTCATACACCATCATTCCCACGAAGCCAAACACAAAGCCGAATAAACCTGGAAGACACGAGGAGACAAGCAGGAATCGACAAACGGTCAGTGTTGCAGGAATACGACAAGGCAGAGTGATGTTATGACTGGTGTTGTAGATTAGAAGGACAAGTCCCCACAATGTGACTGTGTAAAAAGATTTACTTCCCCACATTGTGAAAAATACACACACATGCACACACACACACACACACACATACAGACAAATACACACTCAGATTACTTGGGGCATCTACTTATTAGATGGATGGTCACTCTTAATATGCATATAAACGTGTGTGTGTGTGTGTGTGTTCCTGTTCAGCAGGTTGCACTAAGAAAACCACCTACCATTAGTGTGTAAATGTGTGCGTATAGATAAAGTGTTTTTATATATAAACATAAAAACATATGAGGTACATATATATATATGTATATATGTATGTATGTATATATATACACACACACAGTATCAATATATATGTACATACACACATATATATGTGTGTGTGTGTATGTATATACATATACACAGTATCAACATATAATTTTAAAAACAAGACATTTTTTTAGATTTGTCAGTTGATAAAAGTAAATAAATCACTAATTAATGCTTAGTAGGTCATCTACTTTGTATCTCATCAAGCTGGAATTTCTGTAAATGTGAGAGGAGGAATAAATTACACCAGTGAAAACAGCTTAAGTATCTTTCAAACTCAGTCTGATAAACTTCTGTATTCAGAGCAAATAAGTTCAACCACCACTGCAGGGGATCATTCATCATTGGGATCATTGTGATCATTGGGATCATTGGGGTACAAGCGTCTCAACGAGGAGGGTTTCATTGTGTGGAAAGCTACAGATTGACACACACACACACACATGTTCACTCATCACATATGGTCTGCAAGCAAACAAACAAGGGCCACGGTCGCTCACCCAGCTGTATGTTTCGGACCCACACACTCTGTTTAGTCTCCTTGAGGATTTTCTCAAAGTAAACTCCTGCAAAGCCGCTGGACACGCAGGCCATCAGCACGGCCATCAATCCCACAAACTGGGAGCCTGCAGACAGGACCTTCTGCTCGGAGTCACTCCCAGAGTCTGTGGGCCACTGTGAGGAAGGTCAAAACACTGATGAACACATGCAAACAGACAGGCAGAGGACTAAAATATATATGCATAACCTGTTGTATATTTTGAACTGCTCAGGGACAGTGTTGTACCTGCACCAGCGTGACTCCAGCCATGAGGAGGAGCAGTGAGACCCACTGATAAAAGCCCAACCTCCTTCCCAGCATGGAGACGGAAAACAGCGCCGTGGTGAGAATCTTCAGCTGGTATGTGACCTGTGGAGAACACAACACAAACACAGGTAGGTATGTAAATATGCCAGGAGAACATCAGTGATATGAAACAGGATCCCCAGCAAACACAGGAGGATCACTGCAGACCGTCTGCCCTCCCACCTGGTTAGCTTCAGTACTTAGCGGCTACAGTGAAGACTGACTTTATGAAGGTGTAAATAGGTTCTTTTTTGAATCCATTTGGGATCTTGGAGCCTCCAGGAACTTTTGTTATTAAGAAAAGTTTTTTTTTCCCCTTTTTTTATGGTTGTGCATTTGAAAACGAGTCCCCAACTTCTTCAGTTGTTGTTGCCTATTCAACCACTGTCACCAGCTCTCCTTTCTGGTAACCGGTCATTTCTCTTCACCTTGGTGACCAAAAACATGAGGGAGAAGTTTGTGCTGGCCATGTCTGACAATCCAGAGCTTAACAACATGTCAGACGCAGAGAATAAAACCAATTTGTGGCAACAAACTGGCTTGACGCTCAGTGTTTCTAGTGAGTTTTGGGCTTTTATCACCAAACCTGCTGTCAGCTTCTTGTTGGTCATGTGATGAACCAACTGTTAACGTAGCATTAAGCTAACTGTGCTGTGTAGACACAGCAGAGACAACTTTCCATCTGCATGAGTAGATAATGTATGAATTTTCAGTTTGTATGAATCGTTTCTTGAAGCTAGGACTTAAAAAACATTTCAGGTTCAGTAAATTGAGTGTTACACGATAGAGAAATCACTTTAGTATGCACACACACACACACACACACGTTTGCGCTCATGTGCGATGAACTTGACCCAGAGTGTTCGTGTGTTACCTGATAGGTGGCTGCGTCCAGGTTGGATAAGGCAACATAGAGCAGATTGTTCTGCAGCGTGTAGATCCCTGCAGGAATGGCCAACTTCAGGGTCTCCAGGGGCTTGTTCACAAACTCCTCCTTCAGTAGCTGGTTCATTGCTCGCACACTGAAATCTGAAAGGGACGGGGAGTGTGTTGACATCAGATTCGACCAGAGGACCACCCACGGAGGGAAGTGACAAAGAGAAGGGACAGACAGACTCCATCGATGGTCATGAGAAGATTGAGAAGATTCACTCCCATCCCCTTTGCCGCTACTCACTGTTCTCCCTGAAGACGAGGACGGTGCAGGCGAGGATCTTGAGAGCCTCAGCTGACACCACAGCGGACGAGGCCAGGTAGCGAGGGCCGTCCTCCTTCAGGGTGCGGGAGTAACGCATGGTGAGCACCAGCGAGGTGGTCTGCAACACCAGCACCCCCAGAGACATGTACTTCAGCCTCAAGGAGTGCGTTGAGGACAAAACCATCGTGGGAGACTCGGCTGCAGAGTTCGCAAGCAACAAGGGAGCCGTCTGGATGAAGAGAAACAAAAGACAAAATGAATGAGTGAAATAAAAACTCTGAAAAGTCAGAAAAAGGACAAAAACATATTTGCTACGCCTTCGTATCTCAGATGATAAAATGTATATTTACAGCAAGTACAGCCAGAACAAAGCTGCTGCGGTTTCCTCAAGCAAGTAAGCAAGTTCTAATTTTGTCAAACATGTAATATCACAAAATCAAGAGCCAAAAAGTAACATGGAAAGTCAGTAGTCATAGTGGAGAAGAGTCACTCTCGAATGTGCCTGCTTGTATTCATGTGAAGAGTCTGAGAGAGGAGAGAGTGAACACAGAACAATTAGAAACGCTGGTTGGTAGTTAAAAGGCAGTTTAACAGAAAGTCGGGCCCGAGGCGGTGGAGAACATTCCTGGGACTGGCCCGCAGTCATAAAACAAAGATTAGATCAGCAATAAGACTAATGGAGACAGGAAGAAACATGTATTTCCCAGAAAAGCAGCTGAAAACAGATGTCACCAGCCACATCAGTAAAGTACTGATTCAGGGGGGAGAAACTGGATCAATCCTGAAGATGACCAGCAGATTTTTAAAAAGCAAACCACAGCGTCACCCTTTGTTCAAAATGTATAACGCCTTATTTTTTAACTGTCATTTGAAACATTCTTGTGTTTGTTTAATGATTAATCTGCTCCTAGCATTGATGTTTTTGTGCTGTGTGACCATCTTAAAAGTTGAATTTGGCCTCAAGAAAAAAAAAATTAAGCTAAATTTGTTATCTCAGAACTTTGTGAATACATTTAATTTAATATATTGGCTGTAATTACTCAAAGTTCTTCCTGAGAATTCATAGAATTTCTATTTTAGATTACCATTATTTAAAAACATGCAATTATTGCTAGACTTTCAGCTTTTTGGCTACAGTGAAGATTTCAGCGCAAAAAGACTGAATAACATTTTGTCCAAACAATGTAAAAACTCTGGGTTGATGAAGACTTGGGAGGCTCAGGAGAATGCTGCGATAATGTTTTGCTGTGAAGCCCCAAAAATATTTTGTGGACTGAGAAACATCACCCAGATTTTAATTTTAAATTGAACTGTTGCCTTGACGTGGGTGTTGGATGACGGGGCTTGATCACATATTTCCCTTATTTATGCAGGTTGAAGTAAACAGCAGAGGAAAGAGTCTCAATACTTAACATGATAAAATGGGCGACAAATGCTGGAGCAACAACAACAACCTCCATCTTATTTTTCTTAAATTGCTTTAATAAAATATTAGAGGCTTAATGACCAAAAAATCTCACTGGGGTTGAATGAAAACTGAAGCTGTATATTATCTTATTATCTGACAATAAATGGTATGAAAAAAAATATAAAGAGAATAACAGATACCCCAGAACCGAGCCCTGTGGGACACCACATAACAATAAAGATGAATGAGACAAAAAAAACAAAAACATTTTCCACTGAGAAAAGATTAAAACCAGCCTGATTTGCCCACCCAGTCATGTGATGGTTTACTGTGAAGGACACAGAGCTCAGTTCAAGAAGTACTAACCGAGAAAAACATGATTATTACACATGAGGTTATTATACTAATCAGTAGCATTTTAGTGTTGTGGCTGATAAATACAGAGCCAGCTTTAAAATAACAACTTTAAATTCAGTTTGTTTAGTCCAGTGGTTCCAAACCTAGAAGTGTGACGTATCACGAAATAAATCTGAGGGCTCTTGAGTGATTCATGGAGAAGGACAGAAGACAGACATGAATACTTTCACACATTATTATCTGTTCCTGTTTTTTTTTTTACAGTATCCTGGATACTTACGGGGCTCTTACTGTCGAAACTGAAACCATTTCCATTGTAGTTCCCTTTTAACTTTCAGTTCATTTATTTTACAGCTGTAGTAACTTTTCAGATGAACATTTTACTAAAAACATGTGGATTTTTTCATGAAATACAAGCCATTGTCAAAGATTTAACCAGTTCCTGACATTTTGTTTGATGCATCAATGTGCCAGTGAAGACATTGTCGCCTAAGTATCTGACTTCTACATTAAGACACGCTGGGTCACAGTCAGTCAAGGCTTGTGTTCATCCATAACAATCAGGGCTTGAAGTCATTATACTGAAACCATTTGTATCTCATCTCTACAAGAAAGCACACTGTCCAGAGTTTAATGACACATGTAATCTATTATTCATGAACTGTTAGGTTGACAATAATGTGATAATAATTACCATCCTTGTATCTCTGGTGTCCTGCAGGCTTGAAGGCAGACATTCTTCACTCTTACTTAAAACATTTCCTGGCTGAAGCATCTTATCTCTGAGCAGTCGCCGCTGCCCGTTCCTCTTTACTTCAGCACCTGAGCTAAGTGCCACGAAACGTTTTAAACCCCTGTGTGCAGAAGGCAGAATATTCACAGACGTGCACCATGCTACACTTCTACATTAATGTCACGACACAATCGGACATATCTACCGTGTGATGAAGGGAGGAACCAAGCCTAAGGTATGTTTGCACAGTGTTGTTGTTAATTAACAATACTGTTACAGCTTCCTGAACCACCTCCACAGAAATGATACCACCTTCAGACAATTGCTGCACAGATCAGACTGACATCAGCAGTTTTTCATGTTTACTTTCCTTTCTATTGTTAAATTACCTTCGTATTTCAAGCATACAAGCTATCTGTCTGTTATAAAAATGCATTGGAGGAGGTGTGCCAACCAAGTTTTGCTTTTATCGACAAGCAGATGGACAAAGTCCACTGAGTCATTACATGAAATGCTCACAGACTTTCTGCTGGGAAATATCCACCACCCCCTCAAGTAAAGCGGGAACGTATAAAAAGCCACAAGGCCATCGGGGTGTTGACACATCCAGAGGTGTGGTGCGTTCAACACACTGGACTCCTTATGTGGCGACTCTGCTGAGCAGAGGGGAATAATCCCTCTCTGTTCGTCCGTGTCCTTTAAAACACCCAACAAACTCTCTCTTTCTCTTAAGGCTCAGCTCAAGGACACTACTGAGTTTCATGTTGAGCTGCCAGCTAAGCAAAGAACTCAGGTTATAAAGTAATAACCTGGTTATAAAACCATTCGCTATAATCTACTTGAGATAGCTGCAAAATTTGCTTTTGGTTGGTCTGTTGAAACAGAGTCATTTTGCACAGACAAGCACTGTTCTTTATGTGGAGATCCCAAAGTTTGAAAAGACACCAAATATGTCAATAACTCTGTGTGGAACATGAAGGAAAAGCCAGTTAAAAAAAGGTGGAGATAAAATTTTCTGTGGAAACTTTTTAAGATGTGGCTTAACTTAAAAAAAACAAAATTTAAAAACTTTTTGAATGTGTGTCAACATGCCTTTACTTAGACAATGTTGATTTCCTTTTGATTAACATAACAATTCACAGAAATTAAGCAAAGAGCATTTATTTGATATGTATGTCAAGAATAAGTTGAGAAAATTTGAGTGGATTTGTGTTCAGTTTTGTGCTTCACAGTGAAGGAAAATCTAAAACTCCTCTGAGGACATGAAGAGGTTTGTGTGAGAGCTGTGTTTACCTGAGGCTGGATGGGTGTTGTAGTTTTCAAAGATTATACAACGTGAGCAGATGTTTTAAGTTGACTTAAGTTGGACGACGCACTCGAACTACTCCAGTTACCTTCATTCAGGCATCAACACTGCAAGTAAAGTACACAGTGTGATGAAATTAAAAGGAAAGCAGGCGAGTGACACCGTACAGTGAAATAAATCTAATTAAAAGTCTTTGCATTTATAATTTGTTATGGTAATACTGTCACATATTTAAGATTTCAAGATGTCAGTGGTTAGTAAAGTTCACAGCGATCAGCATAAAGATCCAGAAGACACCGTAAGGCCGGATGAGGAAAGTAACTAAGTACATCTGAATACTGTGAACTTGTACTTCGTATTTCCCTGTCCTACTGCTTAATACTTCTACTATTAGAGGAAAATACTTTTTACTTCATTTATTTGACAGCTGTGGTTGCAAACTCTGCTCCTAAAGGTCAACGCACAGTTTTTAATCCACCTTTAATCCACCCAGACTAGGACAGTGAGCCTTTCTGCTAACACTGACCTCACTTACTAATCCCTGATCCTTAAATACACTGATCCTTTGTCCTCCATATTGACGCATTAGGCAAGGCGGAGCTAAATCATTTATTTAGCAGAGTGCTTAATATTGTTTGCTAAATAAATATTATATAGTGCTTTACGGATAACGCAGACAAAACAGGCACACGGGATTAAAACAATACAAGTAAACCAGTAAAAGTACACAGAGTAAAACAATAAGATGATAAATAGATGTGATTCAAGAGAAAATGCACTTAAAGTTATGTTAAACAGTTGAGTCTTTAGCACATATTTGAAGGTAACTGGTGTTGTTTTGGCTCTGCTGGTAATTTTTTTCTACATTTTAGCAGCAAAGAAGCTAAAAGCAGCTTCATCAAGTTTAATTTAGACTTTGGGATCAACCAGATAATCTAGAACCAGCCGACTTGGTCCGAAACCGTTCATTGATTTGTAGAAAAACAGGAATTTTAAAGCAGGTTCTGAGAGAAACTGCTTTAAATGTAAATGTAGTTCAGTGCTGAGCTTTTTTCAGTCTATGTTACGACCCTGCAGGAAGCTGACAGAGCTGCCAGCAGTCCAACCTGCTGGAGATAAAAGTGTCTGCATGTTTTGACATCAAGTCTCTGATCATTCTAATAGTTTAGATGGCAGAAGGTTGATTTTGGTTTGATTTAAATGATTTAATCAACGACGGAAATTTAGGTTTGAAGGACAACGTGGATGATTCTAGCTGGAGTTTTACTCTAAAGATGGCTTTTTATTTTGTCCTCATTTTTATGTGCAATACATTTTTTCTGCTCTCTATCAAAACAATATAAACAAAAGATGTGGTTTGATGGTGTCATTAAGCCGCATGGGATCATGGGATTTGTTTATACTGTTGTTTAACAGCCACATTGCAGATTCAAATCTATCTGACTGACACTGATGTTGCCCAGGAAGTCAGTGACGAAATGAAACACACATTTCCAGTGAAAACAATTACAGAAGTCTTTGAGTTCAAACATAACTGGAAACAGTTGTGATGATGTAAGTACACATGTCAACAAACAACAACGCTACGCTTGTCTTTACAGGTTACATGTTTGCACAGAGATCATTTTGGAACATCCAACTACTAATTTGTTTGACGAACTGGTTCGGTGAGTCTGATCAGCTATGTTTGTTCGTTTGGTGTTTTTGTCTGCTTTACAGGTTAAATGAAACCTTAAGATTTTACAAGGTTTCGCTGAAGAAAAGGCATGTAAAGACTGATTTGCTATAAGCTTTGACAATCATCCCTGCAGATCTTTCGATGTCTTTCTGTGATAGAATTCAGGAGGCATCGGCTCTCGTGGGTTTGTGAGTTTATCCCAAGAGTCTTAAAGTGGCAATTCAGACAATAGAAAAGCCTCACTAGACTCAAACATGAAGAATAGTTTCTCTCTCACCCAAACGCTTGGATCTGTGTCAGATGCTGAACTCCGCAAACAATCCTGTGGCCAACATCCTGTCACAGAAGAGACAGTGCCAGAGGGCTCACTTATCATCCGCGACAGCTTTAACAACCTTAAACTTGTCACAAATGATAAGCGAGGTGCTTGAACACAGATGTTACACAGAGCTGTTTTGTTCTTCATGTGTCAAACTCACACGGTTTAATTTAAAGGATCCAGTTTCCTCTCCACAACATATATATATATACTGTCTGACAAGCTCCCCAGGCCCTGACGGAGATGCACAAACCTCCTCCACTAACCTCCGCAGCTCACTGAAGGATGAAGCTCCTGCCTTGAAGAAAATATCTTCAACCGTTGTCTCGGTCTGACATGAGCTGCTCCCGTCAGATTAGAAAACAGACCAAAAGTTTGACGCCGTGAAGAAAACTTAAGCTGACGAGTCGCATCAGTCACGTGTTTCAGGAAAAACAAGAAAAACCACCTCATCCTTTGTGCTTCTGCCAACCAGTCAGGTTGCATTTCCCTTCCACGTCTGTCCACATGTGCAATCTCTGTTGTGACAGTTTTGAAAGAATCTCTGAAAGATGTTAGGTGGATTTTTTTGTTTGTTATTTTTGACTAAGTGGAAATTGTCACCATATTGATATTGTCTATATTATCTTCACTTGGAGACTATTTTTACTTAAAAGACTGAACAACAAAATCACAATATCAGCAAAACCAGTCAGCTAATGGTGGATTTAAGTGCTTTTAATGTGAATGTCGCTGCAAAGATGCTACAAACTGTAAAATGATGAAATGCCATCGCTTCATCATTTTACCCGATTTTGTTATAATAATGGCATAAATTCTTGAGTGACCAAAAATGAGTTTCGTGAGATCACAGTGACCTTTGATCTTAAAATCTTAAAATCTTAAGTGGCTGTTTGAGTGAAATGTGAAAGAAATTCCCCTTGTGCCTGAGATTCATGAGAATGGGGCAAACGACAAAACAATAAAAGGCCTTTTGCAGATCATTCCGGGCGAAACGAATGTCTCTGCATCACATGAACGCCGGGCACAGGGAGTTTTTGAATCGGGGACATGGAATGATCCATCTCGTTTATTAGGGGTTTTTAAATAGTCTTTAGCTTTGATCACACAGACGCTCTGGCAGCCTCCAGGCCTGTCTGTTATTGTGAGCAGCTGAGCGCCATCTCGGGGAAAAAACACATCATGCTGTCTCAATTACAAAGTTAACCCTCTGCAAACCTGATAAAGATGTTCCTCTGTAGGCACGAAGCCATTCGCTGAGGGTTTTAAAAAAAAAAGCTCAAGTGTGTATCTCATCCCAAATGAAGAGCGCGACATGGATGAACAGGTTTCTCTGTACCTCACATCCATACAAACCACCTGTGAGACAATGCAGCCTCTCCGGCCTGTGAGGAAACCCAACACAAGGTCCACTTTTGTAAAGGTGATAGAGCATCAGATAACAAAGACCCAACAAAGTCAAAGTAAACAGTATCATGGCTCTTCTTGAGGGTGGGGGGTGTCAAACATGCTCTGCTCCACCTTTGGGACATTTTCAAATACAAAGTCAAGCATTCAGCTCACAGGAGAAAACATAAACAGATCCACATGCACTGATGTCGATCAGGTCTGAAGTTTAAACATTTTCATGACAGTGAACCTATGAACACATTAGGTTCACAACATGAACCTAATGTGTTATCAGACTGAGGCAGCATGCGGCTTCTGACGTGGATCTGTGCAGTAAGAAGAGGAATCAATGGAAAGCCATCAGCAGAGATGTTTGATACATTTGTCTTGATGGGAGTCGACGTGAACAAATATTAACTTTTGCAACATGGCAATCAGGATGTGGATCCGTTAGAGCGTGGGAGAATAAGTGCATGAGGGAGAGTGAGTGCATGAGAGAGAATGAGTGCATGAGGGAGAGTGAGTGCATGAGGGAGAATGAGTGCATGAGGGAGAATGAGTGCATGAGGGAGAATGAGTGAATGAGGGAGAGTGAGTGCATGAGTCCAGAAGTTTTCACAAGCCTTAATGACTTGCTCCTCTCAGGAAAAGTTTGTGATTTGGTTCTACAGATAACAATAATAAAGCAACATGTGATCCCACCGTCCTTGAAGGGGTCATTGCAGACAGAAAAAAACAGGAGGGAGCTAACAAACAAACAAACTTAACTAGTCACAGAAGTTTCTGCAGACACCATTACTCTTTTTTCATTAATCATTCCTGTCTTGTAAATGCAATAACTTGGCTTAGTCGAGTTTGTCCTCTGAAAGAAGCGTCTCTCACACTCTCCATCATACAATGACTTACCTGTCGGAGCGGAGTTCAGCTGTGGACGTGGATGTCAGTGTCCGGACAGCCCATTCGCCTGCTGGTATTTCCCTCTGCGACCTTTTTATTCGCTCATTTTAACACTAATGAAGTTGATTCGACCTTCACTTACAGTCAAACTATCACCAAGACACAGAAAACTCTTTCACAGCTGTAAGATAAATAGTTGTGTTACACTCTGAGCAGAGGTCCGGCAGGGGGGCGGAATTTCTCCCTCCTGATGAATGAATCCTGTACTTTGAATGTTAGTGACACCTGCTGGACAAATACGGGGGTGCACACTTTTCAACAAAATGGTGCAACGTCGTTGGTTAACAAGCAAAAACTATTTAGCTGCACATCATTCCTCCAAAAAATTAACATTTGCTAATTCTCATGGACAAGACTCCGTTTTTCTGCCTGAAAGCTTTTTATTTTTTCAGACCAACAGTCTGGAACATTTATTAAACATACTGAACAAAACCAAACAGAGCAAAACCTGTATGAACAGAATGTTATATGGACTTAAACAAATGTACTTAGCTATCTATTGTGTTAACTAGCTTTTGTTTGTACAAAGTTTTGTTTGCTTTTACACTGTATGTAGGTCCTGAGTCCGTGCGTTGCTTCTCTGTTTCTAATCAAGTAGCTTAAATTATATTTTGGTATTAAGATACATCCAAATGTTGTAAATTAAAAGCTCTGATCATGATGTCTAAAAAAATCTGTTATACCAACAATATATGTGTCATACACCTCTTATATTCTCTCCTTTTCAATTTGTATTACCTGACATTTCTTCTTAGTTTTTTTAAATTACATTTCAAGTCTTAATTCAACTCGAAACAAAGCCAAAGTTTATATAAATACATTCGGAGGCCAGAACTCGATGTATTTACCAATGATCGTGGAGCAAATGTCTGGTTTTGATTGTCATCACCCGAGTTTTCATTGACACGAGAATGGCAGAAAAGTTTCATGTCGTAACCCAACGGTGGCGCTGTAGCTCAGACTGAGTTGACATTCGAACTTCCGAAGAAGAAGAAGATGGAAATCACGTGTTTCCTGTGTCTGCGCCTCTCTGCGCGTGTGGGGTTCTGTCAAGTAAATAAAGTGTGTTAAACTAGTGAAAGGAGTGAAAATGGTCCGTAAATTAAAGTACCATGAACAGAAGCTGCTGAAGAAGGTTGACTTCATCAACTGGGAGGTGGACAACAACCTGCACGAGGTCAAAGTGTTGCGGAGGTATCGCATCGAAAAGAGGGAGGACTACACGAAGTAAGCGCTAGCATCTGTGTGGCTAACGCTAGCTGCTAACAGAAACCCTCTCTGGGCTCTGCTGAGGTGTAGCTACTGATAATGTTTAATTTAGAGTAATTTGGTCAGGTTTATATATGAAAAATTAAAAAAAGGCTTGGGTTGAAACTCATTACAAAGCAGTTACTCAAGTTACTTAACACGTGAAAACATTTAGAACAGAATCAAACGTGGTGATATTTGCTTTCTCAGTCCTTTAACTTTACACACTGGGGTTGTCAGATTGAGAAGTACAGACAGAGATGATTTCATTCAGTGTCAGTAGTAGTAACGTTTCATTCTTCTGTGTCTCAGATACAACAAGCTGAGTCGTAACATCAGAGATTTGGCCCAGAAAATCAGAGACCTGGACGAGAAAGATGGCTTCAGAGCTCAGAGTTCACATCGGCTACTGGAAAAACTGTAAGTTTCTCTGCATGATAATTTACTAAATGAATGTATAATAAAATATACTAAATACATAACGTTCAAAGGACAAATCTTGAACATAATTGTCCATTGTAGTTGTTATAATTTTTACATTTTACCGTGTGGATTGTCAGTTTTTGTTTGTGTTGCCACAACGTTATTTCCCCCTAGGTTTCACTGCTTCATATCCATAATAAAATCTCCTCTCCTGGTTCTGATGGTGTCCCTTGTAATAAGTTGTTAATTAGTTGCTCTTGTAGCTACCATTTAATGGTGAAGCACTGAGTTAACAGAGCATGTCGGTTAACATTTTCTTGACAGTTCACCCTGTCTAGCAGTTAACATTGAACTAGCCAACACTGAGCTTGCTTTATGGTAAAGGCTCCAGTAAGGATACACTGCAATGTTTGTTTCTCTTTATTATTTGAACAGCCTTGGTTGATCTGATTTTAACACATAATATCACACTGATTATTTCATTGTTTCTTCTCCAAAGGTACAGTATTGGTCTCATTCCCACCAAACAGAATCTGTCCCTCACAGAGAAAGTCACAGCTTCTTCGTTCTGCAGGTAAACCATCTGTAAAAACATGTTATTATTACTCTGAGTCACTGGATGTGATCATATGTCATAAGTCTGGTTTCTCCTGCAGGAGGAGGCTGCCAAGCATCATGCTGAACCTTCGTATGGCACAGAACCTGAAGACAGCCATCACTTTTATTGAACAGGGACGTATCCTTCATTACTGCATTATTCATGAGATTACGCCTACAGAGTTTTATGGTGAAATGTGTCCTCTCATTTGCTGCAAATAAGGTTTTATGTCTTGAATTTCTCTCGAGAGATTAGTCTCGTAAATGTCCAAGAGTCAAAACTGTTTTGCAGCAGTGTCCTTCACTCAGTCCAACAGATGTGCGTGTTGGCCCAGACATCGTCACAGACCCAGCATTCCTAGTCACAAGGTCAGTGTTCACATTTTGTTTTGTCTTCCTCTGATTAGTTTTACACAACAAGTAAAAGGAATTGTGAATGCAGATGCTCCTGAGAAAGTGACTCAACTCAGGGACAAAATACTGACACTGCTGTTGACTTTTTCAGAAATATGGAAGATTTTGTCACTTGGGTGGACTCGTCCAAGATCAAACAGCATGTCCTGAATTATAATGATGAGGTGAGTTTTTTAGGATCAGCTCGTGGTTTTTACCCTTAAAGTTAAACTACTGTGAATTTTTTTAAAGCTAACAATCATGTTGCGTTTGTATCGGAGTCAAAACTGACATGCATCATTGATCATTTTCCTGGTCTTAAGCTAATTTATGTGAAATCACGACTGTTTCTTTTTCAGAGGGACGACTTTGATTTGTTTGCATAAGTCTGCTGTCAAACATTCATTGGCCATCATGGAGGACAGGAAGTGGACAAGAAAACCATCCTTAAGCTGTGGACATTTAACTCAACAGCAGAAGCGAACAAACTTTGAATCTCACAACAACTTGGAAAAAGTTGTCGGACAAAAATTCTCTCCCCTCACATAAGTTTCAGCAGATTTGGAGCACAGGGCATGAAGCTCCTGGCTTTTCATTATCCATCAAACACTGTCACTTTAATGTTGTCAATGTTCAACTATATTAACATTTGATCATCTATCCAGAATATCTTCTTGAGGTCAGGTGACTCATATAAGTCTGTATTCATCAGGCTATTATGAGCATAAGAGCACATCTCAGTCTCTCTTGCAGGGCTTTCAGCACACTGGCTGTGCAGAGCGTCCTCAAGAGTTGTGCAGATGTGACTTTCCCTTCTTCTGTCCATGTTGTTTTTTCTCTACAATGTGTATAATGTTTGTGTGGACATCAGCTAGCTTCACAGAGTTCGGTTCTACGTGACCATGGACATGCTGCTCCATAAGGAGTGTATAGGAGACATGACATAAGGAGTCCGTTTATGATGTCAACCTTAACCTGTGTCATAATTACAGATGTACAAGAGAAAGACCATTTGATAAATATTTATTATGTTCAGTAAGACTTTGATACAATGTAAACTTCGATCAATAAACATTCTTTTATCGCAATATTCAAGACTTTTTACAAAATCTGTTTCATCTTAAAACAGAAACAGGAAGAAAACCCCCATACCAGTGTAGAAATGTTTGAAAGGGAAAGTCAACCACATTTTCTGTAAAAGTCCAATCAGTGTTGATGGTAAAAAGTTTTCAATTAACACATTTTTAGATACCAGTGATGTCAGTGTTGTTGAAGAAGAACTAAATGCTACTTCAGCCGGGGGGGAACTGCCAATTGCTTTTCTTGAAAGGGTGTTGGAAGCTTATGGGCAATGAATCCTAGAAAAAGTCAGTGTCAGCAGGGCTTCGTTCATCATCAGTACTGATCAAACTTTAACATAGAATGTGGTGATTTTTTCCTTTATTAAGACCCTGCTCTCAATGTTCCAGTAAACTCTTCATTAAGCATTTTTTAATACACACACAAAGTCCCATCACAGACAAATGGCTCAGTTTGACCTATATACAAAGCGTAACTCCAAGCTTGACAAACCATAGAAAGAAAATTCTACCCTCCTCATGGATAGACTGGATTAAACCCCTCTAAGGCACCCTGGATTAGAACAACTGTAACAGGATCAGTTAAAAAGCGTCAGAACAACTTCTCCTATGGTCAAAGTCCTTGTTTGAAAACCAATCAGAGCCACCAGAAACGCACATAGATGACGAGCGTGATGAAGAACACGGCCACAGCCGCTACCTTGGCATACGTGGAGCGGGTGTTGAGGTATTTGGCGTCGCTGCGGTACTTCTTGGACAGAGTGGACAGATTGTTGGCGTTAGTTTCTAGAACTGGGAAATAAAGACGTTTAAATTAGATGGACACTAAGAGGAAAAACTGTAACTGGTTGCATTGAATCACTGTGTCACCATTCTTTGTATTTTGTCCCTTACCGGAGAGAGACTCTCCTCTTCGTAGAACTTCTTCAATATTTGCCACCATAATCCTCTGCACATCCTTCAGCTCTGAGTTAATGCTGCCCAGGTTCCTCCTGGCTCGGCCGTCAACGTAGGACTTTTTTGTTTTCTGGATGTATGTGTCTGAAATAAATGCATGAAATCAGATTAGCCAAGACTATTGATCTTTCTGAGGACAGTAAAATAAAATCTGAAATTCTCCTACCAAACTCGATGAAAGTGTACGGCCTCGTCACGGTGGGCACTCTTTTCCCATACTGATCGTAGAACTCGCTGTGGAGGGCTTCAAGGTATGCAAAAGCCATCTTTTTGGGAAATGAAGCTTCACAGAGGGCCAGGTAACACACACCCTGCGCTATTATCAAGCTGGAAAAAAAAACAAAACACAAGCTCAGAACAAATAAAATGATTATTTTAAAGACTTGGATGCCTGAACAGAGAAAAGCAGTTCTTGGTGCTTGTGGTGACCTACTGGAAGTTCATGTCTCCGGCCTCCAGGGTGCACCGATCCGGGCTCTGGGCGTTCAGTTTGCGGCACAGCTGCTTGGCTTGGCTCTGGTACTGCTGGAGGTCTCTTCCTGACTGACAAGCAAAGACACGCCGCAGAGTCACAACTGCCCAGTGATACATCAGGACTGTGGCACAAACATCCCAAATGACACTTAAAGTTTTATTTTTATTATTGATTGGACAATGACGTAAAATTCTTGCTGACGGGGCATTAAATGAATTAATTAATCACAAATTCAAATTCAAATGCTCTCAACGTTTCGTCTATGAACTGCACAATAAACATATAAAATCTTTGAACAAAGTTTGGAATAGTTTTTTGAACACGATGATGGGCAACAAAGTTCTGACTAACTCAGCTACGTATGAAATGTCAGTCCACCTTAAATGTAAAAAGTTGTGTATAGTTTCCCAAAAACAAACTGTCATTGGTTTTAATGCCGAGTTTCCTCAAATACTGACAATATATATTAACCTGACAGTATATATGGAGTACCAGTCTTCACTTTTGCGGATAAGCTAGCAGTCGTTAAACATCCCAGTTTTTGAATGGAGTTTGGTGTG
>JAQNCA010000004.1:7827228-7838100 GCA_029783725.1 Acanthurus tractus
ATCACCAGAACCATGATCACCGGCTCAGACAGTGACTCAGCAATCAGAGGTCCATGAGAGAACGACATCTTATGGTTCATCTGTCTGATCCACGTTTCCTTTTTCACCTGCTGTCACCTGAAATTTGTTTCTGTCAGGTAACAGCTGGAAAAATATCTTTAAAAACTGAATGTAACATACAGAAGGATTTCAGCACTTCATCATCCGTTAAAGAAGTTCAAGTCTCTAAACGAATGAGTTTTCTTTGCTCGATAAAATATTGTGTTAACTCACTTTCTCTTTTCCAAGATAAATGCCCACATTTGTAGCATTTGTATTTCAACTCTTGTCCGGTGCAAGACATCCACAGTTTCCCCCCCCCAGGCTGGATGTGCACATGCAGAGCGGAGGCAGGAAACAGTTTAACAAGGTGCTCTGCTTTTCAAAAACAATGTCGTAACGTTTGTTTTATTCACTTGTCTAAAAAATGGAGGCATGTGTGCATTTCAAATATAAAGAACAATTATTATTATTAGACTAATGAGTAATAAAATAATATATCAAATAGCAGATGGTTTGAACTTTTGGAACAAGAACAATTTAAGAAGCAGAGTAAAAATAAAAATAATCCACAAATTGTACGGCTTTTCTTCCACTCTCCTTAAGTTGGCTGCTCTTTATTTTCTTTGAATAAATTAATAAGGATGTTTCTTGTTTGGTTGGCTGCTGTTTATAACCTAAGACCCAATTAAAACTTAAATGGTAATTTTTGTAACCGTTGCATTTGTTAAATATTCATAATCATGAATTAAATCTCACCTCATCCAAGGGTCACTGTCGTCTCTGGCAGGTAAAACCTTCAGGTCACCTCCCACCTGTTTAGAAAGCAATTCCTCAGATAAACTAACATGATGACGGTGTATTTCCCATATTTCTGCTGTCGGCCACCAGTGACTCAGTGTTTGCATTAGAAAGCCTTCTGCACAGGCGAAGGAGCGGCAGATAAAAGAATAAATAGCTGTTGGAAAATGTTCAGCGACCTGCCACAACAGCAGGTGAGGAAAACGACTGTCCAGTTTAAATCAAATGCAATCCTTTATATTCAGTTACATGCTTTTTTTAATGGTATAAACAGAATAATTATCAACAGTAACACTGAGTAAGGGCAATTAGCCCATATATTGTTTGATAAAGGCAGGATGGGGGGGGGGGCGCTGGCCTGAGAAAGGTTGAGAAGCACAGATTAGAGAGTGAAAACGGAGTCTGCTCATTGTATCACACTGCAACATCCTCACTGATGGCCTGCAGATGCTGAATATAATGAGATGAAAGCAGAGAGGCAGAGAGGAGATGAAAGGCTCAGAGATGAGGCCGATAACAAGTCGAACTGCTGTCTTCTGTCTGACGCAGCCTGTTTCTGTGTGGGACACATCCTCCGCTCACCTGTCCCTCCCACTCGTCACTAAACCTCAAGACTAGCTGTCGTCTGCTCTGCCTAATAGAACGAGGAGTTTTCCCCGGACTCCCATACATACATGCATTATTAATTATCCGTTACAGGGCCGAGAGCCGGCGAGGCAGCGGGAACATCAGATATCTGGGTTGTAGCTTGCAACCAGATCTGCGCTGTTATGCAAACATTGTTTGTTGTTATATTAGGATGCGGAGGCTCTGAGCGGAGCTGAGAGTCGTATCTCTGTGAATCTGTGGGGCCTTCAGCCACTGTAATTTGTGCATTTCAAGTTTCTCTCACTTTTTTTCACTCTCGTAGATTTTTCGACTGCAGTGTTTTTGTGAGATCGTGGCTGCGACGTTTAGCGGTGACAGAGACGTTCCTGCTGCGGTTTCTCTCCCTCCTCGTCTCCTCGCATGTGTTACTCAGATTTCTTTTTCTTTTTTTTTCTTTCTTTCTCTCTCTCCCGTCTTTTTTGAAACACACAAATGCCTCTGAGGATGTTGGCTAATTCCCAGTGCTTAGTCACTGACAATCTGTGCCAAGATAAAAATCCCTTCCAATCAAACCTCCCCTCCCTCCTCCCCCCTTCCTCCCCCCCCACAACCTGTCAGACCCGCCTTTTACTTAACAAGACAGGGGGAATGATGGGATCTGCCATCTGCGTAAATTGCTCCATAATCTCATCTGACTGGCTGTTTTTCTGATGAAGCAGACAGCACGTGGACACCCACCAACCCCCCCACCCCACCCCCCACCCCCCCACTTTACTCCCTCTGTTTTCCCAGACGTTATCGGCTCACCTGTCAGACGGCACTACAGGCTTCGATCGCACCAAAGACACATCAGGGGAGAAAGTGGCAGGTTGAACCATGACGATCATCGTCCACATCTTTTACCTGATTGTTATCATTAGTGGAGTGACATCGGCCTGCATCTGGACTGGGGAATTATGAATCGGCCGCATGTAGCCGGGGCTTTGTCGCTGTTTCATGGCGCTGCTTGTAGTTCATGAACTCCACTGAGCGAAAAAACATCCCATCCTCAGTGGAGGCCTGAACTCCTTGAGTCTGTTCTCAATAATAAAAAAAAAAGAAAAAGGTCTTTTCTGAAGTTCCTCCTCAATGGGGTAATTATGGTCTCAAGACCCACACCCCAAACCACTTAACCACTTTAAAACCGTCTGCACAATGTTGTCCGTCAGCGCCAACAAGGGCAGGTTTTGTCTCTTTGTTTTTGAAGGAATTCTTGGGTGGCATCCTCTGACAAACACATGCTTGTTTCTCAGAATGGCTCTACGTCGGTGGAGGGGGGAAAAAAAAAAATTATTTCCAGGCTTTTCAAGATACTTTTTACGTGGATTGTTTGTGCTGTGATGCACTGAGCAGCAGCAGCAGCAGCAGCAGCAGCAGCAGCAGCAGCAGCAGCAGAGGCATCTCTCCGGAGGATGGAGTGCCCCGCTCGTGCACCCGGCGTTGTGGGTGGAAATCCGGCTCACGACCTTAACAACATGCGTCCCGCTCTGTATTTTCCTCACCTTTCCTGCTCCCCCTTCGGCGCCTTCTAGTAAAAGCAGAGCTACCGTGAAAGTCATAACAATGAAAAACTCCTCAGCCTGTATTTATGGCGCCTCGCAAAAAAAGCGGCAGTGCCAAGTGCAGGACAGGAAATATCACGTCACTGTGAAAAGTCTTATTTACGAGAAGCTGCGATGTAGCCAGACGTTTTATTTTCACTTCCTCACCTCACTGGATTGAATCTGCCGGATTGAATCTTAACAGCGGAGCCTTTTTGTCTCTTCTGTTGCAGTCTGACTTTGAAACATCGTCCAGCACCATTTCTAGCATTTCCCAATCAGATTTTCCTCCTTTTATTATAAATCTAGAAGACAGAGCTAATAAAAGGTCATCCATCTTCCCATAAACAAACATTTTTGAATGTCACTGTGCGTTTCTGCCCGTCGTTCATGTAGGGACTCTCTGGATTAACAACAAGCAAAATGAAATTTAAAAAAACAGACACAGGGTCTCAGAATTTACCAGGTTGGCTGCATTTTATTCAGATTTAGCAATTTTCTGTGTAGTTTTTACCACCAAGGTAGAATATCAACTAAGGCTGCTCCTGCAATTTTGGGTAAACTTCTTGTTCTCTCTTATTAAAGGTCCCAGTGTTGAAATCCACCCTGAAAGCCACATTATTTTGGTTTGTATTCTGCTCACATGGTGCATATTCCTGAATAAAAATCTGTTTAAAGCAGTTTTTATTGTTTATTTGACCACCTGGGGCAACTAGAAACAGCACTGAGTGGTGAGACTGAACCAAAGCAGTTAGCTTAAAGCTAAAATGCTCTTCATATTCCCTTTTAATATCTCAAACCCATTGATGATGTAAGAAATATTGATTAGTGTAGCTTTGATCAAATGTCTACAAACTACCGGAGACCCTGAAAACCTGGTCCAGCTCTGTTTTTCATGACATTATAAAGCTGTCATGTATAATCAGCCGCGTGCTTGTACGTCATGAAAGCTGGAAGGCAGCAGGATGTGAACACATTTCCCAGAAGGCCAGAGGTTGGCGATCGATAGCCTGAAATCAAAAGCCTAACAACAAAACTTTTGCCTCGAGGCCCTCGTCAGGTTAATCTCACTCAGCCCCGGCTATTATAAACTCTGATCGTTAGTCAATCGCCCATCGATTGTCTGACCCCAATTTGGTGGGTCTCTGTCAGACCTGGTCCTTGTCCTCGCCCCCCCAGCCTCTTATTCTCTCCTCGACTCCCCCACCTCTCCCCCAGCTGTACTGTGGAGGACTGACCAGTGAATGAGACCCTTCACCGAGCATCAATGTCGCGCTTGTGTGCCAGAGCCAGTGGGAAAAATGCCCTGGCTTTAGCACCTCCCCCCCCTCTTTCAAAAGCCCACTCGAACAATTGCACTTTGACTCAAATGTGTTTCTTTATCTTCCTCCAAAGCGAGTGTTGATGTGAAAACCCGTAAAAATAGTGTGTGTGCAGCACAAAAGCGTCTGTTTCTGGTTTAAAGTTTTTTTTTTGAAGGAAAGGACGCGTTACATCTCCTGTCACGCGGAGCTCGTTTCAAAGCTCCGAAGGTGTTTTGAATGCACCTAACACCTTCACGTTCCCTTGATGAAAGCGCTCCCGTTTATGCGTTTCCTTTTTCCAGTTTCTCTGCAGCTGCCGGCAGTGCTGAAGATGCTGAAGAGCTACGAAGACGTTCCTCTCACACCACGCTTCGTATTCCCCGTCATAACTCAAAGAACAGTGGTGATGCAGGTCGTGGCTCTGCTCAGTCTGGCCTGAATCTTCTCACCTCCTGATTTCATTCTTGATAATCTGCTCTCTGCCAATGGATTTCAATGCTTAATGAGAACAATTAGAAAGGGAAGTTGGGAAGTGTGCACGGTTTATTCTAACGTCCGTCAGCTCTGCAGTGGTGACACATCCGTCCCTCCTAAACCTGCAAAACAGCAGCGTGCATTCAAGTCTTCACAGAGGGAAGAAACGGCACCAGCAGCAGCCGACTAACTCGATTTTTATACAGCAGCAACCTAGATCTCGTCCCTGTCATCCTTCATTGATTTTGCAATCCAGCAGCATCCAAGCAGAACCATACAAGCCGTACGCCTCAGTCTGCGGCCGATAGCCAATCTCTATTACCCACCTAGCCCCAAGGCTTCGGTTCGAGGGGGCGAACCCTCACAGGAGCTGCAGACAGGGGGGGGGGAGAGAGAGAGCTCCGACTGGAAGATCGGAGCGATGGATGATGGATTTACGAGCTGCTCGGAGAGAGGATCATCTTCTCCCCTCCACTTTTATTATCCCATCAGATCTGACGTGATAGCAATAATACATGACGGCCCGTCACATTTGGCAGATCTGGCGGCAAATATGAGTGATGATTTCAAATGCTTCCGTCTAATCAGCCGCGAAATTGCTTCAGTAAATATGTTCAACTACCAGCACTCCATCTTCCTCCTGTCTCCCACTTTGAATGAAACTCAGAGTAATAGGCTTGTAGTTGTCACAGTGTTTAAGACCCGTGTTGGCTTCATGGTTCATAATTAGCTTTTAATGCACAGAGACGGCTTGAGGGGAAGAAAATGACGGAAATGTGGAATGAAAGGAGGCCTGCTGTGTGGCCATAGTAATTCAGGCTTTTGTTCTCTAATTAAATGACCTCAGAAGGGAGCGTTAAGCTTAACTTTGTGTGTGTGTGTGTGTGTGTGTGTGGCGCCCTCTGATATGCAGGTTTGTGCCAAGTGTATTCAGTCTCGCAATGAATAGGGCGTCTACCACAAAGGCTAAGAAGCCCTCTCCGTGCCCACTTCGCCTCCTTGTTGTTTGTTGGAAATTCGCCACGAAACGCCACGTCTTAAACAAGTGGGTTTCGGGGCCCCTTTTTGCATAGTTCAGCACTTTGTAGTTAGGGGACACAGTGGCTCCGGGGTCTTTTCTCACTCTCTCCTTTTGCCTCCCACTGAAAGAAAGTAAGACACTGGCAGCATCCCTCGCAAGCATGAAATGTGTGTTAAAAACAGAACAAAGCAAACAGAGCTTACATGGTGGTTGGTTGTTTCTTTTCTGTCCTCAAAGAAGTCAAAAGTTCAAAATATGGACAAGAACATGTAACAAGTGAGGTTCAACGGAGGTTAAAACGTCAAGTCACTCAGCTAAAATGTATTTTCTCACTTATTCTGATGATTTTCAGCCAGAATAATCGATGGGTATGGCGACTAACTAGCTTTGAAACAATACATTTGAAATACTCCACGGTCTTTCACAAACAGTATCCTTGTTTTGCTGGACGACCCGCAGACCTCGCTGTTAAACCGTTTTTATTGAGACGATTTCTTTACTGGAAAGTAGCTGCAGTGAAAATCTGTTGTCAGGTCTGCAGATCATCCGTGCAAACAGCGTTTTGTATCACTACGTTCATGCAATGTTACATTCATTTTACATTCATGACTTCAGACCCAACAAGTCAAACCTGCGGTGACACAAATAACATAATAATAATAATAATAATAATGTCCAGGTGATTTAGAGCAACATTCACATTCATTTTGATGTCTGTTTGCAGCCACCTGGAGGCTATTTTGAGTTTTTTAGCTCTATTTTGGTTTCTACAAACTCCTGAGAGAAATATCTGCCTCTGTAGCTGTGAAACTACGTTCATCAGCTAATTCCTAACTCCGTCCGCCTGCTGTTTGCTGTCGGGTAGGTGGCATGCAGTGATTTTTATTTGAGCCCTCTGCTAAAAACGGTGTTGTGGTGCTGGAGAGGGATGGTGATGGGAGCCACTAGAGTGAATGAAAACAATGTAGTCGCAGGCCATTAAAGGGAAAGCAGAAAGCTGCTCAGCCCCGTACGGCGGAGGAGAGTCAGGTAATGACTTTCTGTGGGTTTGCTGTTACGGGCGACGTCATGCAGATTACATGTAGACTATGACAGATTAATAATGCAAAGTATTTAATTACAGCAGCTTTGAAGTAATAAAAAATGTGTTTTATTTATTCTTTAGTTAAGTTTAACACTCATAAATTTAACTAATCTCTTTCATCATGATCTTGCTGGAGTGGTTTGGTAGGATTGTACCGACAGCAACATGGCAACATAAGGGTGACGGTCGTCGTTAATGCACAGAGAGGACTTTTCCTTCTCAGCAGTGAGAATAACGTGGATTAAAGGACAAAAACACGGGAAATAACACAACTTTTCTACCTTTTGACGACAGAAACTAAATTTTGTGTCTCCGTCGGACTCCATCACTCATCGTAAGAAGCTGATTGGGGTAATATGTTTTCAGGGCCTCTCAGACTGTGGAGGAGACTTTAAATTCTTTAGACACCTGGCACCTCACATCAGACTCAAGGCACCTTATATTTATGACTTGCATTGTCAGGCGCTGCAGTCTATTTTCTGAATGTCACAGTCTCTGCCCGTCTCTCTCCCAACTTCCTCATAGAAATAATCCTAAAAGCCCGAGCGGTGAAGTTCCCACACAGCAGCTGTTATTGCTGCTGCTGTTGTTGTTGACGAATGCATGCTTTGGATAGACGCTCGGATGAATGTCTCCATTACAGTTGTTGTGCACGCTGACAGCCTTCAGCCATTACTGCCACCTGGCACGTCTTCACGCCGGTCGACTTCACAGCCGCCGGTGGCGAGCGTGCGGCTGCGACTTCGGCTCCGGCCGTAACCAGATCCGGCTTTGATGAGCAGAACATTAACAGCTGCTCAGGAGGGCGTAAGAGAGGGAGGCAGTGAGAGAAATCTCTCTGTTTGTGTGTGTGTGTGTCTGGTTGTGTGTATAGGCCCACGTGTGTTCACGCAGATGAAGGAGAGGGCGGCAGAATCACAGATGACATCTTAATTGGCCTCTGGTGTCAGATGCCAGCCTCCACAGCGGAGCCCGGCACAGTCCAGGCAGGAACAGTGTCTCAGCAGCCAGGCAGGGCTTTAGGCAGGGCTTAAGGAGCCTGCTGGCTCCACTGAGAGCTCCCACGGGTATTAGGTGCTTCAGCCTCCCCTTCTCTCTCTCTCACACACACACACACACACACACACACACACACACACACACACACCCTTCTTCTTCTTCATGCTCCGTCCTTCCTGCGGAGCACTCTGAACCATTGTCAACACCAGTCAATCTGAGGCAAATTCAGACGAAGAAAAGCCAGAGGGCAACAAAGGCCTGGGCGTCTTTGTGTTTTTATTCTATTCACACTGAGGCACCGAGATCAGGCTTTTCTGCAGCTTCATGCAGTGTTTGGATTCAGATACCCTGCTCCCCAACCTCTGCCCCCCTTTATTTTCTCATGTATTGATGTCCTGTAAAGGTCCAGTTAGCCATCAGTTAACTGTTGCCTCAAAGTCTAACGACCCACCTCTGACCCTCACCCTGTCACCCTCCGCTCTTCACCTTTTCACCCTCGTTACGTGACGCTTTTCTCAGAGGAAAGAGGAAAAATTAGGGCGGATAAATCATTTCAAAGTATCTAGGATCTTTCTGAAGCACCCAAAGATTTACTCAGCCATTACAGTACATTTATTTGATGTAAAACTGGAGCAGGCAGACGTTCCCTCTGCGGTTAAAGAAGTGAAAGTAAAGGTAGGGGGCTGATATTAAAGTTGAATCTGATTAGCGAAGGAGCGAGGTGGTACTGCGGCGTGAAATAGGCTGCTCACGAAATGATTAACTAATATTCCTGTTTGACATTATTCTTGATCATCGATGTGAGGCAGGAAAGGAGTTTCCGCTGTCTGCTCTCCAAAAGAGGCCGTGTTTAAATGAAATGGAAATCCATTTTTAATAAAGTTACAGTCGAGTCTCTCAACACGGCGGCGTTCGCTCTGACGAGGATGGAATCGGGCCTGAGGGTTGTTCATGTTAACAGGATGGGCTTTAGATTCGAGTCTGAATGTTTAGCAGAGATGTCAAACGTGGCTCGGCTAAGTGCTGTTTGAACACAGTTATGACACATGTTACATTAGCCAGTATATAAGCAAAGATCTGGAAGACGGAGATAATTGTGTTTTAGCTCGGAGAACCACCCTAGAGTTTACTCCATGTGTTTTTTTTTCTCTCTCTCTTGCTGCTTTTTTATTATTTATAAGTTTAAAATACATTCTGGCACTTTTTATAGGATGTTCCCTATTAATTTACTCTGCTTCACACAGAGGTCAAAGGTCAGATTAAGCTCCGGAGCGGCACTTCTGGAGCTGGTTGAAGTTTACATGACTGACTCACTCAGGAATGTTTTTTCGCTCGCCATCCTTTGAAAATCTGACCGAATCCAACTTTTCCCTCCAGAACGAGCCATCGCCAGACACGAGGTACGAGAGATCGAGCAGCGGCACACGCAGGACGGCCTGCGGGAGCGGGATTCGTCGGCGTCGGCGTCATCCGACAGCGAAGATGACATAGTGATCATCTACAACCGGGTGCCCAAGACGGCAAGCACCTCCTTCACCAACATCGCCTACGACCTGTGCGGGAAGAACCACTACCACGTCCTGCACATCAACACCACCAAGAACAACCCGGTCATGTCCATCCAGGACCAGGTCCGAGCCGCAGCTCACATGGAGTTTAAAAGAAGTTTGATTTCATGTGTAGAGCCAAGTTTTCTTAAAATACACTAATTCAAATCTCAACTCAATTCTAACTGAGATTTAGACTCAAATTTGGATTTGACTTGATAACATGAAGAAACACTTGAAAAACTTGATTTGTACTTAAACACCAACGACTTGTGACCTCACAACTGATTCAGTAGCATCCAATCAAATTGCAGGAGAGAACAATTAAGAGCAAACATTATTTTGCTGAGCTCCAGGAGGAAGAAGTGATACCTGAGGTGTTTGTGCACAAAATACTGTTCAGTGGACACCAAAAAACGAAATGCTGCATAAATAAGAATCAGAATCATAAATACTTTATTGATCCCCATAGTTGCAAATGCTCCTATTCAGAAGTCATAAAAGAAGTAGGAAAGTGTAAATATATTAATAAAATGAACAATGTGATTAAATAAAAGACCAGTTTACCAGCATCGAATGTAGTATATTACCTGTAGATTTAGTCATTGCAGTAAATTATTGCACATCAAAAAAGTAGTTATAGCACAATAAGAGTCCAGAATAAACCAACTGACTCAGTCTGACACTCAGAGTGAGGAGTTGTTCAGTCTGATGGCCACAGGCAGGAAGGATTTCCTTAAATCATGTAAATCATGTAATCTAAATCTTAAAATAATGTAAATGTATGTAATGTAAATCTTAAATAATGTGAGGATCAAAAATTACAAACAAAAAGAGCAAAACCTTCCAACTTTGTTCACCCTTGCAGTTGCAAAAAGTCGTCACAATGTTCCGTTCGGTTTTTGGTTACAACTAAAATTTAGGACTCAAAACTTTCTGTCTTGACTTGGACTCGACTGCCTTGAACTGGGCTTTGACTCGGGACTCAAGTGAAAGAAACCTGCGTGTGGTTTTGGATGCAGTGACTTGATCTCATCTCTACTATTTTGTTTCCTGTGTGCACTGAGACAAACATTTCCTCCATTCATGACTAATAACAAGTATTTGTTTCAGGTGCGGTTTGTAAAGAACGTGACTGAGTGGAGGGAAATGAAGCCAGCGTTCTACCACGGACACGTCTCCTTCCTGGACTTCACCAAGTAATTACGTTGTCTGTGTCTTTGTCTTGTGATTGTTCTTCTTTCTGTGACTTTGAGCAGGTTTCTCCACCTTGTGGTCATGAACAGCTTTCTGGTTAAAGATTTCTGTTTCAGAGATCATTTTGAATTCAATCCCTTTTGACTTCTTCAGCCTAACGATTGTTTTGTCTTACAGGTTTGGAGTGAAGAGGAAACCAATCTACATAAATGTGATCCGGGACCCCATCGAAAGGCTG
>JAQNCA010000004.1:7895398-7913515 GCA_029783725.1 Acanthurus tractus
AGAAAGTAGATGAAGGGACTCTTCAAAAACACAAACCGCGTTTTGTTTTTCTTGCATGTTTATTGGCAGTTAAACCTCGTTTTCTAAGATATTTTGCACATGAAAGACACAATGGTCTGATACTACATTAACAGTAGACATTAAGGGCAGCATAAGCTTCATATTTTGGATGTGACCGAAGTATGTTACAAGCTTTTCCAGTTTGTCTTTTACTGCCAGTCAGAAATTTATCTTAATTTGCACTTGACGTGTAATTTTGTTTTCCCTTTTTACCTGAATCTTGCTGGCATCTGTCCAAGTGAATCAGATTCTAAAGCTTTAAAGCAGATATTTTGATTTTTAAAAGCAGGAAATACACAAGTGTCACCAATAACTTTAACCATGCCTCTTTCAGTTCTGTTACAGTGAAGCAATGAATTATTTTAATGGTTACACCCGTGTGGTGATGCATCAAATGAAAATGGTTTACACTACAAAAGTTTGACTCCATATTTTCACTCTGGAAAAACTCTTTCTACAAGTTCCTTTTTATTTTTTAATGTAAATGTCATTAAGAGGTGGAAAGTGGACAAGGTTACACTGAGGTCAGTGTAACCTTGTCCACTCTTAACCAGTTAGATCAGGTTAGATCCCATTGTGTTAATTCCATGACACATGTAAAAGGTGTGGAAACTTAAAAGCAAATTAATCCACACGATGTGTTTCCAGTTCACTGATGGTAAAGCAGCTCGAAGTCTTGGTCTTGACATTTTTTCTGGTTTATGAGGCTTAAACCCACATAATCCACAATCTTTCCTACTAGATGTCTAATGTTAACATGATAAGGAAAGATGTCTCATGTTCATCCATCCATATGATCCTACAGAAGATATTTCTGCCAACATCATAATTACTGTCAGACCATTCAGTTCTCCTTCACATGAGTTGGTTTTTAAAAGGAACTTGATGATCCTCTGCAAACCTTTAACACTGTTATCAGGAGCAAGCGAGTCCTGTTGAGGAGCAACAATGAGTTCGCTGTCTCTGTGGAGACCTTGACCGTATCATGGAGGTCATGGGTGTTATGCATATATGTGACCCTCTGTGCAACAGATGGCCTTGGACTAATAGTCTGCATAACATCGCTTGTCTGAGAATTTACATCATTACATTTACTCGTCCTTGAGATATTATTCACTATGTTTTGACGTACTCACTTTTCAGCAGATACTTTATCCTCTGCAGATTGTTTTCTACATCTTTAGCAAACAAGTGAGTGCAATTCACAAGGATTTTCAAAGTTTTTCATTTTTGTGTCAGTAAAAGCAGGATTAATATAACTCCTCTGTCACACATGGCCAGATTAACCCAGTAGGGGGGGTCAAAAGTAGGGACCAGTGGTAATTTAGTTAACAACAAATTCATTTTGCACAATGCAGAAGAATTTTTTTTACACAGATAAACAAGAATGATTAAATTAATAAGATAACTGTGGAATTATAAAGATATGAAACAATCCCTACACCCTGATTGAATTCACAATTTAAAACTTATTTTGCTTTTTGTTCAGGTACAGATTTACAGTGCCATAAGAATTCTTTAGCAAATCTTTCAAACACAAATGGAAATACATATAGCAAATAAAAATTTACACAATGGAGAGTTCAAAGAGCATAAACAACTCCACTGGTTTCTGAATTTCATGTATGCATTGACTGTGCATTAGTATTTATATGTGTTTGTGCATGTTTGTTGTGTTAGCGGGTTGGGTGTCTCGTTCACCAGCTGCCTGATCTGATTTATTTTCAGTCTGAATAAGTCTCAGGTTGGTACATCTGAAGATGTAGCTGACTTTATGTGAAGACAAGCAGGATGATTCCTCTGTTGAAACCATATTACCCACTTTAACCACCAAACTCCCACCTAAACCACCTGAGGTCAGCCAAAAAAGTCTAAAATCAAAGTGCAGGTGACAGCCCTATATTTAACTATTTTGCAAGTTTGTTGGTTGGTTTGCCAGTAAAAACATTTATTTGACTTGGAAGAATATATTCATGACACTGAGCCAGTGAGTGTACACGTGTGCTGGATCAGTTTTAAATTGAATTTAAAAAGAAGCCCATCATGTGTTGCACCATGCTGCCATCTATCCGCAGATGTTGAGTATCTGTCACCCTGATCTTTGCAGGCTGAATTAGCTTCACTTCTCACGCATGACACTTAATCTGCTCCTCTAAAAGCAACCAAATAATGAATCGTCAGAATAATAATCCGTACATCCCGTCAGCTGTACTTAGAGAAGCAGCTCCAGTGTACAAACAGCAGCCCGGGAGGTAAATCAGAGCTAAACACGTTAGCTAACAATAGTTTATGTTTTGCTGGACTGTTAAATAGCTTTAAATTTTCCAGCAAAGTCCCTGCTGGTTTGGTTTATGTCTTTTTATCGTCTAAATACTGAGGTTGCATGCCTTTGGACTGACGTCTACCTCAAACATAAACAACAATCAGATGTTTGTAGTTTAAGCTAGTAGCAAACAATGCTAAGCTAGCTAAGTTAGCTCCCTATACGCCTGACTTGCTGATGTTAGCATCAATAAATCACCTCTCTGACTTTACCGCGTCGGTGTCCGTTATGTTTTATTATTTTATTCAATCGCAATGAAGTGTCGCATTAATTATTTTCTTTTGTGATACACAGAATACCTCAAGACTTCAGAGCAGCAATGAAACACATCCCAGTGACGCCGGCAGACAGTGTGAGGCAGGCAGCCGACATGGCTGCTGCAACACCTGCAGCAAAGAGACATGCAGGTGACTTCTGCTGCCACTGAGGCTCAACACCACTGTCTCCATGCAGGCCACATTACCACATAAGCTCATTTATTTCAAGTCAGTTTTTCCTCACCATTCTGCTGTATTTGTTTATAGTCCATGGTTTGATTCAGTATGATGTGAAAATGATCTTTACAGACTGTAAGACATCACAATAAATGTCAGATCTGTTGTTCTTTTTGATATTTTTCTACCTTTAAGTGAGACTTACAAGTAGAGAGATTACAGGAAATAAAAGAGAGAGAAAGAGAGAGGACTCAGTACAGGGACATTGCTGTTCTGGATTGCCTCAGTCACTTGTATCTTTAATAAAAAGTTGCATTGTGTTCATTAGCATGTAATGACAAAATGACACTTACCAAAAAACATGCAGATTTCACTTTGGGCAAGTTGAACAAGTTTGCTGATTGATAAAGTAGTCAACGAAAACAAATCACTGCCTCCCTCTTCCACGTTATATGTTTGAATTATTGTGTTAATTCTTGTCCTTGTAAAAAAAGAAAGGAGACATGAACCAATCACAACTTGCTGTAGATCATTATTAGGTAGTCATTACTATGTAAATGTGAGAAAAATAATTCTGTCAAAACTAATAGCTTTCGTTGTTCTTAACTTTTGTTTCACAGCGACACCTTCTGCCTCTAAATGGAAGTCTTCATTCAAACCAATCGATGATCAAGACGACGACTTATTGGACCAAAGTATCGCAGGTTCAGAAAGGTAAATCGGTCAGTGATGTTTATAGTATGTTCTTAAAGTGTAAGTTAGAAAGTGATGTCTCTTGGAGTCACAATCCAGGATGTCCCACATTTGAACGTTTGACTGACTGAAGGTGACCTCATTTTGTGTTATTCCAGGCGGACCTTGTGATGTATAAGTTCAAGAGGGAGGAGATTTTCACTGCCTCACTTAGTGCTTAATGAAAAGGCATTTAATGTGCACAGCTTCTAATTAGTTTTATCTTAAGAAATTTTTTTGGTTCTTTTTCCCAACACCCTACACACTCTAGCACATAGTAAGTATTAATGGCAATACACCCTTACAGGTGATCTTTATAACAGCAAGCTGTATGTATCAGACACACACAGACTAATCTCTTGATCTCCTTCAGGGTGGAGCTTTATGATCCCTACGACCCTGCTTCGTCAGACTCTGAGCATGAGATGCAACAAGCCCGAGACCAAAAGGCCTCTCCACCTGATCTGAGTAACATCCTCGAACAGCAGCGTTTGTCTCCAAGTAGAGGCTGCTGTAAAAAACGCCGCTGGGACTCATCCTCCTCCGAACCAGACCGCCGACCCCTCGATGAGCGTGACTTTAGCCCCAACACCGGACCTGCCGAGAGTCGAGGTCTCAGTCCTGATCACAGACTGTCTGAACAACAGCCTTACAGCCCAGACTCTGAATCAGTTGCCCCACCAGGTTATGTCTCCATGAGCAGACCTGTGGACCACAGGGTCTGCAGCCCTGACAGACTCATCCACGGCTCCTCCACCCACAGGCTTCCTGCATCGTATGGAGCGCAGAGGACCGATGGGGAGGAGAGGATCCCAGAATACAGGAGAGAGGTATCAGCAATGAGACCGAAAGCTTTGATGTTCTTTTCTTAATTTAATATTCATGCAGTTTGGGTTTTAAAGGTCTTGGGCTGGAGACTAAAACAACATGCAGGGCCCATTGTTTCTATTTTACAGAATCTGATAAAACTGTCTTTGTTTCCTTTGTATACATGCTGTAATGATTCTAATAACTAGAATGAATAATTTCTCCAATGCATTTCTCTCCTCTGTAGATGAACGCTGCAGATAGATTGTCTCCACACAGGTTACAGCTGGACTATCAGCATCAGTTAAGATATGTGGAAACAGGTAAGTTATTATGTCAGAGAGGTGACCACAACTTGCTTGCTAGTTTGTTGCACTATTTCAAACAAAAAAAAGAGCTATAATTATTTAAGAAATATGATTACATGCTTTGTGGGGGTGGAAGTCACAGTTAGGCCTCTTTCACCAACACTGAAACCAGTTTCTGTTCCACTTTGTTCCCATGATTTCAATTTGTTCAGAGCTTTTCAACCAAAACTAAGTTAGCGTTAAAAGTTGGTTCCCCACTGAAACAAAAACAAAACCAAGTGGACCAAAGAAAAAAACACAGTTAAAAAGACAGAAAGCTGGTATTATTCATAGACTTTGATTGTCCCATCGGTTTTATAAAAACAAGTGGGCCCAGACTTTCTATTGTATACATTAGGCAGCCTTTCAATGAATATTTCCTCTGCTGTTGGAGCTGGCAGCCGTTTTCTCCTTGGTGAATCTGCTAAGTCAAAATAGCAGGTAATCAGTTGAGAGCATTTGCTTGTTTATGAAAATTTTGATATTTTGTGCTATTGTATTGATAACATATCAATCAAGGTAATAAAAACATGTTTTGTCAATATTTTGTCTCCTCAATATTTCAAAGATTCATCTTGAGAACATAATTTTGGAAACAGTAAAATGGGTTTTGTTCATTTTTTTCATGTTATAAATGCATTTCCTCTATAAAACCATTAATGACAAATTTGCAAATAATGTTTTGTAGGACTGGACAAAATCACGCCTTCCATTGAGGTGTCAAGAAACAGGAGCAAAAGCATAATACTGAACACGTAAGAACAAAGGATACCAGTGTCGGTTTTTGGTGAAATGAGGGTCTGTTCTTAAGTCCTGCAGAAAAATAAGACATTCTGCATCACTGGATGTACTTTTCCTGCAGGAGCCCCATCACTTGTGACCTTTGTGATGTTGAATTGGCCAATGGTCAGGAGCTGCAGGATCACTTGGAGAGCAAGAGTCACTGGGACACACTGGAGCACATCCAGCAAGAGAATCATTACGATGATCTGGCAATAGCCTTCCTACAGGTAAAATAATACCCGGTGTGGTTAAACATCATACATTCTCTTTGCAGTTTGTGGGTTAAAATCCCTCTTTTGCAATCATTTTTTAACACTGTAGGAACATTAACAAATGCTGGCACATCAGTGTGTCCGGATGGTGATAGATGTTGTCATTTTTGTAGGAGGCCATGCTGTATAAAAGTCGTCAGTGTAGCCGAGCCATAGAGGATAGCGTACTTCAAGGTAAAGTACTTAGTTACTCAGGATTAGAGGAACTTTTATTCTGAATCATTTAAAGACTAAATAAGTTTTTATCTTTGTTTTGCCAGCTCTCCAGGAAAATGACCACATGACAAAGATTGAAATTTTCCATTGTGCGGCCTGCAGCCTTTTCTTATCCTCATCTGCATCGTCAGTGCAGACACACATCACCTCTCAGGAACACCTGTCCAACACGAAGGTAACACTGCTGTAAATTATCACGAGCATAATCACTGGATTTTTCAAAACGTCTCAAGTTTAGAAATTTAACTTTGTTCCTAGAAAGAATGTGTTCACGTGATGATGATGGTGATCTAATGATTGATGGATTTGTTTTTGAAGGAGTTTGAAGTTAAGCAGAGACACGCTTGCCTCGACAAGGCAGAAACCATGATGAAGGAGCTGAAGCCTCAGTTTGAACACTTCCTGAAGGTATTTTGCAAGCGTGTACATTTCATAAGTATTCAAACACAAAGGAATGGCATCATGGGGTTTTTCAGTTGGCTCTCTTCACTTGTGCAAATAAAAAGCTGCTCTAAACGAGGGGGGGTGGTTCGTTGCCTGCGGCCAGTCACATGCAGAATCAATAGATCAACTGCAGAATGTTTTTACATCACCAGAGTGAAAGATTCTCTATACTACAGTGAAGTAGGGGAAAATTATACAACAATCAGAAACTGTAAAAGTAACTGGTTTTGAAAAGACAGACTCTGTAATGTTGCTCCTCCTCAATATTTTCAACGCAAGGTATTTTGAGGTAAAGAGACATCAGACGCTTGAGCCCAAGTTTCTTAAAAGGACACAATTATTAGATTAAGTGAAATAGTGAAACAACACAAAAGTTAGAAGCAAAACTGTACATTTGAGTAAGGTAAGATCACTCTTCTCGATTTATGTGGTTATAATGTATAATTTATGGATAATAACGTTTTCTTTTTCACTGTCAGCACACTATATCTAATTAGTAGCACTAGCAAATAGCACTCACAAGGCCCCTATTTGTTGCTATTAATAATGGACTGTGCTTGGGCTACATCCAGCCCAACAGATGCAGATCTTCCACTCAACTGATTCTTTTCTTTCAGGGTGGCAGCCCGTTTGAATAACGGAAATCATTGAGAATCTCCTTCAGAAAGTTTTCTTCAGATGAAGAGCGAGCGCGGACTCAAACAATTCACTTCACTCACGACTGCACATAATTACTGTGGCACCACACACACCACTGTGAAGTGTGCTGGTAACAGATCATACCGTCTGTGCCATTCAAGTGAATAGAGGCACTTTGAGTAAATATGGATTTTTCTTGTGTCTTTGTTTATCATTTCATATTTTGTCCTTAGTAATATTGACTACTGTGCTCCCAGGTCATCGCCATTTGATCATTTTCAGAGTGAATAGTTTTTGTTTTTTAACATTTAAAGATTTAGTTTTAAAAAAAAAAAACTTGTGTGCAAAAGGATTGAAAAAGTCAACTTGTTTATTTTTTTTATTTAGAACAACACAAATGTTTTAAGCATTGTACGGATCTGTGTGATATAGTACATTTAAAATTAAATTATTTCAAAACAGTATATTTAAACATTAAATATAGGTGACATGTATGAAAATGCATTGTAAGCACTGGCTGTGCCTGTTAGGTCTTTTTTTTTTCTTCTTAACCACTTTTTGTTTTAATTTTTGTGTTTGTATTAGAAACAATGCAGTTACTGAAATACTATAAAACACTTTCTATGCATAACAAGTTTCTGGACATTTTAAATTTTTGTTCTCGTATTGTAGCTCACTTTTCCACATAATTCATAGAGCTATTTAATCATGGTCTTTTCAGGTGCCATTGGTTTCATTTAAAATATTCATCTCACTAACTCTGTGGCTTTAAAACAGAGACCGTGGGCTTGGATTTAAACATGTTGCAGTACAAAAGAAACATGACTACAGTATGTAACCTGTTAATGTGAATATTGATACAGAAGAGAGGTGTTCCCAAATTCTGACAAAAACGGACTCCATCCATGAGAAATCTGAGGTAAAAGTTGTCTTCATTAGAAATGGATTCCACACTACATTACTGCATAAAACAAGAAAAAAACAGCCCATCTACTTGGAATGAAATTCCAATAAATGAACCGTGTTAAAACATAAAAAGGTAACAATATCCAAAATAATTAACTTTTTCATCTGTCCAGATGTCCAAACATACAATTTATCCACGACTGAGTGGTATTGTACTTTTGGCCAGTATTTAATCGACTAAAAGTAAAAAAAAAAAAAAAGGTGAAAAAACATCCAATGTACATACACATACAGTTTAAAGAAATCTAAAAAGGTCCCCATTGGCTTCATGAGGCAGCATGTGTGGCTGTCAGAGAGCTGTCTTGGTCAGTCTTGAGGGTCATAGGCAGCGAGGTGACCTCTACCATGCCAAGCCCAGTGTGAGGGACACTAGTGTTCATAATGTGTCTCTGTAAATGTTTGATCCAGTCCTCCTGGACCGACAAGGGGCCCTGGAAGACGAGGTCACAGAACCTGTGAGGAGGTGAACAGCATATTATTAACTGGTAACATTGCACAGTGGTTCAGAGACATTTTCTTTCACTTTGATCCTCAATGAAATCATAGTATGTCTTTCAGTTTTAGAGAAACATTCACAGTCCTTAGAGGATGAATTCTATGGACTGCTACTAGCAAAGTCATTGTGAGTAGTCTAGTATGCCGATGTTAGTAGTTAGCTCCAAGCAGCACTGTGCTTGTACATCCTCACAAAGCCGCTGACATGATTGTGGTCTTGTGAGTGTAAATTCATGAGTTTTTTAAGTTTCCCTGGACAGCACTTTTATGAGACACCAATAACTCAGTCCTGTAAAACAAGCGGGTTTTGATCAGAAGATCAGATTGGGTTTTTTTAAACTTAAGTCTGATGCAGAGTTTTTATATTGCATCCTTTATCATGTCTGCCTGCTTTAATGGTCTGTATTTGTATCAATGCTTGAAGCAAAACAGCAGAGTTCTACATACTATCATTCAGGCAATTTTTGTTTACAGGTTAATGAAAAGTGTTTCCAACGGAAGAAAATACACAAGAAACATTTGACAGTGGTCCAAATATGGTTGCCAAGAGCAACTGGGTATTAGTCACTGTTGAAGCCCCTTGGAGGACAGATCAAATATTATTCACCATTAAAATGAGTCTAAAAAGTACAGCATAGATATTAAAGCATTACCTGCAGGTGAGTCTGTACATTTCCTCTGGAGACTGTGGCAGGGGCAGTGTCTTCTTCTTTGAGCCGGGCCTTGAACGTTGCCTCCTTGCTTTACAGTCAAATGCTGAAAGATAGAATTTACTTTGTTAATTTACCGCAGTACCTTCTTGAGTACAGCATGGCCTTGCAGGTTAAATGTTTAATTTAATGACAAAAAGTATATGATCATCACTTGAAAGTCTGGATATCATCAGTCATGTTAACTCAGTTCAGTAAAATCAGTGAGTTTGGATGTCTGGACATCATTAGCGCTTCCTTTATTCATACCCATGTTTTGACTGTGTGAGGTGAATGGCTTGGCCTTGTGTCTCATCAGCACTGGCCAATCTTGTGTAGCAAGGCCAAGTTATGAACATGGAGATCTATGCCTGTGGGCAAATAGGGCCTAAAAGCTTTCTCCTATGGAGAGGCTGTAACTCCCACTGATGCATCCACTTAGTAGCCTGGCATGCCAGACCGATTTGCAAATTCATTTTAGATTTTTAAGGGGTGTTATGAACACATAAGAACACACTGAAATGCATCTGGAAACAATTGGACAGAGCGCAAACCAATCAGACGAATGAAACATGTGACCTGGCGATGAACGACATGGCCAGGTTGGGGCAGCACTTGTCCTGATTTCAAGCAGGGAAAAAATGTCAACTTGTCACAAACATGATCAAATAACAGATAAACAATTAATAACACTACATTTCTGAAAAAGATTGCAGGCAAGAAATAAGCAACGCAACAACAGAATCTGGATTCATATTTTATCCACACTGCCTAGTTTGATAGTCTGATTCACGTTTCCTGAGCTCGTTGAGTCACACTGAACAGACCTGCAGACAACCAATCAGAGACACAAAACGTGCAACATGTGATTTTTTAAATCTGAACATGTAACACTCATTTGTCAGTCATCCTATCAAACCTATCTCCAGTGGAAAACTCAGTATATATAGTCTGGTTGCCGGCTCAACAATTAAAACCTTTGCAATGTTTCACTTGCTGACACACTTCTAGATCCTCACCTTGGAGAGGACACAAATAATCACTGGTGCACTAACTATAGCTATGAATTTGAGGCTACAGCCTCTTGTGGTATCAAGCCACACAGTACCTATTGAGATTTTGAGATAATTTGAGATTTCTGCTCTGCTCTGCGTTCTTAGATTAGAGCAACTTATATCCTTCATAGCTCAAGAGATTGACTGTTTTTGGTTGGAGAATCAAGCAAATGAGGAAACATATCATCTTTGTTTTTTAAGAATATGATAAAAGGTGATGAAAAGTTATGAGAAGTATCACCAAACAGGTCTGTGGATTATCCACAGTAAGGAGGAGAATATAGACGCTGATGCTGATTTTTTCCATAAATAAATGTAATTTTCAGTGCTCTAAAAATGTAAACATGCCTTTGATACAGTAAAAGTCTAGACAACTTTGATTGTGCTCCTCACAGTCCATGCATTCATAAAAATATATATTGATGCTGTGTTCTCTATTAACTTGGAGTATGTGTGTATGTATTACTTGAACAAAAATATAAAGCGTAATATAAAGTGTTGATGGCACTTATATGGCTCTTTTTCTTTCCTCCACTGTATTCCCAGCCAAAGTTACCCTGAAAAGGTTCTGACCACTAGTAGCGCTGTGGAGTAATGTTTTGTTGGGTCGCCATTTTGTTTGTCTCCTGAGCACGAGTATTTATTTATGTGGCTAAATGCCAGTCAATACGTGTGCAACAGTAAGAATTTTAGGTCAGACTTTCTATTGTCAGATCTTTAAAAATGTGAGTTCAAGGATTGAAAGCTAGACTGCTCGAGGATTCACATTCTTGGATCATTTGTAATACAACAAAGTATCAACGGACAGGCAGCAATGATGTGACTGTTTTTTTCACTTCCTCTTAATATGCCAGTTTTGTTTACTTGAATGCACAGAGAAAGCTGGAGATGCAACTACCAGGAATGGCACTCCAAAGTTCTGCAGTAATGATCATTATTTAGTTCTGCACAGGACGAAAGTTTTGGCTTGTCAAGCAACGGTCACTCCCCTGCAACGGCACACTGAAATAAATGTGATGTATATGACTGAAGCTATCTCTGATGGCACTTACTGGTTCCCTCGAGTATGGCAGTCCTCTTTCGTTTTGCATATGCACGGAGGTGATTGGACAAGCTAACACCACTGTGGAAAGTTGCATTGCAATGGACACACACCTTCCTGTTGAATTCACCTTTCTCTGTAAAATAACCAAAAATACAAAGACAACAAATAAGTAAAAATCAAACATGGTGATTCTGATATATTGTTAGTGTTGAGGAATTGTAGGAATGGATTTAATTAAAGGTCTGAATATCTAAGTTTTTTCAAAAACACAACAAAAAACCCCAATAATGTTTATATATATATATAATTAAAATGCTATACAAAAAACATGCTAAATGTGGTTTATGTTGGCCGCTAATATTATATTTGCAGGTGATGACATTGTATTAAAATTTTAGATCTTAGCAGTTAAAAAGTACCCTGCAGATTTCAAACATTGATGTGACAATCCAAATATAATTTCTATATTAAAAATTAGTAATGAATAAGAAACGACTCAATACTACCATCTTAGATTATATTTTTTTCTGCCAACACATACAAGCAAACAAGCTTTGATCAGAAAAGTCCCACAGCCAAGGTCACGGGTGCTAAATGTACTAAAATAAGCTTTGTGTTGTACTATCTTACAAAGTCTGTGTGGTTAATTTCTGCTATTTGAGACTTCTACTGCAATTACAGTTACGTAATGAGATAAAAACCATGATTATAATCTGCACTTGTATGTGCAAGATGTGGCTCTATTTTGGGCAGAAAATCTACAGGGATTTTGGCATAGTCATTCTATTCCTTTATGCTGATGAAATCTCACTTCTACATTATAAAATTTAATAATCATTACTTAGATATCAACTTCAATATCATAGTTGTAGTTGTTTATGTCTCAATGACAGTTTTTTTCTGAGTTTTGAAAAAGACATTCGACCCAAAAACTGATTCCAAAAACCTGCTATACTGTAAAATGTAAATAAAACAGAATTTGGATATCATGCTAATCCTTTTTGACATAGTAAGGTTTATCAGTCTGACATCTTTTTGGTTGGTTGGTTTCTACTTTGAGGGAGTTACTTACCAGAGATTGACTTTGGAAGCGAAGACCCTACTCTTGATCCCGAACTGTGCTCACTGTTTGAAGAAGCTGCTAATGAGTTTCTTAACATCTGGGAGGACCCCTTTAGTCTGGCATCTTCCTGACACTTCCTCTTCTTCAGAATTCCTATCAAGGCAGTCGTGCTTGAAAGAGAATTTTTATCATCCAGCTTTGTCTCTAGTTGCCTTTTTTCAGATTCCACTTCAGCTAAAGAAAACACTGGCATCAGTGGCCTGGCTTCAGTACAAACATTTGAAATAGCATTATTTTTTGAGATTCCAATGGGTGATGATGTGAAATAATCAACTCTGGACAGCTTTGGTGAAGCACAGTATTGGAAATGGTTACGTCTCTTTCCCAGAATTTGAAGTGCTCGCTGGAATTCCTTCTTATCGCGCATCAACTCCCGTAGTAAAACTAAAGGGGATTTGTTCTTAGTTGCAAAGCTTTTACCAAGCTTTTTGAGGTGGCCTCGTATGTGGTTGGACTGCCCAGTCCTATTATCAAATGAGTCCCCACATAATGGACAGGAGTGAATGCTCTTCACAGTCTCAGAATTCGACTCCAGCTTTAGTGCTGAAAAAAAAAAAGCATTATAATGAGCACAAACGCAAAAATTGCAAAATAACTACAAAACATTACATTTAAACTTTAATGTGCATTGATGTAGACATTGAAGCCAAGTAAGTTTTACAATCAGTTTTAAACTTAGGTTTTATTTTCAAAGGTCTACCTTTTAGTTCTTTCTGTCATTAGAACATCAAATTTACCAAAATGACCGCAAAATCTATACTTGGCCATGTTGGGCAACAAAGGTATTGTTCCATATTGTGATAGCACTGTACTATGACCCTTTAGAAATTACTGGTTGTGCTCAACGCTCGGTAATAATTAATAAACTGAAGGCCAGAGCCACAAAAAATATACGTTTTTGTTTATTGGAAGAACAAGAAAGTACCTTTTCTCAATCTCCGGTATGCTGAAATCTTCCGTCGAAGTCGTGGCCTCCTGTCCTGAGAAGCCACCTGCTCAGGAGGCACAACATGGCGTGCATTGTAGCTCAGTCCAACTCTATGAAGATGTCCTCGGACGTGATTTGACAAACCAACACCTGACTCGAAGACAGCAGGACAGTATGGGCAGTTCTTGTGGTCTGATTCTAGCTCTGACACATCCTCCGAGAGGGATTCGCTCAATTGTATTTGGTGGGAGTCAAAGGTTTCTGGACATACCTCTGTTTCAATGCATTCTTCTTTTATTTCAGTGTCTTTCTGCTCTTGTTCTTCAGTTTTTATTTTTTCAAACAGCCTTTTAGATGCCTGAAGGGCTCCCCTCATGGACATTCTTCTACTATAAGTATAAATGATGTTTTGCTTTTCTTTCTTGATACCATTGTCAAAAAGATTAGTGTTGGCATCTGTATCATTGAATTGGAAAATGTCTTTTTCCTCATAGTCTGACAGTTCTCCCTGGCTTATTGTCTTGGGACTTGGCAAAGGTTTTGGTACAATGAAGCATGAGTCTTGGTCAGAAGTGTTGCGATATGGAGTAGACATCTTTCTCTTAGACGGTGACTTTTTGACTGATGAATGATCCTCATTTAAATGAGGTACACTGCTGCTGTTAAGATCTTTTGTAGCTGCACTGGATAGCATCCCATGGCCATTTGGAGATAAAACAGAGTCTTCAACTTTGACAGTCAATGTTTCTGGCAACTGATCAAAGCTATCTTTTTTGCTTCTGGAATCCTGAACAGACGTGCTGCAATTATTGCTTTCCTTCCTCTGTTCTGCTGTTTTCTTTCCATGTTTTTGTCGGGACAAGAGAACATTAATGGATTTGTCAAGCTTTGATTCCGCTAGTTGGGTCTTGAGACTTCTCCTAATCTTGCTATTTTTGAACAAGTCTGAAATATCATTGGACTCACTTGGTGAACAAGCCCTTTTTGAAGAGATTTGATTTTTAATTGAGATTTTAGATGTAAACTCTGCATCTTCTACATGAGTTTTACAAGGAGACATGTGCTGCTCCTTGGATGGTTTTACACTTCTGTCACTACGTTGCTCAGTTTCATATTCCTCAAAGGTTTGTTGATGACGCCGTAGAAGGTGATTCCTAAAAACATTTTTGCTAAAAGCTCTATAAGAACATTGAGAACAAGAAAACATTTCAGAGTCAACATTACGGATCTGCTTTCCAACTGGAATAAATGTGTGCTGCATAATGGTATGTCTCCTAAGATCATTCTCACTCAGACTCCTGAAGCTACATTTGTCACATCTAAACTTTCTCTTGTCCTTTTCATGTGTTTTCGCATGTTGGACAAATGTGTTTGGGCAGTTTGTTCCAAATGGGCACTGGGGGCAAAAAAGCTTTGCATTTTTGTCGTCTTTCTTCTTGTCATTCATGCCTTTAATCTCTTCAGTGAGTCTCTCTCTCTTTTCCTGGTGGATTGACATGTGCTCAATAAGCAGACCACTTTGTCCAAACGACTGTCCACATTCTCTGCATATAAAAGGCTTTTGTGAAATATTTGGAGGGTCAACATGAGACTTCATATGACGATGCAAATGATGTTCTTTCTTAAAACTGAGCTTACATTTTGAGCAAGGGTAACAAGATGGTTTTTGCTCTGAATGAGAATTTAACACGAGTCTCCTCTTTAATGGTGAAAGCCCCTGACTTATACTGTTCTCGTGTGAATTTCTTGCAGGTGCATTGCAAAGAATTTCCTTGATGGCCTTTACAGTTCCGTTTGGGTACTGGGAAACTTTAACCGTTGAAGACGACTGTGACTTGGAGAATTTTCTTGACTTTCTGACTTTTCTGACAGGAATGGAGTCAACTTGGCTTTCAACATCAGAAAACTCATCAGATGACTTGTGGCTCAGATCAGGGTAAAGGTCTTCTGAAGGATCCACCATAACAACCATGTCCATTTTTCGTTTCCTTCTCCTGTGGTTGCTGTTAGGAGTGACTTCTTCTTTGGGCTCCTCTCCAGGAGAATCACCATGATTTTCCCAGAGAAAGTGCATAAACTCTTTGTGAGGGTCCCAGTGAAGATCACAAGCACTACTAAAATTATCCAGTGAGTTCTCAGGTGAGTCTACATCAAACCCCCAAATTCCTGCAGTGTCAATTTCTTGTACAGTCTTTAGCGGGGTAATGCTCTTTGCCTCCTCCTTCTCTGTAGAGATGCTATTGAGTTCATGGGCTTGGGTGGCCTGGTGCGAAGATGGTCCATTTCCCAGACCAACCGGAGACAACATATCTGTGTTTGACAAAACATCTAGGACACTGTTTTGTTTCAGAGAAGGCTTGCCAAAGGAATCTGTGCAAGAGGCAGTTTCTTGCGACATTCTCACTGGCTCTTGCAGGAGTGTGAGAGCATTGATCTCAGGATCTGCATCTTTGTCTTCTTCATCAACACCTGTCAGACATGACATTTCAGCTGCCATGACCTGGAAAGAAAAGTAAGGCCTTCTTAGACATACCTCATTTGGACCTAATTAACTGCAAAACCCAGTCTACAAGGACATATCTAAAAGATAACATTTTAAGCTTTTTCATTGATGACACAGCTCTTTATCCGTGCAACAACAGGGGTATAAGCATAAGCAAAAATTGTTGTTTATAGAAGGAAACTGGTGCGTACGTTTGTTACCCTATGTGTAAGCACATTATGGAGACAGAGGAACCAACCACTCTGTAAGTAGTGACATAAATAACACATGTTCTAATGACAACTTCACACAATTTTTGAGTCTACAGTAATATCTCGTCAGTAAATTGCTTGCACACAGATAAATCTTCTTGTTCATGCCTTCATCCAGGAAGGAATACGTCTAAGAATTATTTCTTCTTTCTTACTTCCTTCTTATAAATAATATAGAGATCCTAATTGGAGTGTAGTTTGGGCCATTTCTCATCACAGTCCCATCACCATGGAGAATGGTTATCTTTCCTTAACTTAATTGTTGAATTCCGCCATCGTAGGGGACAGCCAAGTCTTTTTATTTTTTAAAAGGTAGGTTAAAATTAATGAAAACGCAACAAGCAACAGTACTGTTAAAACTGTCATGTCTATTTGAATTGTTTCAGCATTTCTGAAAGTATTTGATGAAAACTTTATTAAACAGGCAAGCAGCAGGCTATGTCTCCTTCTAGAGCATAATAATCTTGGATAGCCTAGATTATCCAATGTTTTCTCCTGATTTAGTAAATCAAAATTTACCCTATATGTTTGCAATTTTGTATCATTTCAGTAATCCTAATTTATCTACATTATCTTGGTTTTTAGCTTTGCCTTTTCATAAAGTTAAACCGGCTCCAATTAGCCATGCACTTCAAATGTTATCATTTAAGGCAATATGCAGCCTATTCAGTGTGTGGTGTATTCTTGGTATCAACTCTTATTCTTAACTTAATGCAACGTACTATATTTTTGCTCTTTATATTATCAGAGATTTATTTTTCATTTTTAACAACAGTCGTAGAGACCATTTTAGCAACTGGAATGGGGGTGGTAGTTCAGGCAGTCTGTTTGTTTGAGTGCAAGATGAACTGATCAGTCCACAATGTTACACAATTTCACTACTGGTGATAAGGAAAAAGGGGCTAGGCGGTCACTATGTGCAATGATGCACAATGGCTGCTCTATATTAATGAATACTGCCAATGGCAGGGTTCTAATGGAGAAGTTGTTCAGGTACAATGAGGATTTTTTTACTGTATCTCTTACCATCTGTGGGTAAATGTGGAAGTGACCAAGGTGATGTCTTGGGCTTGTGTGCCCAATTACAAGTAGATTTGGGATTTATAAAAGGAAATTGCATACAGGTGGGATGAGCAAGGTTTTATAAATCAGAATAATATGTGGCATAGGTAAAACTCATCATTTATACTTAAGCAAATATTTAGCGAGACATTCCGCAGAGTTTTTTAAATAAAACCCCTTGTGGCTAATCTTGGTAATATCGGTAGATACTGCATTTCTCCAGCTGAAGTGCTCAAGCTATAAGCCCAGCTATTCGGAATTGGTATTGGGCAAGAAAAAATATATCGTAATTCTCTCATGAAAAAGGTTTGATACGTTAAGAAGGTTTCTTCTTTTTTCTGATACCAATTCCAATACCTGAACATTGTCAATTGATTTTTTAAAAATGCAGTATATTTGTGTCTTGTTTTTTTTTTTTTGACAGCTGTATACTGCTAACCCTCTATGAATGCTATGGTATCAGTGTAGCTGAAGTTGAACAAAACACTTGCTGTTTACAGAAACTGACTACTTGTGACGTGAAAATTTGTTACGTGATATACAAGTGTTCTATGCTGCTGGGAAGTACCAGGGTTCAGTTTAAATAACAAGTTACATCGTAACCGACAGATGCGTAGACTAATACCAGATTTGTCATTTTAAGAATTATCGGAAAAATTTTGGGTAATACATTGGTTTCAGAACAAACCCAGATTAGATCAAACATATCACAATTTGTGGTACTGTTCTTAATCTGTCAGTAGTGAATGAATAGTCCTTGCAGTTTCCACGTAGCCTTGGTGGCAGCAAAACGTAGTCGATTTTGCATGTTAACTCTAGCTAATGTATGGCGTATTTCCATGTAGCAAAACCTTAGTGAAAAAGAACTGGATTTAATTTTTAAGATCAGCAGTATCATTCATAGTTTGTTTTTGTGGCTAGCTCTGCAGCCACTAGAGGTAGC
>JAQNCA010000004.1:8065107-8084521 GCA_029783725.1 Acanthurus tractus
GAGGCTCAAATTAGGAGCCTAAATAGCTACATGTTTAGGATGGGAGCATGTGTGTGACAAAACTGGTGACTAGCTGATAAATAAGAAAAGTTAGTATCTTAGATTTGTTGATGTTGATGTGCATGCGTGTGTGTGTGTTCTTTTTGAATTCGTAACGGCTTGGGAGAACAGACGGGTGTAGTGTGTTGATTTGTAAGAAGGACAGGGACAAAGTGTTATTTATAGATGAGTGGTGACAACAGAAAGTCTATTTCAAGGCCCAGTGTCATCTTCAAAGTGTCACATGCAGGGATGTTTCCTTTTCTCAACCTGCTGTTCAACTTCACTCGTAGATCGAGGGGTTATGGAGGGGGGGCACCTGCTTGCAAGCTAACAAGTCAGGATTTAAAGGATGGAGCTGTCGCACAAGTGGTCAGCAGAAGGACGAATCTCCTACTTTGTGGTTTAATGCTCTGCCACCTTCCAAGTGGTAACATCACAGGAGTAGACGACGTTTGGATCAACAGGGGTCTGTTGGAACAAATGAACAATGTGTCTCTTATTGAACAACAAGCCAAAAATTAGATTTCATGGATTTCATTAAGAGAGCTGGTTGTGTGTGTGTGTGTCTGTGTATGTGTGTGTTGTAAATGCTTACCACAATTTTAAGTCAGTCCCTTCAGTAGTTATGTGAAAACACTGGTGCTGTGTGTGACGACTTTTCAATATATTAAAATAAAACATTGTTTCTTGGGATCAAAACCGAACTCAAAAGATTTAAAGGCTCGAATCAAACAAAGGCAAAATACCAAACATTGTTATAGAAGCATAATATCGGAGACAGTCTGAGGAAACTCCTGTTCAGTGTACAATGGATGTTGAAATTGATCAACACGACAACTGGAATCTAGAAACATGCAGTACCCTCTTTCTGCCACATGGTGGTACACTATGACTGCATCCTGCCTCCACTTGGTTGCTGGCTGATTAAGAAGAGTCCAACAGTCCTGCTTTAAACAGCTGCTTTGTGTGCTTTCAGCAGTGGGTGTAAATATGAGTGAAAGTCTTGACAAAGTCCTGTTGACCATATGATGCCGAGCTTAAAGCCAACGTACCAATGTCATCCATCCTCCCTCTATTAACACTTAACCCCTTTATCTGTATCTGGTTTGTTAACATACGCTCTCTCCCACACACATGTCTCATACACCATCTGTCACTTTGGGGCTGCCAGGTGGTTAAAACATATTGAAAGCCTTTATTAAACTTCTCCATCATGCTTAGTCATCTCTGTTTATTCTCATGAGAGAGATATAATCTGTTTGTGTGTCAAAGGGCTTTTTTGCATGTTCTGTGTGTGTGTGTGTGTGTGTGTGTGTGGTGCAACTGTGGTGTGAGTCAGTTTTCAGGTATTTGTTCTGTTAGGCAGTTAGACAGTGTATGTGTGCAACACCATAGATCCTATTACTGTGAAAGAAAAATGAACAAAATGTCTTTAAATTTACCAACACAAGCAAAGTATCCTCATATATAACGTGGGACCTTTAGGAAAATCCGTCATTGTCATTCTTTGCCTTATTCTGTTCTACTTCTGATATATCTGATGCTACAGCAGGCTTTGAGTTATCCTCTTTGGAAGTGGTGATCGTTGTTTTGCTAAAAATATTTTTTTTTTTTAGTCCTAAATGGGCTAGCTGCTCTTAATTCTTCATAGGAAGCTGTTTGTTTCAACCCGCTGTGCTACAAATGTATTGCTTGAAGCCAGACAAAGGGAATTTGTTAGATCAAATGGTCATACAGTCCTGCAAATCAGATGACTTAAGTACAGAAATAGAACCAAAAAAAATTTCATCATTTCTAAATGATTAACCATGAAAGCAATGTAAACAGATAAGGACAGGTGTGTAATGTAATTCTAGTTTAAGAAACATCTGACCAAGTGAATATCAGTCCAACATGATGCAAAACTCAAATATTTACACACTGCACTTTCACAATTTGGAAATAATCGCTAAGCTTCTCGAATTACTTTTTTTTTTCCAAATGTCCCGTCAGCTCTCCGCCTCCATCTCATGACATGAGCAGTTAGTTGTAGTTTCCGCATTGTCTGTAGTTGTAAGTATTGTATTTGTCTTTATCTGCTAGCCCAGTGATAAACTGATGACCTGTCCCCCCCCCCCCACTCAGCCAGGTAAGCTGGGATTGATTTCAGCCCCACAACACTCAACAAAGGATAAATGGTTACAGATAACAATGGACAATTTCTATGGAAAACTGTGCTCTATTCAACAAATATTGTAATAATTGCACATATATCTACAAATTATCACTAACTTTTTAAGGGGACTTTTTCCGTGTAGTCCAACAAACAAGAAAGCTATGCAAAGCCTTTCCTTCTGTCTAGTTACATTAGACAAAGTACTTTGAAGTACTCCCACTCACAGGAAGACAGGCCCTGTAAGAACTGCAATCACTTAACTTATTGCCTCAGATATTTCACAAGAGTGAAGCCTAAATATGTACATATCCTGTCGGGGGAGGAAAGTCCAGCCGACGTGAATGCACTTCCTGTAAGAAAGGTAACAAAGAAGAAATGAAAAGAACTTCCTGTGGAGGGCGGTGTGTAATGTTGTCAGTGTGTTGTTTTAGCAACATGTGCTTTGAAAATAACTGGAGGAAAGTTAAAGATGACAGCAGAGGCATGCATCTCATCTTAAAGGCTCCATTGACAAACTAATCATTCATAATGTCCGTAGAAGAATTCAGCATGTGTTGATGTGTGTGAGTAAGCGTGTGTGTGAGCTGGAGAAACACTGTCACTTTGATGGATCCTTTCATTTCTTCAGCTGTGGGGAAGTTTGCTGGCACACTAAACAAAGGCTTGTGTGTGTGTTTGCTTCTTTATTGACGCCCCGGTTGGGTCTTTGGAGATGAGCTTGACACCTGTGGCATAGTGGTCGCATCCACAAGTATCTGTGCTCACGTATGTTAATGTTTGAAAGGAGGAACCTCGCCCCTTCTTTTTGTGGCCTTAGAGTCACAGGGCCCCAAAGTTTTTGTCAGACACCACACACTGAAGAAGCAGGTGTCTGAGAAATGCACAATCCCCGCCTGTCTCCCCGTCCACAGTCTCAGTGTCTCCTTAGTTGCTGAAATCAGGTACCTTATTCACACTATATCTAATTGACTCGTGTAAAAAGAGCCCTAAGGCTTTGTTTGACTATGATTTATAGAGTCATTTTGCCTGTTCTTGTGCATTGTTGCACAAGGCCTTTCATTTTGTCAAGGACGGCTTCTCTCACAGTGGCTCCTTGTGCAGTTACCTTGCTGTTCTGTAACAAATAGGCAATGTTCCCACTTCTCGTTGAAAAAAACAGACAGTTATCTGATTATGTGGAACATTTTTTTCTCACCATGAGCAACCAGCCTCAGAATCCACAATTCAGACATTTCATATGAGCGCTGGCACCGTTTGGAAAAAAATGATTACATCTCTGTGTAAACACATGGCTATATTGTATGTTGAGGCTGTACAGTGGTGCTTTGTTTGAATTTTTTTGTGCTTTGAAATGCAATCTTGTGGCATAGGCAGCTTTCTTTGTGTTATTGTCTACTGACTGTTTTGTTCCCTCTTCTGCAGAGACTATAAACTTAAAACAGCTTTAAAGTAAAAAATCAAGTATAAGGGTCCGCAGTCCCTTCAGAAATAACAAAAAAGACTTGAATGAATGAGACAAGTAGACCTAGTGACCTTAGAGTTGACCCTCTGGTGCTAAGAAAGAAGAGAGCATGAAGAGGAAGTAAAGGGAGACGAAGCGAGGATGAGGAGGAGGCAGACATCAATTCTGAAGGGATTCGGGGTGGGCTGCAGAGGAAGTGGCCTCAATGTGACCCACAACGTGAGCCTCTTCCTCCACCCGACAGGTCTTTGAAACTGGTAGATGGACAGAGTTGCGACGGTTGGAGGGAGGAGCAGCTGTTCATGTGGTTTCTGATTAATAGTAACCCAGACCCCTTTGTGTGTGTGTGTACATGTGTGTGTTGGGGTGAAGGTTTGTAGTCAGTCTGGCTGTGTGTAAGTCAGTACCATATTAATTGACCTGACTTGCTTGAATGTGACTCATTTTGTAAAAGAAACACACAAAGTGGACTAGAACACTTTTAAATGATGCAAGATGAACTTAATGTTCATCTTCTCTTTCCATCCATGCACCTCTTTCTCTGCTAATCAGCAGATGTTTGAAAAACAAAACTAAAAGTACCTTTGACTATAAATACCATGACTTGTAAATCTGTGCCCTGTTTTTCCACTGAACGCCTGATCATGCAATAAGTTACGAGATATCAGCGTTGTTTCCTCTTTTTGTGGGGATTTTGAAGGGATTCTATGCAGTTATGACATTTTCTCATGTGCTTCTTCTCACAGCCGTGTTCCTTTGTAAAGAGATGCTCCACCAGTATTAAACGTGATGATGTTTTGTTGACATCAGGTCAAGAACTAAACACAGCATGTGTAAACAGTGAAATACTGTCATTAACAACATGTGATTTGATCATCATGTTGTCTCTTTTTTTTTTTCACGTGTTTCATGTTTCAGGGGACGGCCTGGTCCATTTGTCAGTTAGTCTGCCACTTTGAACAGACGCCATGAAATTTTGCACAGACGTTAATGACACATAGAGAATGAAACCTGAGGACTTTTGGGATCTTGTGACCTTTTCTCTAGTACCATTTCAAAATACCTGATTAAATTGAACAAAACTAGTGACTTTCCCAACACATTAAGCTGCATTTTGTGTTTTGTGCCTGTAAGAAAATATTAAGATAAAAAAAATTGTTAAACTCAGATGAAAATCATGGTAAACATTATAAGCATCAGCATGGTAATGTTGTCTTTTTGTGCATGTAAGGAGGGAGATGTATCATTTAAAACCACTGTAGCAAACTAAAACCTCACAGAGCAGCTAGAATGGCTGCAAAGTTTGTCTGTCTTGTCAGTACAAAGCCTGAATTACAAAACTGGATGCATTTCGTGTGAAACAAGGAAGCATTTTGAAGGCAGAGAGTTTCTCAGAAGAGACTCTGTTCAGTTGTGTCATGGGAAACGAAAGATTCAGTCTGAGTATGAAAGAAAGGATTTTTCAAGTATGTATTCAAGTAATCTGCTTCTAGCATGTCTCAAAACTGTTTATATTTAATTTGGTAAAGCACTTCTTAATTTGATAAACTACAGATTATTGCAAATATATTTTATCAATTAAAATGACTAATTTTACCTACAACTTCAATCTTTTCCCATCTGTGCAATTGTTAAACAGGTGTAACTTTCCACATAGGACAATTTATATAATGTATGAGGTTTCGACAACAACGGGAAAGTCAACTTTATGAGAGCTCTCGTTCACGTGGTTTAAGTTTCATTCATATTTGTTCTGAACTTTTGTCCTGACATGGTCTCTCTTCCCGCTCAGCTCCAAACATGGCCTTCACCTCTGCAATAAAAACTCTGTTGTAAAGTGTTCATAAAACCAGTCACAAGCCCTTGAGAACTGTAGCACAGTTACTGTTTGCATTTAGCCCTGACCTGATAGTGCTAATCTGCTCAGAAATGCATCAGTGCTTATGAATTTGAATGATATCAATAATTTCATGTATTTGTAATTATCATGATGACTGTTGCATTTTTCGGATAACTCGAGGAATTACTTATTAGATCTGTTTTCCTTTTTTTTTTTTTATGACAGATGACTACTCCCACCCGGCTTGTTCCTGTTTTTTGAGTGTGTGTGTGTGCATGTGTGTACATGCACATGTTTTACTCCCCACGCAGCTTGTCTTGAGATGCTCACGTGTAGTGACCTCCTGCCTGTCATTCCTGTCCCTGTTTGTCCAGAAATGTCCCTGCTCGTGTGGAGAACATATAGATCATTAGGTCCTGAAATCAACACAGTCAGCTCTGAAAGACACTATCACACTGCATGACTTCATAGGTCATCGCTTAAGTTATCACATGTTCCATCTTTCCAGCGTCATGTCGCTGTTTTGACACGAGAAAGTAACAAAAACCCACTTTTCAGAGACTGCACATTACAACTGAGCAGCTATATAGTATTCTGGGTTAATAGCTCATACGGGGCCAATGCTGTGTCTATGAATTATTTTTTAACATTTCTTAACCTAAATTTATGGTGTGTAAGTTTCTCCTTTCTGTATCTTATCTAAATTCAGGACAGAGATGACACACTCTTACATGAACTTGTCTCAGGAAAGAAAAACCTAACCTGTTCAAGCCGGCTCTGTGAACTCGGACTTATGAGAACAAAGGTCAGCAGTTAGTAGCCAAGTGGATTTCGTCATCAGAGTGACACAGACTAAAAATAGCTCCCCCATCCATACATTTAACAAGGCAATGCCAAAACATTAGCTAATAACTTTTGCAACAGGAGACCTGCACTAAAATGTCGGTATTGTTTTAGGTATGCTTATTTTTTAAACTTAGAGATCCTCACTGTTGTTGCAAACAAAACATCTGAAAAAAGTGTAAAAAAAATCTAGTTACCATGACAGAATACATGTGCATGGATTTGTACCTTCACCTCCATTTTCACTCACATTCAGCCTTGTGTATTATTCCAGCCACAATCAACTCTAAGGTGAATAAAATATTCAGTGCTCAGTCAGTTTCACCTCAAAAAACCCTGCATCTGCGTCTTGCACAAGGATGTATTCCTACTGATTTCCTCTTATTTACCCACGGTGCAGCAGAAAGGCTGATATGTTCTGCAGAAAACCCATGCTAACACCACAGCAATGCCCCCTTTGTTGTTACTCATGTACAAGCTGCAGACTTTAAGATGCTGTCAGATGAATTCATGAAGTAATGCTCTTAGTTTTTAAAACAGACAGACTGCAGATTTTTAGTCTTAACTGCAAGTTGTTTTTCAGATTTTATTCCAGTGAAAAAAAATGCCACAGTATGTCTTGTTAAAGGAGCAAGACAATGATAATGAGCCCCCTTTTTTAAAAAAAAGAGAAATGAAAAAGAAATGAAGTGAGATTCACACTCATATTTAAAATGTCACAATATGAAATAGATGTTTTTGTAAAAGTAGGTGTCTATTAATTTTTATGTTGACTAACCACTTCAGCTGTATTATGCAATAATGTGCAAAAGTCTGAGGATTGATTCATACATTGTGCAGGGGTGTAGTTGGTATTTCACTGTTGGATTTTCCCCTTAATAAGCATGACCACAGCGTTTGATGGTAGGACTTCACTGTTGAATTATAGTCATCTCAGTAACAGAGTTTACATTCTTTCATTCACTTTATGATGTTAGAAACAATAGAAAGGTATGTCTCAACGTTGAATTAGGGAGTACTGACTGCAATCAACAGGTTTATAATCTGGTTGTTCCAGACTTGAGTTGCCGAATTATAGAAGATTACTGAGCCTCTCTCTGACCTCCTTAACGCTGCCTTTGTTCTTTAGACTCTCTGCTGGCATCTGAAACTTGTGGATGAAAACAAAAGCAGGACAAGCCGATGAATCAGTTTCCTCCGGTTTCCACATGGTGTCTCTGTAGCTGCTGTCGGCCTGAGGAAGCACACGTCAGCTACAGAGGCTCCACGTAGGCTCTATTCTGTTGTAATACCTAATGCAGAACTGTTAATCCATTTCAAAGGTATCATGCTCCAGGTTATGCAGGATTATTGGTAAGATCCTGGTGTTTAAATAGGGATAGAAATGCTTTATGATGATGTGAATTTGTCTCACAGTCATTCTGCCTTGAGACCTTTGTTCTTGGGGAGCTAATGAGATCAGATCTTTGTGGTCATTGTTGTGGCCTTGTATGTTCTAAAAGGAGTTTCACCACAATATTGATTAAAAAATCATTTTTGTTGAACTTCCCTGATGGTAGATCAAGGTCTGCCCTTGCTCTCTCTCTCTCTCTCTCTCTCTCTGTCTCTCATGATGGAGGAAGTCATGCAGCCTGCATTTTTCCACCACTAATCCCTTTCTCCTGTTTTACAGGGTTGGTAGCTATTGATTTCTGAACTGACAAAGTTTTTTTTCCCCTCATATTATCTTTTACGTCACCCAAGCAACACAAGTTTGACTAACAGGTTTTATCTGATTGATTCTACGGGAAAAATTGTGCACCCTGAGCATTTTCTAGTGGCAAAAAAACATTGTGAAACTTTTATAATTACCCTTAGACAATAATGTACCTACCTAAATATCATAAAAGGCACATGCAAATATCTGCTCACAAAAGTGGACTTTGCACCTTCTAACGCACTCACATATGTAATCTTTCTCTCATGCATACATACACGCCCCATACCCATTTATGTCCCCCCTCTGACTAATCCTATTTCCGCTTTCCTTGAAAAGCAAACTCTCCTCTACAACCTTTACCTTGTTTTCTAAAGAGCTGTGTGACGTGCACGCTTTTATCAATACTTCCAACCATGCATTCTGTTGTTTGATCCTTACTACTTCAGCTCGAGCAGGGAGGAGGGAGGGGCTTTATGATGGCCAACCAGCGACACTGCAGTCTTTTGGCCTTCTCTGTTAACCTACCCTGCAGCTCTAACGTACATGTTGTTGGACCAGCTCAGGGGTGGAGGCTGGAAAGACTGAATACCTTTGTTTATTGTTCCATAGAGGCAGGGCAGTGTTGGGTGAGAGATGCAGATCCATTGTGTGGAATCTCCCTGCCTTCGTCATGAATAGTAGCTTTCAGAGGCAAGAGGGACTGGGACGAAAGGCAAAACGCTCACAATAGCTTTAAGTTTTATGGCGTTCCTGTCGGCGGCAGCAGATTTTGGCATGCGACCAAGTGCAACATACACACACAGCTGCACCGCTTACTTTCTCTCTCCCTCACACACATAAACTCTTATCTCTCTTTTGGTCTCAGTCACAAGCACACGTCTTTCTCCGCAGCCCCTCCGCCTCACCATTCATTCATTCCTTCTGCATCCATTTCCAGCAAACTCCACTCTGCCTGCACTAAGCTTTCTTTTGTGCAGTTTTTTTTTTTCCTGGACAACAATGCTGTTTGTTTTCCGAGGGGCAGAGCAGAGAAACGCTGCCTGGCAGCCTCCCTGCCTGGGTCACCCGTGTCTCCTGCATGTCACCCTCTGTGCGTCTGCAGTGACGTCTGAAGGGCATTATCTGCCATAGGCCACTGTTTGTTTTGAGCTGCTCTGCACTTGATAATAGCCCATTACTGGGGAACCAGAGGCTCATAGGAACCTCAGTGGAAAATGCAGAAATCTTGCTAATCTGGATGACACCCAGCTGGCATTCAGCTTAGCAATTTTTAGCTACAGTTTGTGCAGTTTTTAGCAAAAAACAGCTTTACTGCAGCCAGCAACGTCACATGCATGTCGGCTATTTTAAGTGCATACTAATATCACTGAGCCACTGGCTGACCTCTTTGTCTGTTTTTGTGTCACTCCCAGATGTTTGGCATTCGGTGTGTAAAGCTAGGAGCTGTGACTGAATACTTGTCGAGCATCAACAAAGACTTTTGCATAATTGACTCATTACCACAGACGTTCCTGTGGAAGGAATGCAAGGAGCTCAGATGAGTTACATCAATGGAAAAGAGAAACATGTCACAGTTATTTTTGACACCCTCTGTGTCATTTGTAGTCATTTTCTGTGCAGTTTCTCCCTGTCATATCTCTCCTATTGTGTCTTTGTGTGAAAGCTATGTCATGGCCTTCACCCTTGCAGCTACATTTGTAGCTGGAATCCTCATATTCAGTGTAATCATTCATTACGATAAAGCAACTCGGTCATTAATGTATGTATTACATTATAAAATGTAATGCATTGCACATGCACAAGGTAACACTGACTCTTGTAAGAGATGTTACACTTGCATGGTCAATACTTTAGCCTGTTTGACTGCTATGATGCTCCAAATGTGAAACATTTTGCTGGAAAAACCTGTGGAAAAGCCTCCCTTTTCACTGACCAGCATTGGTGGTGGAAGAAATGGCAGTAGCATTGGCCTCAATTTTTTTTTTTTTTTTTTAATGAAGCTCGTTGTGTTTGGTATTTCAGTCTTGTTCACAAGCTGATCCCCCTCTACACCTGCTGCAGGTATCCATTAGACCTTCACTTGCCTACACTGCACTTAAACTAATTTCCCCATAACATTTAAACCACACTGCACCCACATTTAGGATTACAGAACTGATAATTTGCAATCTCAACATCAGACAAACAAGATGGCTGACCCTGTGAGCCTGAAATGCCCTACTCAGCAGTTCAGGAGCTGTATTTCACCACCCGACTAAGTGGAGTTTAGAAATAGATGAGTAAGTCAAGGGCAAAATTCTGACTGTTGTTTTAATGGTGCAAAATGCACCAATTATTCATTTGGAAAAGTAGATGACCATCTGTGTGAGTTCATTCATATTTTTAAATGATAAGCTTTGGAAATGGATAAGGAAACAATAAAATTTTATGAAGTGGAAAGAGTTTGTATTGCAGCATGACACCGCAAGTCTAAATCAGGCAAAATGAATTAAGCAGATGAGGGGAGAGGATTGATTTCTTTGTAGAGTTGAGGCTTTATGGGAAATGACCCGTCTTAAATTTTGCTGTATAAATTTCTGCACCTGCTTAGTTTTCAGCACATACCAGAGTGTTACTTGTCCCCTCTGTTATCACTGTTATCTGTCATTATGTCAGAGTCCCTGACACATATGCTGATCCTCTTCAGAAACAACCAGTGAATGTGAAGTCGGGCATGTTTTGTTCAAATATCAGTATGTTTGAGGACATCAATTAGCTTGCATGGCTTACTATCTCATGGATGTGCTTACCTTATCTAGCTTGACATGCATAGTGTTTTATTTTGCAGCAAAATGTTTTTCAATTGAGTTCATGATAAACTGGGTTGACTTGTAATTCCAGCAGCATAACTTGTCAGCCATCCAGTCTGTGCCTGAAACAAGGAATCATTCATAGTTTATTTAGACAGGAATGAGCCTCGAGTAATTGCGCATGAATTTAGGATTTAAAAATCCAGCAGAAATGAGTCCAGTCTAGTCTTCTGTCTAGACACTGTGTGACTGTATTACAGTATGCTGGATTGTTTTTTTATCCTGGCAAGCCATAGAACTTACAGGATTGCGTAGTTACCAGATTCTGAGAAGCTACTGTATTGGAGTGAAACTAAAATGTTTTTATGGTGTTACAGACAAAACATGGAGTTGTGTTATTTGTAGCACCGCATGTTTAATCTAGACAATTTTCCGTTAACCTTTGCACAGCCCTGCAGCTTTTCCTGGAAATGTATGCTTACACAGGAATAATGGCTACTTTTCAGCCAGTCACATTCAAGCAGTGCTGCAGGCAGGCATAGTGAGCACTGAATTCCCAGTATTGCCTTTGTACTGAGTGTGTAGCCAGTGGCCTGGGTGGGGGCCCGTGTGCTTTACTTATCTCAGGGACCATACCTGCAGCTCTAGGGTGGTGCTGCAGCTCTGTGTCTCATCGCAGTTCCTCTGTAAGCACACAATCTAGTTTAGCTGTATGTCCTGCACTCTGGGCTCTACGTGCATGTGTCTGATAAACCTAATGCTCTCGTATACATTGCCTTTACTGCACAAACATAGTTTAATTTTTTTATATTAGAGATTCATGTGTGGATTTTTTGATCAACTGATTTGTCATTTAATGCATAAAACTAGTCAAAAGTACTCTGGGATGACACCTTCATATATCTTTTGTTGTCTGAACAAAACTCAAAGATATTTAGTTTATAGTGATCCAAAAAGAGAAAATCTTCACTTTTGAAAAGCTGCAACCGCAAAAATTTGGCAGTTTTGCCTTATTAATCAACTTAAATATTAATCAATTATCAAAATAGTTGCAGCTGTTGATTGATTAAAGGATTAGTAACTTAATCTCTTTCCTTCTGCATGTTAAGCTCAACTTCTCATGCAAATTGGAGTGAATAAATTTAGTTGAAATGTAATTTTGGGAAGTCAGGTCTCACAAAAACTAAAAATAAAGGCTCTGTCCCAGAGTTTTTTTATGCTGATAGCATGTGATGCCTTTTGCTTAGGGCTCTCTAGTCTTTATATTGTCTGTTTTATCCTTGTAAACAAAATACTCATATTTTCAGTGTCAACTACATAACCGTGACTGCCAGAATAAGCATGGCCTTTTTGCTTCTCCTCTCTTCTGGTGGGAAAGTGGTGATGTCACTCTGTTGGTTCTCACAGACTGAACAAGTGCGAGCCCCAGCTATCTCCTGCCTGCCTGCCTCACCCTGTCTCCTTCACAGTCCAACACACTCAGCAGCCAGAGTCTTTCCCTGTTGCTCATAAACACAATCCCACCTCACTCAGCAGCAGGACTGATGACTGAGTATTATTGAGGTTGATAAACACGGTAACCAAGTGAGAACAAGCCAACAGTGTTTGTAGTAAGGGGGGGGGGGGGACTGCACAGTGGCGCTGGTCTTGATCTGATTGGCAACAAACTCCGGTGTGGGGTCATGTTTTAGGTGTAGCAGGAGACGGTTTTTCATTCAGCTGGAAAAGTGCTGACTGGCTGCAGGAGAGTGTGAGAGGCTACTTTTAGCTTCCCCTGCAGACAGGGAAACTCCTGTTAGCACGGAGACAGTGTGTGTGTTTCCAGAGGAGGGGGTGTGTGTTGATGAGTGAAATGCAAGAGTGGTGTGCATGTGTGTCTATTTGTGTGTGTGTGTGTATGTGTGTTGCGTGCAAGTACACAAGGGATTACAACCGATATACTGACTTGTGGCTGGGGCCCAAGTCTTTGAACTCTCCTTTGTTCAAAGCGGCAGACATCTGTCTAGACTCCAAATATCGCCTGTACACAATTCACCGCTCTTCGCTTCTCAGCTGATACCATGAATTCAGACAGACGCCAGGCACAATATATTCCAAGTTGACTTGACCTTTTTTTTATTTGACACGATCACCAGAAGTGTAACTGGCTGTAAAATTTCATCTCTGATATTAGTTTCAGCAGATATGAAGGTGACCTTTTAGTGCATGATCATTTACAATAAATATATGAATATTAACAGTAATGCACAAAGAGCCTTGTGTCAGTAACAAGACTAAAATGATACAGTAGAGCTGGCAATGTGTAGATATTATATCACCATCTGATGTACAAGATGTGATTGGAAACTTACAAGACGGGTCCTATTGGGCATAAAAGGTGCATTTCACAGTACTGTGCATGTGATAGGTTCAAGGTTCAACTTTTGTGATATGTATTTCAAGTTTCATCACTTGATCATCATCAGTACCTGTGTATGCGTCTTGCAAGAGACTTGCCAATATTTGATTGCACAAAGACAAGAGTTGACATGCAGCTAAGAAAAATAATATTATTTTGCTTGATTTGTGTAAAACACTGACTGTGCAATATCCGTCTGTTTATGCAGACTGTTCTAGTTGAAATGGAATGAAAACCGGTTCTTAAGATTTGAATGTGATTATGGTCTGTTCTAAAACAATCTCACATGTGGCTGTGGCTTACAGCGGATTATTTCACACACTTCTTGCTAGAAATACCATGATATATGTTATAAACTACCATTCAGCCAAAACTCACTGAGAAATGATTTCAGGTCCATGTTGGCCAGCCCTGTGGTGCAGCCTTGTAGCAGCTCTGTGAGGCTGTAAGTAGAGGATGATAGTATGTTTTGCAAACAATATCATCCTCCTTTGTGTAGGTTTTCAGAGAACCCTAAGAATATTAAAAGAGAAGCATGATTCTAGCCGGCTTTTATGTCATCAGCAAATTACTCTACAATCTCTATTATCGTTTTTGCTCAAAAAGTGAACTATAGGTGCTAACTTTGTAGTTTTTACAGCCTACCAACCACAAAAGAGAGGGTACCAAATGACTGACTTGTCATTTCAGGGTAATCTAAATGTAAGGCTTGAATGTAAAAAAAGCAGGATGGTTGCCAATCCCTCATCCCCTCTCGTCAAGTGTGAAGTGCAGCTGGCAATACTTAAGCTCTAAAGCAGTTAATTTCCAGTGATGTTACTCTATTACACAGGCTACTGCAGCCTTAGATACACGCTGAAGGGACCACACATACTGTACAGTTGACAGGACTGACTCTTCTCAGCCTTTAACAGATGCTGTTTGTATTTGTCAGCAGCAAATTTAAGAGTTTCTTTGGGTCTGAGCTGAAATAAAGTTGAAGTGTAAGACACACACACAGTTTTTCATCTCCGAGTGTTGGTGTTAACAGCACTGAGTCATAATGGTTCCCTGTTCTTTGCACTTTGAACACCGTGCTAATGAACTGCATGTGTGCGGGTGGATTTGTGTGTGTAAGGTAGAGCAGAGCAGGGGGCCTCTGCCGCTCTGTGCAGTAGGTGGTCCCCTGGTTGCTGTGTGTGTGTGCGTGAGTGTGTGTGTGATAGGGTGGGCTGTGAAGAGGGTGGTCTTTTCTGATCCTCAGAGGCAACATTTTTTTAAGGATCCTATATGGGCATGGTGGTGCTTAATGCCACAAACTCATGCACACGCACACACAACACATGCACACACCCACACACACATGCACATACACACACACACACACACACACATCTCTGCCCTCCCATAGAGTCAGTCAGACTGGTGCTGCTGGTAGTAGCTGGCATCCCATCACAGGATTTGCACAGTTAAACTCTGTTGGGATGGTCCGACATGCAAAAAACTTGTGAATGCCAGTGAAGAATGGTGCCTAGTCCTTCCTCATTTACCTACCTCCTCTTTCAACTCTGCATGCTGGATGGCCTGATACTCTAGAGCCAAAGTAGTAGAGTGTTTATTTTGTCTTTATTTCATCTTAAATTACGGCTGTGGATGTCTCCCTTTACTTCCTGCATGTCTCGTCCTATCACGTTACAGATGAAGAGATTGGAAGGCCACCTTTCAGCCTATTATTATATATAAAATTTATTAAAAATATTTTTTAAAATAAATGTGTTGCTGCCCTGCAAATTCCCCACATTAAAGCAAAAACAAGTAATTGACCTACTTGTTTAGTTTTAACATTACTGCATGTTATCACTTTGATTTACATGTAACAATCTGTGTGTGTGTGTGTGTGTGTGTGTGTGTGTGTGTTTGTACATATGAATAAATCCAACAAAAAATGATGTGATGTCATACATGTAATCCATAGTGAGAAAACTATAACTTGTATTTTAAAAGAAAATGTACAGATTTTTTTATTATAGTTCTCTCTTGACCATATTCACATAAGAAACCTCTTTCAGTATCAGAATGCATTGGAACACTTAGAAGAAGAAAAAAGGTGGAACGTTCTTGTGACAGGCTCCTTTATTAATTGATGCTTACTAAAATGAGTCCATTGTGACATTTTTAATGAAAACACTGGTATAACCAGAATCAGTTTGGGCTCTAACAGTGTAATAAGAGTTAATACAAAAAAAAGTCAATAGCCAGCGATAAACACGCTAACAGATTAGCTCGCTAGCCCTCGCTCAGGGGGGCCTCTGTAGGCCTCTTTACTTTCTACAGATGTGCTTTTAAAGAAGGAGCTTTCCATGTTTAAAGGTCACAGTAGCTGTCATGTAAAGGCTGTTTGCACTTCTCTTGCTATCTTTTTATTCATTGTTGCACATGATCAACAGCTTTTTTCATTGTGTTTGCACATTGCACAATTTATAAACAATGCAATCTGGTTTGCATGGTAGCACAAGGAGGTCTGTCTTTACCCGGCAACAGTACGTTATCTGAAAGCTCCTGAGCAGAGCACAAAGCAGTGGGTGACTAACCCTGTGATCCAGTTAAGGGATTGGCACAAAAGATTTATGCTGATTGCCGGAAAGACAAAAAAAGTCAGGATCATTACTGTTATCAATGACTGACCTTGTCACTGAAATGATGACCTAAAGTGATAAACATCAGAAATCTATCTAGAGTCTGAAACCCAACTCCTGCTGACCCTTACAGGTGGTTGAAAAAAGTTTACTTGAGTTCCCATCACTTCCAGTAAGAACCATCTTAACTTCTTGAGGGGACATTTTAGTGGTTGAAAAGGAATGAAATTGCTTAAAAACATCAAGTTGCAGTATGTAAAAAATATTGAAAAATGCTGCTCACTATACCACTGTACTCTTTTGTCATGGAGCTTTCTTCGGCTGTAACTGTGAAATGCTATAAGTGGGGCGTCATCAGGGCTTTAGCTTGAGGGTTAACACAGGGCAAACCAGAGTTGTTGATTGTTGTTACAGTGGAAAACAAACTAAGACATATGTCTTTGATGGGTTTTATTGGTACTTTATTTTCTTTTGCTTCTGCAGAGTAACAAGGCAGTTGAGCTCGAGATGGAATAGGGCTAGCTGGTTTGCACGCTAACTTCAGTGAATATCTCTGCAACACAATACGTAGACGTCTTTAATGAAAGAGTTGATACCTCTTTGCATTCTGTCGATAATGTTAGTTTGGTCATTCATTAAAATGCGTCACATTCCTCCTCCCCTTCCACATTGAAAATGCAGTTGTTTTCTATTATTGCAGCAGCTCATTGAAAGCTTAACTGATGTTCACCTGTGACACATGTATGAGGTATTTTGCTTGCATTAGTCCCATCTAAAGACCTCCATAATGTAGAAATGAATGCCCTCACTCATCATCCATGGCTGAAAGAAGTTTTAGCCCTCTGCACCTGTGGTGCCTCGCCTTATGACTTGGTCGAGAGTGTTTCCTTAGGAAGATTGTTCGCTTTGCATTGTAATGCATGACTCTTTCATGTCACACTTTGATCTTATCAATAACATTTCAGCTCTTTGAGTCATCTCTGGTTATGTTTCCCTTGGAGAGATTAGATGGAATTTGAACTCTTTAATCAGGCACTCCTGAACACAAGTCCAAAAATGGAGATTTTCCCTCCTATCCTATGTCATTTTTTCATCTTTATTCCTCACTTCCTCTTGTGTTCCTGTAACAAATGAATGGCAGAAGGATCCAGACACAGCATCAGAGGCTGTTTGGAGAAACTACATCCTGCAGGGTGAACAGGGTGCAGACACACTGATCAAAGCAAACTTGAAGCTTGTGCTTTGCTATATAAAGTTTGCTACTTAAAATGTTGCATATAAAGATCTTTCTTATATTGTCTTGTAACTGGCCTTCAAACATTTTACAGTTACTGTGACTGACTTCAAGTTTTTGGAGCTTTTTTCCACCAACATATTAAAGTTAAATGTGTTTAAATTCCATGAAATATTACAATAGCATGTAAAATAAATGTATTATTTCATTAAGGCATGTACAGAAAGACAACTTCAGCTTTTCTTCATTTTTAATTTCGTAAAGAACCTTGAGAGGCTTTTCTGATAAATTTCACAATAAACTTTTGGGAAACTGTATTTAAAGCTTCCTGTTCTCTACTGAGAAAAATTTTGGTGAAATTGAGGTGTGTCACAAGACAACATGCCTGTTGCAAAAATCTTGAAGGAAATGTAGATATGTGTGTGCGTATGTGTGCGTGCGTGTGTGTGTGTTTGTATTAGAAAAACAGACAAATTGCAGTGTAAGAAAGTAAGAGTGCGGGGGAGAGACAGTGGAGCCGGAGCTCCCACATGGACTGCAGGATGTGTCCAGGCTTGTTCCCATCCAGCCTGTCAATGATTAGCACAAACTGAAATAACATTGTAAACCCGCTGCAGCGCTCAAACACATCAGCCCCTCCTTTTCAATATGGAAATCTTTACATTTCTTAAGCTTTTTGTTTAGAATAGATACTGCTATATTTTTTCAGTCATTGTTGTAGCGAGGTGCCTATCAGCTGAGCTCACTGCGTCCACACTGGAACAATGTGGCAGTACTCTGCTGTGTCTGGCAGCAGAGGCACTGCACTGCCTAAAGACTTGCAAAAGGGATTTTTCTTAAAGCAAAGGCAACACCATCACAATGAAAGATATACTGAATTTCTTAACAGTGTGTTTGATAAGAATTTGCATGTGCATGGGAGCGCCTCAGCTTTGTGTGTGCAGTCAGATGACCAGATGTTGTTAATGAAGTCACTTCAGGGAACTCTGCAGAGAAAGAGGAAGTGTGGAAGAGGAGCCATTGATCCTTATGAAACCTCAGGCAAAGGGCTTACAAAGCATTTACCTGCAGTACCTGCAGTTAAATCATTTCCCGGCTGCATGCTGATATCACACTCCTTCCGCCAAGGACTGTGTTTTTCTGCTTGTTTATTCTTTGACCTACCTGTAACCTTTTTTTTTTTTGCACATATCTGTACTGTGATCTAAGAAGATCACCATTACCATTTTTTTCTCTGTAATCTGAAACAAGCTTGGGCTTTTCATGCCTCAGAAACAACCTTTTAGTTTTTTATTTTTCATTTTCTATTGTCTGACCTGACCTGAAACAAGAAAACAAACTTGATCTTAATGGCCTTACATCCATGTTTTATCTGCAGTTAAAAAGAAATTCTTACTTCATTCAGTGATAACAAGCTTTTTTCTTTGTTGTCCTTTACAGTGCTGATTTGCCCAGGATGTCTTCGAAGGCTCACAGTTCCAATAATATCAACCATGCCAGGCGGATGGTGCAGCAGCTGAGAATAGAGGCGAACATCGAGAGGATAAAGGTACAGAGCAGCATTTACAGTTTGGTTTAACTGTGTTGCAGGAACACTTATGCTGCATCCTGGGCTTAGTGTTGCCCCAGTTCACCATGATTAATATCAAAATAAAAATAAAAAAATCTCTGGTTTTTGAGACTATTTCCTTATGCAATTTTCTTGTCTGCAGTTGCCATCACGGCACAGAATTTAAGTTATTATCTGTTTTGTATGATGTAGCTCATCTACCACCGCAGAATTTCATCCCTGTTTTGGTAATTTTGTTTACAATTCAGCCAATTTTTTATTAGGTCATATAAAATAAATCTATGAAATTTATTTTTAGAGTTATAAAGCAATTGTATTTGATCATGAGACTTATGAAGCTTAACTTATGAAAGAAAGAATGAAAAGATTTTTTTATGTTTCTAATCATGTGATCACTTGAGAGTTACTGCTCACCTCACTTCTTTATAACTTTTGTTGGTTTTCTAAAGGATCTCACTTATACGACCGTTCACCAAGGGCTGACTGAGTGTAAATAATCATCCACTGTTTCTGTAGGTGTCCAAGGCCTCTGCGGACCTTATGAACTACTGCAGCGAACACGCCAGAAACGACCCCCTCCTCATGGGCATCCCTGCTTCAGACAATCCCTTCAAGGACAAAAAACCATGCACTATATTGTAGTGGATGCCACTTAGCCTCTTTTTTTTTTTTTTTTTTTTTTTTTTTTTTTTTGGGGTTTTTATTGTGGTTGTTTTTTGTTTTGTGGGTGGGGTTAGGGGTGGAGATTGGTGGGGTTTTTTGATTAA
>JAQNCA010000004.1:8177036-8187975 GCA_029783725.1 Acanthurus tractus
TTTTCTTTTTTAAGACAATCTCACTCGAAAGTCAAATGTAGATTGTGATCATATGAAGGTATAACGTGAGCTTTGGAAGTGCTGGTAGCTGTATTTTTTTAACCTCTGGACTGAGTCAAGCGACCTGTTTCCTCTGTTTTTTAGGCTTTATGCTAAGCTAGGCCCCTGCTGACTCTAAATTTATTTTCAGCATACCAACATGAGTCTTATATCTTTCTCATCCCGCTCACCAAATATTCCTTTAAGTAGCTTTGAGATGACACAGTGTTATCAGCTGTTTCTTTAAACGTAACCATAACACAGTGGACTAAAGTTCAGTCATCAGACATTCACCACCGAGAGGAACTGTCTGTTTGGTCCCTCGCTCTCATGGCGACCACGTACTCGATAACAAAACTAAGCTAACAAAGTCCTTTACAGATGTGAAAACAGATTAAGAAAATGAGATAATACATATAAGACATACAAAGCACTGAGTTCATCAAAAGCTCTTAAAACGAGCTACAGCAGTGCTTTGTCTTAAGCCTATTTCATCACAACTGATCTCTCATGCTCCTCTGTAATGCTTAAGTCAAATAACTTTTTTCCGCCCCGGATCAAGCTTTTCCCACCGGCTTATAATTTAGCAGCGAAAGTTTCAGCCCTGACATGGTTTTATGGAAAGCTCGGTTCAGAGCCTCGCAGGGATGGATTTCATTAACAATTTATACCTACACATAAGTCATCCTCTGGTTTATAGAGGCCTGTACAGTGGAAATGAAAGATGATAAGGCTGGGTTATTTGCAGAGATGGTGATACCATATAAGTGAGCAGCAAAATCGAAAGAGGATGGAGGAGAGATGGAAAAATCAATGGAGAGTAGGAGAGGTGACAGAAGATTACAGACAGAAAAAGCAGCTGATGAAGAAGGAGAGGAAATTTTCAAGGTGCTCCTTTTGGCAAAGACGTGCGCTCTCGACAAACCTTGGCTTTCGCTGCCATTACAGAGGTAATCTCCTGTCTATCCTTCCTCCGAACCCTCCATCTGGTCCCACCTGGAAAGAAAGAGGCAGAGAGGGAAAGGGGAATGTAAGAACGAGAACAAGGCTTCACTCTGTCAACTTTCCTCTCCTTGAAAGGGTAACATAAACTACAGGCACAACATGCGGGCGATATGATGTCTATACATTCACAATTGTCCAGATACTGTAAGAAAAAAAAAAACAGCCCTGTGGGCCCCTGAGCAAGCCAACATGTCACATAAATCACGTCCTCAATGCATGAGGACGGCGTGTTTGTTGCTGCTTCAGTAAAAGACCAGTGTTTGCTGCCAGATAGTGTGGCTAGTGTTGGCTTGTCTGCTCATACATCCATACAAGCAGCCCCAGTCCAGCAACAAAAGGCAGCATCTGCAATACACTTGTCAAAGGCATTCTTCCACGTTATTCCTACGCAGAGGTACAAGCAGGGGGAACCAGGCATAGCGAGCGCACTTCACGGAGGTCCCGGACAAAAAAACCCACAGAGATGCAGGACGGGCGATAAGAAGTGTCACGTCTGCAGATGTTTATATATAAGTACGTGCATTGTGGAGGAGTTTTGCTGGCTGCAGTCATCAGGTTCTTTTGAATGTGAAACTCAGCGGAGGTCAGAGCATCAAGAACTCAGCGGTGCAAGTTCACCTTTCTCGCATCAGTTGCACAAAAGCACCTTTTCACAGGAAAAGTCAAGGGATCACTGAAGTCGATGTGATACATCCTCTGGGCACCACGAACATCTGTACAAATGGCATCTGTTCAATGTCGAGCTATTTGTTTTCCTAAATATTTAAAAATATAACAATTATCTGTGCCAGACAGAAGCAGAGGACGGAGGTACCTGCTATTATTTCTGCAAAGACTTAAGGTCACAGGTTATGTCATTAACAACAATCTTTATCTTGAGAAAACAAGATAATCAACCCAGCGTCATAAGAAATTAAAAGGCTGTTTCCTCTTTCTACTTTAAATGCTTGTGATGTATTGAGAGTGTCATCCCAGCATGCAAAATCCAAAAACTCTACTGCACTGATTTTAGCCAAAAACATCAAAAATCTACACATTTAATCAACCAATGCATCAAATCTATTTCAATCAAGGTCTAACACAGGCCGAAATTCCACCTGTCCTTAAATAACATTCAGATCAGCCCTTGTCTTTTAAGGAAAAGACTCTGCAACCTCTCAGGCGAGTGCACTTGAGTGATCCTGCAGAGTTTCAAGAGAAACCATCTAGTATCTTGAGAAATGGGCCTTTTGTTTCCTTTGAGATAACAGGATGGATTAACTTTTAATCATGAGAAAACAAGCTTTGTTATTTCGAGATGATAAAGTAATTAACTCATAATCTTGTGATAACGATATTATAAAAAACTGAGAGCTCAGCCAATATCAGCTTCTTTACTTACTCATTTTTGTACAAAACAGACTTTTTTTTCACCGTAACAAGAATGAAGTCCTCTTGTACAGACAAGAGGAATGACTGCAGTGAGCAATAACTCTCAGCATGTACTTGTAAACACCGTCCTAAACCTGACCAGGATATTTCTTTAACGAACCACTCAGTCTTTTGTTTCCCAACCTTTTCATTTTGATGTTGACCCCTTAAAAGGGATGTTTACTCAAAGCCCTTTTTGCCGATTGTATAAAGTAAAGTCTATCAGATATGACAAGTTCAATCTGCACTCCATCCTCTTCAACAAACCAGTATTATTCTTTTATTTCAATACTTAAGTCAGTTAAAAGCTTAATTTAGATTATATAAAAACCCCAAAAATCTAAAGTGGAGCAGTGTATATGTTTGTTTTTTTTGCTCTACTCTACTTATGTTTATGTATTAATTGCTTGTCCAATTTTAAGTCTTTAACCCAAATTTATCTACGAAGTTAAAACCGAATGTTCATTCTTAATCTTGACATCAGCTGTTGTTCTGCAGCACTTGATCATGTTGCATGATCCGGCTCATCAGCTGCAGTTTGCCCAGCAGTCACAGATTTAGTGTAGATGAATAGTTAGTTCAGTGGTCAGAGACACGTAAAAGACTTCACATTCATGCATAAAAAAACCCTTAACAGTATAAAAAAAAGAGAGAGCAGCTGTAAAAGTCAGATCTCAGGCTTCAACCAATAAATGTTTTGCATTTTTGCCTGTTTAGTGACTTAAATAATCCTTAAAAATGCTGTGGATGACATTAAAATGAAGTTGTGAAGGAGGGATTTCTCACTGATCTGAGGTCAGAATTAAAAACTACAATCAGCTCTGGAAAAGCCTCCTGCAGGTCTTTAAAAAAGCATTGCAAACCTCACTTTCCTCTGGCTTCTTTTAAAGTTTCTGTTTATTGCACACTCTTTTTATTTTTAGTTTTACTTTTCTTTTCCTTATCGTCCTGTGACTTCTGTTTTTTTGCTGTTGTCTGCTCTGGTTTCGTCTGCTCTCCTTAAATCTGACATGAACAGTTTTTTGAAACAACTTTCCGCCCACAGATACCTCCAGCATCTTTGAAAACCACATCTGTCATCTCCAAGAAGCTTTGTGTAATCTTGGCACTGAACTACAACAACACCGTACGCCCATAGTCATGTATTCAAGCGTGCACTGTTCATGTATTTGTAGATCTCACTGATATGTCGAGTACCATGTTTATTTAAAAGTCAAAAACAATCCCAGCAGTTCTGTCGAGGCAGTGAGATGGAAGACTGGAAAAACGCTACAGATCACTCGACACAATCAGACCTGTTGATGCATTTATGCAATCCTGCACGTTCCAAAGCGAATGAACAGAGACTGAGGGCCGGGAGAAGGAACGAGAGGACGAGGAGAAACAAACGAATCATAAATCAAGCAGACAGAGTGCACACCACCGCTGCAACCTTAAACCAAACTGTGCCGACTCCTCAGCTCTCAATCTCCCTCCGTTTCTGGACGGAGGGCAACAGATCCAGAGGAGAGGTGCCATTCGGAGTCCTTAACGCCACAGCTGGGAGTGTTTAGCCTCTTTTAGATCAGCGTGCTGGGAGTCAACACGGGCCTGTCGACTGGTTCATTTCTCCCCAGTGCTCTGGAGCTGTTTACAGCCCGACGCCTGCAGCCCTTTTTGGGGATGAGGTGGGAGGGGGAGTCAAGGGGTGGAGAGAGGAAGACGAAGGGGAAGGAGCGGGATACCGGTCCTTGAAGTGCTCCAGACTGACACCGGCCTATGTGCGTGTACAGTGTCGGGTCCGGCATTGTGCGTGTTGTGTGTTTGTTTGTGTGTTTAGAAAGCCGAGCATGTGTTTCTTTTCCCGTTCGGCTGATTAAAGCCTTCGGTTTGTCCGTCAGGCTGTATGTCTGCAGCAGAGAAAGCCGACTTCTTGTCACCTTCCATTTGCTTTGTTGGTCCTCGGCACTGCAGTTGTTGTTCGCAGTAAGTTAAGTGAGTAAAGCCCCTTCTGAATCGAGTCCAAGCCACTCAGTCAGAGCCAGCCACTATTTACAGAGCTTATTCTGCTCTTAATTGCTATTATACAAATAATTTTTAGGTGCTTTGGGAGGATGAATGGGGATTTCATTTTAGGGATATTTATGAGATAAAAGAATAACCCTTTAAAACAGGAGCTTCCAGTGCAAAAAAAACCAAAACAAACCAAAAACCCTGCAGTTTACAGAACATCATGTGCATTAATCAGGAGAATGCATTAAAGCAGGGATATTAAAGAGAGGTTTACTACCTTATAATCACACTTTTAAATGTATTTAATAATTGATAAATCTCTTAAAGCAGCCCGGTTGTTTAAATGGACAAAAATATTAAAAGAATAATCAAAATAAGATATTAAAAACACAAAATAATCTGATTTACATGAGCCGTGACACTGTTTACGAAAAAGTTCGTAAACTTTGCAAGTAAAGGACAAAAATGATAAAGAAAACAAGAGCATATTTTTCTGAACCCTCTGGATTTTACAAAAATAGAACAAAAGTTTAATGTAAAGTCTGTCAAAATGATTGAAGACGGACTCAGTTCAAAAATGTCTTTTTCTCGTGTTCACGTTAGCGAAGATGTCAGACCAGTTTGTTACTAGAGAGGTGTTTTTACATTCCTCCACGAAAGTGAAAGATGTCTGGGCACTCTCCCAAAAATCTGAGACTTGAACATATCCAGGACAAGCTAGATTTGGTGTCTCACAAACTTAAAAGCCAATCACAAAGAAGCTCCAAACCTCCAGCACAGCAGGCGTGTGAGTACGGAGAGTGAGAGCTAGCTTTAGCGCAACCACTTATGCAGTTAGACTGTTACAAGCTAACAGGCTAACAATTAACAGGCTAACATTTTGGGGAGTGCACAACAAACTCCCCATCTGAGTCCCGTACATGTTTAAGCTTCAGACATTAATCTCGTAATTTTTCCTCTGATGCTAATTGTTAGCCATCTGGATGCACGCTACTCTTTCCCTGTTTAACGGAGAACAAGCCATGGTGGTGGATGAAGCACAAGGCCTGTGATTGATCACAGCCCCTTTTCCGAGTTATTTTAATTAACTTTTTATATGGAAAAACCATGTTAAACAAAATATGAACATAGCAAAAAGCGCTCTTCTTCAGGAATGAGCCTTTAAAGCATAAAATTAGGGATTTACAACTTAAACAGGCCTATCTGTTACCCACTCGGCTGAGACTTTTCTAACCCTTTACTCTCGACTTCACTGCGACTTCTCTCCGCCTTTGTAAGCCTGTAAAAATAAAGCAATAATTCCATATATATGACGCTCAAAGATTTTATTCCAGTTTTTATTAATGCTGCTATTTTTACTCAGGACACATAAGAAAAGAGGTCGGGCAACATTATAAATGTGTTTTTGATTAGTGATCTCGGTGCCCACTGTATACTATTACATCCTCAGACCTGCCCCCATAAACCTCTCACCTTGTAAAAAAAAAACAAAAAAAACAAGATAGCTCCGAGCTCTCCGGTGTTTTATCCCGCTCTAAAAGCCAAACTTCTCTGATAATAACCTCCTATTAGAGACACACTCGGCTCTCTTTATTGCGTGTGTGCATACGTGAAATGTTGTGACCTCCAGCTTTAACCTGTCACGACTCCGGTGCCTGATTGCAGGAGCAAGGAGAAAAACAAGAGTACAGTAAATCACGGCTGGCTCAATAAAAGACACCTGCAGTGTAAGAGGAGATGCAGGAGAGAGAGAGAGAGAGAGGCCGAACACCAGGAGAGCCGTGTGATCACTACCAGACACCGAAACAAAAAAAAAATCTAGTCCCGAAAAAACGAAACACGATGATTCGTGCAGTACTTACATGTGCCCCAAAGCTCTGCATATATGCATGTGTAAAACAGTGTAAAAACTTGTTTCATGTCCTTGCTTTAATCTTGCTTTTAGCGTTTGGTTGACAATATATTTTCAGAAATGCTAAACAAGAGGCCTCTGGCACAATTTTGTGACTCTAAATTATGAAAATACAGTTTTAAGACTTAAACGTGCAGTCAGGTAGTCATACTCTCATCTCCTCCTCCTACTTCTCATATTTATTGCGCCTCTTTGACAGCTTCATATACATTAAATGTCTCTTGTAATTTTTCCTGCTGAAACAATTTCACTCTTCAGCAGTTTAAAAACTGCCTCGGCCATACGAGGAAGCCACGGAGTCAGAGGAGAAAGAGCCGGAGGAGGAGCGACGGAGGGAACGAGATAATAAAAGAAATCACATGATAAGAATAAGAAGAATTAAAAATAGAGAATGAGTTACTGTCCAGGGGAAAGACAAATGAGAAAAAGATAATTGAACCACTGAATGGAAGAAGTCTAAAAGCAGAGATAAGGTAACACTGGGAAGCGAGGGAATGACAAAATGAGAGTGCAGAAAGGGAGCGCAGACCGGAGCCCGGTCAGTGCGTAATCCCATAATCCCTGGCAGGCAGGCAGGATGTAATTGCTCGTTAGTGCCAGTTTCCACTCTGAGGCCTGTCACTGCTGGAAAACCGCAGAGCGCCTGCAAAATGAGAAACAGATAGCAGCTCCCATGCCTCGGTTCAGATAGGTAGGCCCCCCCACACACACACCCAAGCACTCCTCAACATGCACACTCCCACAGACACACACACACACAAACACATGTGCTCACACACATGTTTTTTTGGTCTGCTGATATTTTTTCATAATCCTTTCACTGCCACACACGAGATACGCCCCATCTTTGTCAATTACTCGCACAGTTTGAGCACACACACACACATTAACACACACACACACACACACACACACACACAGGAGGCAGTAATCAGAGGTGTGGACACTACAGAGCCTGAAGGAGTTTGGTGAAGAGAGGAGTGAATCTGTATGACCTCACCCTTCTCCGGGAGGTTCACTAGCCGAGCCGACAACATCGGAGTCTGTAAGGTGTCTGAGATTCTTTCAGGCCAGTGAGAGAAAGAAAAGCATGAGAGATGAACATGCAGGAAGGGAAACTCCGGTGTTCGGAGAGGACTAAATCCGTCCGGAGCAGAGTGACGGACTGCGAATAACACGGTCCAGGCTGAGCTGGGTTTAACTATCCAGAACCACCGGGCCAGTTTACCCACTTAAAGCCATGCAGTAGGAACGGCCCGGTTAGTCAGTTTGGTCTTTGGACTAAAATACCTCAGCAAATATTTACCATAAATCCTCCTTCAGAGGATGAATTCCTTTCACTGTAATAACCCCACAACTTTCTCTTCATCACCATCAGTTAAACTCTGCAGACATGTTGGTGCACAATTGACCACTTGCACAACTATCAACATTCACATTAGCTTCAGATGTACTTCATAGTAAGTGCTAATTGGGAAATAATAGCAAGCTAACACGCCAAACTGAGACCCTGTGCACGGTAATAACTACACCGTTTTAGGACACACATTTGGTTTTGCAATTTCAAGCCTGTTAGCATACTTACATTGGCACAACAAAGGCCACGACCTCCCTGAGCTGCTAGCATGACTCTTGACACAATCTTGTTTGGGGACTGATGGACTAGTAATATGGCATAGAACAAACAAGAATGTATATAATCAATATATCGCTTCATTCACAAGTCAACCAGAGATATGTAAATGTTCTGTTGACAGTTTTTATAATGAGAAGATAGTTCAGGAAGCCGTATTATACAGAAGAGCAGCTAATCTTCACATTTAAAAAAACTGATCATTGAATATTGGTCTGTTAGGAAAAATTTAGTTTTTTATTTTTACAATTTTTTCAACATTTCACACTATTAAATGATTAACCAGAGAGTCATATTGTATTTATTGAGTAGTTGTGAGTAATTTGCATCACCAAATTCAAACAATTTAAATTTTAAAGCTGCTCCTGTAAATAGTTTTTATGAACAGTGCATCAAACAGCCATGTGTAACGTGCAAGAAGTCGCTTGTAATAACAAACACATAGAAAATTATGACCTGACTCTGCAGTTTTACTCAGTTTCACAGAGTATATTAGCATCTTTAAGCTCATTTTTTTTGGTTTTTATGGCCATTTTACTGTTTTAGTTTACTCTTACCACTCTCATAAACCTGTGTTTGAACACAACCGGCAGCTGTTTTTAGTTGACAGACAGAGTTAACAACAAACTGGTGAACAAGGATCATTTAGCCGCTAAAAAGGTAGATATTTGTGAGATGATCTAGACTAAAAGGAGGGTGAATTTTAGACCTCCATTGTCGTAGGTCTATCCTTCTGCACTATAGTAGCCAAAAAATTGATATGTAAATACTTAAATCAGCTTAAGATCTCCAGGTTTACGGTGATTATCTACCTGATTGTCAGCTGGTGCAGAGTTAACTGCCTGCAGATTAAGGAGAACAGTACCCCTTTCAAGCTTTGCCTGTAGGGTTAAACAGTGCAACCTGGACCTCATTGGAAGTACCTAATAGAGGTAAAACTTTCTGGGTGTCTAATGATAAACTGAGTGATTAGCGATTTACTTCCCTGACCCTGCAGCCTTTTCTCTACAGCAAAGAAAGGAGCAGCTCCAGAGGACTGTGTCTAATGGTTCTTCACTTGGGGGGGAAGTGAAATACTTTCAGTGGAAAACAACGCGTTTGAAGTGTAACAGTTGTGGATTAACACCCTCACACATGCACAGGTTCACATTGCCAGGGAGAGTTACTGCATGTCATAGAAGCACCGGGATCAGTGGGTCACAACAAACTCAATAAAATGCATGTTTCCATGCGGTGTTAAAGTGTCATCTGTGACCAGCACATTAACCTCAGGCTGCAGCCCAGATGGCATTATTATGACAGACTGAGAAACACAGAGCTGCTGTCGTCATCTCAGCCATCGCAGCCGCCTGGCTCTAGTAAAGATAACATACTCTCAGTGTGAAGCTTCAGAGGGAACCATCTGATGGGCATGCAGGTCTCTGAAAACTAAATACGGAGGTGAAGATAAGAAAATGTCCACAGTCTCTTACAAAAAAAAGTGTAAATCGTAGCCGGCTGGATTTACCCTGGGGACTTGGATAAAGGAAACAACATCAGAAATAGACATGCACTCACCGGTGAAAGGTAAACAGGAGCTATGTGGTGTGAAGTATGTTGCCCAAGGATATTTCCACATGCAGGCTGGAGGAGGCAGGGATCAAACTACCGACCTTCCGATCAGAGTTTCCTCAATCCTGAAATGACCTGCTCAGGTGTCTTAGACACTCCCTTTTTTTTCCAGCTAGGTGGTTTTAAATCTGCCAGTCAAACACCAACTCTTACGTCTGCGTTTTGTTTTGCTACATGCCAGACTAATTACTACTTGTCTGATAAATTATACACCAAAAAAGCTGTCGGTATGCTTATGGCAGCCATTCTGTCAACTCCTGCTGGCACTTTGGTTTTCCTGCTAATCACATGATTTTAACCCATCAATCTGTCAGTAGAGTTTCATTTAGAGGTAAGCCGAACTCAACTGTAATCACTCTTCAGACAACACTTGTACGTTTAACTAGTTTAGAGTCACTAAACAACCGGAAATAAATCATGTGATACTTATGTCACGTGATATTAATCAGGTGGTAACAATGTGACACTTATGCAAATATCATAACCTGGTTTCGTGACATCAGTTCTAGAATAAACCCTCGTGCGACGACTTGCATGTGATGATTGGATTATCTGCCATCATGTATTGATTTGCAAGAGGAAAAAACATCAGATAAAGCTGTATTTGAGACACTTGTGTTTATGCAACTCGTGGTTATGATCGAGTGCTTTTCAAAGTCACTGCACATATCTCAGAGAGCAGTGAAATCACCAAACATTGGCTGCACAGGACAAGAAACACACACAGATTTTAGCAAACCAACACTTAAACCAGATACTCTCTAATATGAAGGTGAATACGAAACTGCTCGCACCTGAAATTTTATTTAAAAAATCTGTTATAGTTATTGTTAACAACATTGGATGTTTAACAGGTAGTTTGTTTGATTCTCTTACTACTTTCATTTTTTTTGCTAATAGATTTGGGAATTGATTTAAAGCTGCCCCATTAAACATGTTCACATTAACACTGGATGAAATTACTATGTTTAATGTGAAAGGTGCCACACTCAAAAAAGAAAATTACCGAGTGCAAATTTTAGAAATTATCGTCTGACCGGTTTTGTTTGTTGCTCTCTTGGACTTCCTTAAATTAGCATGTCACCATGTTTCTAGGACTTGGCGATTAAACTGCTGAATGCAATACAGCTAATCTTAGCTGCAGGAGTGATGGCCACAACTATGATAAACCACAACCATCCTTTAACAAATAAAAAAAGTACAGCTTTTGAAATTCAACATCAAGGAGAGAAAGAGGTTTCAAGTGCAGTAAGGACGCGTTGTTATGAACCAGCTGCTGGACTTTCCACTTCCACAATGTACAACTGCCTTTACAAGATTAAGTGTGCGGGGTCACT
>JAQNCA010000004.1:8211029-8226666 GCA_029783725.1 Acanthurus tractus
GCATGTGTGTGTGAGCCTGCGAACGTCTTACCCCTTTGCCCATGAGGCCATTGTTGAAGGGCAGGCCTATGAACTGGAAGGCAGCCTCCTGGATGAAGTAGGGATTGAGGATTCTTATCTCTGTTGGCTCCCGAGGCACATAGTGAGCCACCGACTTCCAAAAACCCTCGATGCCCCTCTGAGGTTTTGGCAAGAAAACGGACAGAAACACAAACAAGAAGGGAGGAAAAACAGAAAATTGTGTATCAGTTCTTTTATAACACAAACACTTTTCTGCAAGGTCAGATTCCTGTGCATCAAACACAGATGTGACATTGACATGATGACACCCCAACGGGTGGACAGCCAACTGCAATTTACCGACCAAACATCAAAGTGAGATTATCCTGCGTTACGCTGACAGAAAACACAGGAGCCAGACCCAATACCAGCTCTGATTAGGGAAATGGCTTTTGGGCCTTTAATGGATGAAGTCAGGCTGAGGGGCTCGCGGGACATCAGTAATTACGACCCCTTGTAGGAGCAGAATGAGGCAGTGGGTGAGGGGGGGTGGCTGCCCCAGAGACCTTAACAGACCACCTCTCAAAGGTTTTTCTCTTTATTTTGGAAAAAAAGGGTGAGGTCTCCTGATAAAAATGGATCTTTTTCTTGAGCAAAATGTAATTATTACCTTCTTTGTCTCTTTTTGTGGGAAGTAATCCCAAAAACCTTTTTTACACACATTTCGTCACTGAATTTGCATACTATTTCTCACCTGACAACAGACATAAACAATCTCTAATTAAAACATAAATAAAAAAGTGACTATTATTAGTTTATGGAGCCTTTCCAACTGACTCAAAACCAGACAAAAGAGAGGGAAATGACAAAAAAGGCTGATGATAGTGATCTAATGATGTTAGGGATGATTTAGTCTTAGCAAGTTAAACCGTGTTTGCACACACTGATGAGGCAAACATTTCTATTGTTGGGTCCATCTTGAACTCTTTTCCAAGATGTCCTTATTAGGATTCTTCCTGAGTCTCCATCAGGGCTTACTGTTGCACGATCAGCCAAGTTGCTCATCCAGTGGCAGTGTTTGCATGTCAGTATGTTGGTACACTGCATTGTTATTAATTGTGGAAATGTGCCTGTTAACCTCAAGTCTACATTTAGAATCTCCTGATGTTGTGCGGTTGGGAAATCACAAACCCCATAACCGTATCCGCACATTAAATATGGCCTACGGTCTTTTTCACAATGCAATCATCATCATCAGTGGCTGAGGCAACCAGTCAGACAGGCCAGCAGAACTATAATATTATGTAACTCTTAATGTGCATTTGTTCAGCTCTGCCATACCAGAACAACCACTGACAATCAGGAAAATGAGACACAAACTCACAAAAAAGGACCATGGAAAAATTGAAATCCATTCCCCTCATGCAGAAAACTATGAGTTTTTGACATTTTAAGTAAAACGGACAAGATTACACCTTGACAATGAAATCAGTCCCCTTACTTCAGTACTTCAAATAATAAAGAAACAAACATGAAACGAACTCACAGTGCGTGATTGACTCGCCTGACGGTCCGACTTCCTAAAAGGCACCAGGCCAAAAGGGTCAGCAGATGAAAATGGGAATCACCTGTTCAAATAGTCAAGCACCCGCCCGGCTGCCTTTGATATGGCGATGCATGACTTTGTGCATGCGTGTGTGTGTGTGTGTGTCTGTGTGTTTTGGCAGGGGCAGTAGCAACAAGTCTGCTGGCTTTGTGGCTTCAACAGTGGCGGCTCTTTTTGAACGCGGGCCCGGCTCTGTGCCTTCGGCAAGCTGCAACAGGAACAGCAGCTCATCTCTCCTGTCAACACAGCTTGTGTTTGCCAAGAATCTATTTAGCGGCGCTGTTTGGATGTGTGTGCACGTCTGTGTACGCTGAATAAAGAGGGTGATGCTTTTTTTTCCCCCTTTATTCTAGGAAGGAGTGAAGCTAATGACACACGCACACCCCTCGCTTTAAACAGCAAGGACTTGACATGTACACAGACACAAATGTCATGGGGTGGGGATCTCTTTGAAGGTATACAGACAGCTGGCAGAATGCAGGTGGCTTTGAGAAATTTAAGAGCGATAAGTATGTAAGGATTCACAAGGGTCAGGAGGGTGGAGGTGGTGGGTACTGTTATGATTTAGGAATGTTGGAAGTTGCTCACAGTAAAGGCCGCTAACTCAAACCTGCACAATTTAGGATGGACAGGACGGGGAGAGTTTATGATAACAGTCCACCCTCGCTTGGCTCTGAATCTGCTCCGGAGGAACTGCAAAGTGACGGCGGTGAAGAGTTTGTTTGTGGGTTGTTTCTGGGAGTAAATACTAAGAAATGCAATGATGATACAAGGTGAGTTAAGTAAGAATTCATTTTAATTTATCTTATCTTTAACCTTCAGAATAAAAGTTAAACGACTTGTTAATTATGAGCAAATCTGTCCAAAGGCTGTTTCATAACTGCACCGCTGAAGTAGTACTCAAAGCAAATAGCCACCAGGGAACAGGATGTGGCTTTCACTGTAGACTGACCGCTAACCTCCATGTGAGTGTGTGTTAGTTGTGAAGAGAAAAACCACTCAGCCTGTGGCTCTGCCCGTGACGGGACAGGAAGCCCAGAGTGCCCCAATGCCATGTACTCACCACACTGACACGCACACCCTCAAAAGGTGAATGGATGGGTGTAGCGTTGGTGTTTGGGGCCTGTGGCGGGCTGTGGTCAGAGAGGAAATGGCTGGTTCCCCTCTCTTGTGACAGCTTTATGGACAAATTGGTCGGGATTATTAGACTTAAGTGTGTGCACAAGGCTGCGTGGTTCGGTGAAGCACCTGTTAAAACAACCTCGAACTGGGAGAGCTAATTGTTTGCAACTTATTGAGCTGGACTGTAAAGAGGAGGACCGCAGTCAGTGAGAAGAAGGTTAACTAGGAATTTATAACTCCACTTGTGATACATTCCAGGTAGGTTTCTCAAGTTGTTTTATAAACAAATAGGAAAATTGCAAAAATCGTATTTGATTGAAAACCCACTTATTGGGCATCTAAACTTGTATCTTAGTTGTTATTAAGTTTATTTGTGTAACTTTTTTGGTAAAGCTCGCAAGCTGTGAACAAAACCCTCAACACTCAGGATTTTAAAGGGGGTATAATGAAGTCCTCACACAACGTTTTTTTGTGTACATGATCTTGTTAAAGAGCTTGTAAAATTTTAATTAAATTACGCTGCTTCCTGTGTGTAACTGATGCAAAAAAAGGCTCCACTAATACATCACTAAAAGTTATCTCGTACCTTAAAAGCACCCAGTTTTTTCTATGTCAGCATTTTCAGTTGCAACAGATACTTTTCAAAGGCTATATGTCTTTGTCTTGTAATTTCACAGCTGTGGGCAAAATCATAGTCATACAACCCATGAGCAAAGGAGCTCAAAGCGCAGGATTAGAGAAGGACAATGTCAGGGAGTGAGAAAAAGAGCTGCTGTAAGCCAAGACAAGTGAGGGATCAAACAGATGGAAAAAGTGATACAGAGAGTTAAAAAAAAAAAAAAGAAAATAGTGCTGAAATGGAAAATATATGAATCACATATATGTTCAAAAACAGCTCGGGGCATCAGAGGTCAAGTACAAACCTTCAAAAAGAAATACTACAAGCCAGCAAGGGGTTGAGACTTAAATAAGGTTGGCATAAACATGAACATGCATCCTTTTCCTGTTTCATAAAACTGAAAAAAACACACCTCAGTAGCATTTTACTCCCCAGATGTTAAAATGTTGAAATAAGAAACTGCCTGGTTTACAACCTAAGCTTATCCATCTTTGTGTTTATGGTTTGCAGCGAAGCCGATGAAACTTAACTCACCTTTAAGCTAAAATGTTTCTCTGTATTGAGAGAAGCGGAAAGCTTAGTTTACAGTTCCCGAGAGAACGAAGAAATGAGGAGCACTGAACCGAGTTGTAATCTGAGGGGAAGGGGAAGAACAAAAAAGTTTCACATCTGCCGGGTTACTGAGGGTGGTTTTAAAGCCCTTCAGTGTAAACAAATACAGACAAACCTCAGCTTTCAATTTGGTTGCAAGCAGGAACCAGAAACAGTAGATGCCTGATTTTCAGGTTTTGACCTATTCTTGCGTATCCCTCAGAATAATCTCATAATATGGCTGGATTGACACAGATGCCTGTTCTTCCTTGACAGACAGCTATCATACAATTTGGAGCTATCTGGCTTCTTCGGTCCTGTAAACGACCGTCTGAGGATGTGGTTGTGTTTGATGTTTATGGGGAGGACGACTTAAACAAGGTGGGCTGGATCCCGGAAGATAGAGTTAAAGCAAATTAGAAACAAAAACGGCGGCTCCGAACTGCTAACAATCACAATTAAGATTGTCTGGAGGTCATTAGCACTGTGTACATGTTGGACCTTTGAGTTTACAAGTTGCAGTGTCTAACCGCATACAAGAGGAACCATTTCAGAAAGAATGTTAGGTAGTAAAAGATGCGGTGCACAGCAGGGGATCACGATTTCTAAAATCCGAAGGGGTAAAAATCTTTGGTTGTTTTATTTCCTTTTGTTAACCAGGAATCTGAAGAATTCCCTAATTTGCCCTTGCTTTTCTTGACACATACCAAGACCCCTGCCCTCTTTGGGGTCATGGTTTCTCTGTTCCCGGCCTTGACTTCACACTCCCATGACAGCAAGCATGAAAACAGTGCCAACACCTAAATGCATTCTGAACCTAAAAATATTGTACAATGCCTATCTCTAAAAGAAACAAACAAAGAAACAAACAAAAGAAAACAGAATGCAAACAGATCGTTAGCAAATGTGATGTGATTTTATGCAGTACATGAGGTTGTATTAAAAATATTATTGAGAGGGCTAACAGGGTAAAACTCTGGAAAACAAATGTTGGTTAACAGTTTGTTTGAAAAAAATTCCATTCTGTTTTTATTTTCGTTTTATCAAAGGTCCGATGGAGTCGGCGTTGCATGTGAAACAGGTTGCTGCTTTGGTCCATTGGCAGGACCCATTTGGTATCTGGCTAAAAAAAACAAATTACTTCTTGAAGCGACAAGTTAAAGTATTTCTTAACTTAACATAAATAGTAAATTACCAAACATCCATTGCATCAGAAAATACCACTAACGGAGCCAAGAGGACAGGTCTGACTGTTAATCATTGCCGGCAAGGTAGATGACTCATTTTTGAAACACGACACTCCTGGTAATTAGTGACATCCGGACCCTATGTTAGTCACTTGGTTCATGGTCAAAATCCATGTTTACAAGTATATAAATGTTTATGAATGCATGTATTCATGCTCCTTTGGGTTCCTGCACAGACGTTTGGGGATACTAAAGAGCCATATAGCTGCTATTTTGGTCTTCAGAGTGTCTTCAGTGACAGTGAGTTTCAATTACATTTTTATATAATCTGAAAGAATGTTTGCTTTACAGAAATTTCCCAAAGGAAATGCCTCATAACATTATTTCGTCAGGAAGAAGTTCATTTGAAAATTTGTTAGTGATGTGAAGCCTATTGCTGTAATGACAACTCCCTGCACACTGGAGTTCTGGCAGCGATGTGCAGTGTTTCTAAAAGTACTGGCTTCACTACAGTATTTTGATACTTCTGATGAAGAAGCCCAGGCTCTATTTCTATTAAAGGAGAGTATACTCTACCTAAAATTATCCCCATCCATCATGTATCTCCCTGGCCTGCAGAGAGCAGGGAGAGCTTCTGTAAACAAACAGGAGAGATAGAACACCGACACTCCACCTTTGAACCCCATGTTTACCACCGGCTGTATATCCTTCACTGGTTCTGTTTGAAAATATCCCTGCATATACAAACAACTGCGGCTGTGGCTGTGTGCGCATGAACTGAGAGTGTGTGCATGAGAGGAAAAATTTAAAACTAGATAAAAAAAAAAAAGGATATATCAGCAATTGTGAAAATTGTGTTTGAGCACATTTGTAAACAGCATGTAACAGGGCAATCAACCGGGTTGCTGTGTACGTGCAGTCAGACTTTAAAGCAGAACGACAGAGTTGTAATCACAGAGGTCTGAAGTAATGAGGGACTAAAACTAGAAGCCTTGTGATGCTGCAAATCAATTTGTGAAAGTAGTAGAGCTTAAACGTGAGACAAATTCAGAGAGAACTGTGTCTGTAAGCCTGAGATCTGACCAGCATCAAGTTTAAAAGTTTTTCATGGCTTGAAAGATGGAACTTTCATAATAGTTGGCTATCAATGCAAGAGAAAGACAGAAATATTTTTAAAAAATATGGTTCTATGTGACAAGATGAAAAACTAGAGGTGGGTTAGGTTTAGATACTCTCAACACCCCGGCTGGTCAGGAGTGATCTGTGTGCAGTGCTCTTGGCTTGTCCAGTTTCCAGCAATGAAGGTCAGGGCACGAACTTTCTCATTGAGGAGTGAAACAGTCCACTAAAATTTCTTTCCGAAAACGTTCCAAGACAAGAAATATGACGGGCTTAGTCTTACTGGAGACAGACCAGCATACCTAGATACTGCAGGAGGGGTGGGATTACTCAAGGCATCTAAGTTTGTAAACTGGAGGTTATACAGCAAACAGTTGAGGAAATATCATCATGGCGGGTAATAGGAAAAAACAAAACAAAACAAAACAAAAAAAACCAAAGACTAAAACAAAACAACATTTTGACTGCAGGAGTAGAGCTACAGACGACAGAAGGTTGTCTCAGCTTTTAGGAAGTTAAATATCCTACAATACACGGATGGATGGGAAATGGATGCAACTGAGTGCAAGGGGGCTTACTGACACCTACAATTCAGGTGTCAGATACATTTCTGTGATTGAATCAATTCTTCCCCGGCTGCTTTTTATTTGGTCAATGACAAAGTGCAGTTAAATCTCATTTTTGGCCTTACTGCATCTGTGCATGTAAACTCAATGACCGTTCATTTGTATAAAACACCACATCTTAATGATACGAAGCTGGTTGGAAACTGGCAAAGTTTCCTTTTTAGTCTAAATTTTGCTCCAAAAGTTTATTACTCTGTGCGTGTGTGAGCATGTGGGAGTTTGTATGTGTACACTAAATAACAGATTGGGAAATTACCCCGCTAATTTGTATTCTGTAGCCATCCAAGACAGAGCTGTAGGCATTTGAAAAGCAACAATAGCACAGAATAGTCAAGCAAGCTGACAACAGGCTGTATGAGTCACTTGCGGCTGCACAACTGTGCACCACCCACTAACCTTTCAAAGAAATACACTTGCTTTCATAGCTGCAGAAGCAGAGTGAAAAGGCTGTGCATCCCTTCCAGCTGTGAGTGTGGAGGTCACACAAACAAATCCCCTGATGGACCAGTGGACATAAAAGCACCCGACGGACTCTGTCTGAGGCTACATTAGCTTCCCCTCTGGGACGAACTACATGGGTTAATTATAAGGGAGTGATGCTCGCTGCTACTTGCTGAAGATTTCATATCCTAAAACCTTTAATATCAGTCTCTTTAAGTTTCTCTGACAGTTTTATTTTATTATTTTATAAACATGTCGTCTTGTAATAAGTGAAAGTAGAATATATGAGTCAATTATGTCACATTCATGAGTCAGTTTTTGTAAATGTGCTCCTGAGTTCACACAAGGCACATGTACATACAAACATAAACACCTCTTAATATTTATGTTTCCACTGCATTAGTCTATGCAGGCTAGTTGAGCCGGGATAACAGACTTTAAACAGCACTTTAGTTCTTTTTATGCTGTTTCTAAGACTTAAAGTTCACTTTCCATAGTAAACAGATATTGTTGCTTGGGTAACCTGTGGTTTTTTAAAAAAAAGGGTCATACTGCTTTGTATCTGCTTTTAAAAGGCTTATGTGGCTACTTATGAGCTAAAATGTGCATGTCACTCATCTTAGTGTATTGTCCTAAAGTAATCATTTTAAATCAACAAGACTTCCTTCCATACTTTATTCTATTCCATCCAAACAGTAATGGACGGAACAATGTATGTAATTAGAGCAGAGGGTATATGCCACAGTCATTTTAACTTCTTTCATTATATTGTTTAAACTACAGATGTACAGAGATGTTTAAATTATCATTAAAGGTCCATTTAAATCATCACTAAAAAGCAGTAAGCAGTATGCACATAGGATGGTTTAAAAAGAAAGGAAAAGGGACGTAAAGACTTTTTTTTGTTCATTTGTGATAAAACAGAGTGTCCAACCATTTAAATTAGATGAATATCAATGAGTTAATGTCACACAGTATTGCACTATTTGTTGTAAAACACATTGGGTGAGTGAATGAAACAGACTTCTCTCTCGTTGAGGCTCGGTTTCTCTTGGTTTGCAATGTGTTTTGCATGTTTTTTATTTTTTTCCTTACATAATGTGCAGCTATGGTTACACCTCAGAGTCTGAGAGGGTACGAGCTCTTGCTGGTGTGCTACCTCTCTCTCTCAAAGGGTGTCTTTGACATTATCGTGTGTTTGTGGGACACCAAAACAGCAACATATTTCTTTTCTATACATTCACCTTAGCCACTGTTACGGCTGATTTTTATAAACTAAAACCACATTTTAAAATTTTACGGTTGTAAAACACTGTGTTTGTGCCTGTGTTTTCTCGTATCCCAGAAATTATAAGGTCTTATAATAATAGCTTGAAGGCATCGGGAAGGTTTTTTTGAAGATGTAAATATCAATAGTCACACCTTTTAGTGTTCTGATAGCCAAGCCTACTGAAGAAACCGCATGATAATTGTTGCTCAACCAGGACTGTCAGAGAGGCTCCGGAACAGATTAATCCAGTTAATTCTTGACAGAAATGAAAGTATTGACGTGGTTATGCATGTGGAGAGCAAAGAAAACACCTTTTTAAACCAACAACCGGAAACTAAAGTCACATAAAAATGAAAAGATCAGTTACAGGATATTATGTTGTCTAACATTAAAACGCTTGTGATGACTAAAATAAGATTTTTTCCCTTACTCACAGAAAGTAAATTTCGAACAGGAAATCAATTTCTGAGCAGATTTATTAATAGATAAGCTTAACGTCATATGTTCAACTTCGGAGTTTTCCAATGGCAAAGGCTCAATCAATTATCTCATAGATTGGTGATATGGTTTGTATTAATTTGTGTATGACGTGGATGTGTTTCCCCAGACAGGATTAACTAAGCCAATCCATGATGCTGCACCAACAAAGAGTCCAGTCACCTTCGTCGTGCACTCGTTAAACACAGAATGATATATTGTATTTATGTGATGTGTTTTTAAGATTGCAAGTCAACATCTGCAGATTTACTTTATAAAAAAGGTTTCCTGAAGTCACACATGGCCTTTTGCATTACTATCAATGCTCTTCTTCTGTATGATCATCAAGACTCGGACCAAAATTCACTGACCCCCATCCCACCCCCGAAACTCAGATTTTTAACCCATGAGAAACAGTCTTTCTTCCACAGCAGATCAAAGGGAGCTGAGTCAGACGCCAGGGGCCAGATCAATTACCCAAGGCAGCCGTTTCCACTGTCCTTTGGTTCTGACACACAAGTCAAATCTGGGCACTATCAAAGGCTAAAGAGGCCATCAGCCAGCAAGGCACGCTGTTTACCTCCATTTCACTTCACTGATACCTTTCACTGCACATTTCTTTTCTCTGGCTACTTTCTCTTTACCCTATTTTACTTTAACCTTTCCCTCTTTATTTTGTTTTTCAACATTTATTTCAACCACAGCACGAGTAGTTTCAGCTTGTTATTGTATGCAGTTCCATACCCTGTTGAAACAGTATTGTCCTTGTCTATTTATTTTTTTCTCCCTCTTTCTTTTGTGACTGTACTATTTTGACGAATGTCACCTTGTGGAGAAAATACAGCTGGCAGCTGCTCTCTCACCATCACACAGCTGTGCAGGAGAATTAAGCAGGTTTCCCCACTTCTGGGCGGACAGAAGCATCTTCATGAAGAATGGGGTAAACAAGTTAAGCAATCCTGCTTGTGTAAACCTGTGCTTTTCAGGATCACAGAGGAGCCTTTGCACGGTTCAGGAAAATGTAAAAATAAAATGTAAAACAACTTCTTTAACACTCCACTCTTTGAAAAATAGTCGGTAACGTAGAATAATAATATTTATGTTCTTTGTGCTGCTGCTGTCCTGAATTTGGATGGACCAAAAAGATTCCAGAGAATGTTCAAAAGGGACAAAACAAAGTGCTCATGAGAGCTTTCTTATTGTTGATGAACATAAAAAGGGCCAATAATGGCATTAAAAATGACTATCTCCTGTAATATGTCCAAAGATAAGGGAGGGCCAGTTCTGCCATTCAGTCAGGCACTTGTGATTAAGAGGTCAATTCAAAACCGATATGCAATCATAAGGACATTCACAAGATTTATGATGCGGTATATTGACCCTTAATTATTAGAAGACCGAAATCCAATCTGCCAGATTAATGAGAAAATGGCAACGTAGCATTAAAAAGGCACTGACCACTTTCACCTGTTTCTCTTTTACACCGTGAACTGCTAAACTAGCTGTTCCTCCCACAGTGAGTGATGGTCAGTGAGCTGTGGTTTGTGGCTTTCTTCCTTTTTCCCACACTTTGTGGCCACGGGGCCACACTGTTACAATGATTGTTTTGTGCATTTCTGACATATAAGGGGAGGGAGGAGCAGATTCCAGACTTAAAGAGCGTTCAAGGTGTGGCCAGAGAAAGAAGGAAAAAAAAAACTTAAGTGCAATTGTTGGTTTTTCTCAGCTGTCTTTTCTACGTTAAGCATTTAAACTATCTGAAACATCTCTTTTATATATTGTCCTCTTAACTGCTTCATGAAGCACAGCTTACATTCCCACAGGAAGGAATGTTCAGAATGTGATTAAAGGTTATCCTGCGACAGCATGTTCTGCTTTAATAATATTTAAAAAACATTTAGACAGGAAGAAATGTAGAAATTCCCTGCAGTACAATTCAGTGGGTGCAGGAGTGTGAGAATACAAATTACACAAGATATCAGTGGATCTAAAGCTGAAAGTGTGAGCACCACAAAGACCTTTTACTTTGATTCTTTTATGTCTGCTGGGTCACCACTCCTCTCTGTTATGGCTCTGTGTGTGTTTGATATGTTAAGGATTTCATTTTCACTCTTTAATGATCTAAAAATATCCTTACCAGTTTCTCCTTGAAGACCATCTGTCTGAGCCACTTGAAATCCAGGGGTTTGAAAGCAGAAAAAACAAAAAGTGAGTCTTTTTCGTAGTTTTCGGGCTTCTGGATGGCTCCCTCTGGATAGGTAATCCTCATAGTGGTTTTGGTCCCCACATCTTTGCCGTAACCAGTTACTGGGGCTTCATTTAATCTGCCAATGCAAAATAAATGTATTTATTTTAAGCTCCATCAGTGACTGCACATACACTTTGATAAGTTGATATTTTAATCACACCACATAACAAATAGCACTGCTGTCATCCTGCTGTTTTGCCTTGTGTATTATAAAGTTCATAAACATCACTGTAAGTGTAATCTTACCTCACTACAACATCGTAGTCATCTATACGGGAGCCCAGGGACTTGTTGGACAGGATGCCCCCGTTGCCCACAATGATGCATCTTTTACAGCTCAGACTGCAAGACGGGAGGATCAGAAGTAAGTAAAATTAGGATGTGCTGGATCAACAATAACTGGACTTCCTGTGTTTGTGGATGAGTAACAGCGATTACCTGTCCAGCTCCTCTCCAAGTCCATAATTTTTCGTGGTCGTTAATATGCTGTCTATGATTCTCTCTGCGGACGGAAAGAAATAAATCAGGACAATTAAGGATACATTAAGTGGACACCTTCACTGCACTGAACCACAAAATAGTAAACATGTACATCTAACATGAGTTTACTGAATGTAAATACTTTCGGTGATTTCAGTGCCAGAGCAGTTTGTGTATAAATACATGGGTGGATAATTGCTTTCTTGGCAATGAATGGGAGACTGGATACACACAACTAGTGTTGAATTCTCTTCATCAAAGATACTGTATCTCGTAATTTGACACTGAAAAATGGAGCGCTATCGTCAAGGTCGGTCACCTTAAGTGTCCACTCCTTCGAGCGGTGCATAAGTTTAAACATCACAGATGAGGTGATGCTCTTTCATAATGAAAATGAAATATCTGAAAAGCCAAAAAAGGGGGGGAATTGCTCCTTTATAAGATTAACAAACTGCCATGGACTTCAACATACCACCAGAGATTATAGCAATCTTGGTGGTCTTAAAAGACAGTTGGAGGAGAGAACACCTCTCTCCGTTTATTCAGTCACAGATAAGGAGTGACCAATCAGCTCGCAGGAATAGTGATGATAGGATTATGGAGGGAAAAAAGCTGTTGTGCTGCTGAGAACAGTGAATCTGGGAAGAGGCGGACATACAGGGCTCAGGATGGTATGCGTGTGTATGTAGAAACTCTCCCATAAAAGCACTCAGAGAGGAATGCTGTTTTCAAACAAGCACATTCTCCCCGTTAAGTGGGCGATGTTGAGCTCGTCTGCGTGCGTGGATACCACCCCTCGGATCACCCGAGTGACAAACGGGGATGTTTAGCCATAGCAAGAATTCTTGCCATGTTCTTGAGGGCATTCTGCTCAAGTCATGCTTCCAGCATTAGATGTGACATATATTTCTCTCTCCGCCAGACCATGTTTAGGCCTCTCACACTTGTATTCACTTATCATAACAAGCCAAATGTGCAGATTCCATTACAGTTGTTTCTATCTTGGAGTCACATTACATTTTTTTGTGATGCAGAACAACCATAGAAGGAATATATTATGATTTTATGTCTACTACAATAGCAGTTATTCATCTCTTTCTTTGTTGCACCCCACATGGAAAAAAATCTTGTAACACTGTACAAGGTTTTGACCCAGTCTTGTTAACAAAGGGCTGGATGGTGCGTACCTGTTAAACCTTTCCAAGGTCTGGTTGAGGATTTTATCATGACTGACAGAGTGAGAAAAGAAGCTCCTCCATATCTATATCTATATCTATATCTATATCTATATTCCCCCGTGACATAATACAAAAGAGCCTGTGCTAGTTGATGCCAATTTTTGAAATTGCAGCAGCCGAGCACTCACTTTGACCAGTGCTTTAACTTTGTCACTCAGCACCTCAGTCGCGAACACCCACATCAATAGGGTCTACAACTATGGCGGTCCAGACAAAAAATGAAAGGTACTTCATTGCCCTCTTCACTTCTCTCAATGTAATCACCTTATAGCACATAGTGTGTAAAGGGGGGCCAAGAGAAACAGTAAAATTGAGAGTAAAGGGAGAGTGACAACAAAGGAGTTTAGACAGGGGCCTCGGAGCAGTTTGGAAGACATATTACAGCCCCATTCACCCTGCCTAACGATCCTAATGATTAACCTGCTGAGGAGAGGCGAGCAGAGCAACAGCCCATTGTTTGGATGTGGTGTCGATGTCTGGCGTCAAGCATCACCCCGAGCAGCATAAACACAAGGCCGGGGACCACACCTGAATCCAAGAAGGGTGAAAAGTGAAAAATCACAATGGGCAGGACTCGCTTCCAGAGGACGACATGGAAGCTAATTGTTATAAGCACCCGGGGTAAACATTTCAGCCAAGTATGTCTCGTGGTGGAGCAAAAGATGAATGGCTGTAGGTTCAGACTTGAAGTCCAACATGGAACTCTTGCAATGGCAAAAATCTTTGCCAGTAACGTAGAGAAAGGTCGGAAGCATCACACAACACATAAACACAGACACATTGTTGGATGAGTGTAGCCTAAACAATACGAAAGAATCATGTGATGAGGGAGTGGTATTTGTCAGGCCTGCTCTTTAGTATGCTTTCGACTCAACATCAACTCCCATGGTTAGGAAGAAAAAAACATTTTACTGCCGTATACCGACCAATAAACAACACTGTTAATTGAATAATTATAATATATAGCTGTGCAGAACAAGGTGGTCCCATCTTTATTTTCATTTTGTGGAATCCAAAACAAAAAGGGTTGACTGAGGTTAACTCTTCAGCACTTGTCCTCTAATGGCACACAAATCAATCTACAGTCAAAGCCCACTGGCCCAGGAGTATCATTTACCAATCCTCTGAATGAGTCCGCTGCTAACAGAACCACAAATTAAACTTCTGCAAATAATGCTGGATTTCAGTTGCACTTGGTCACTTATTTTTATAAAAGCACTCTACACTTGTGCACCTGCTGCTGTCTCATGTTACAAAGACGAAAAAGCAACATTATTACCTCTCAATCATGTGACTACGGCAGAGCTCATGTAAACATTACACTCTCATGTTTACTGATTTCGTCAATGCAATCATATTCCTTATCAAAGTAAATACAACCTCAGTGTAATGTGCTCTCAGTTTAATTAAGGGCTGATTGCGCGGTCACCGATAAACTGCTTGTGGGAAATACTAAATAAAAGCCTCTTACTGTTTGAGAAATCCCTTTTGACAGTCATTTTAAGGACTGTTATGGACAGTGGCGAGTCCCTGTGCAGTTTTGTAAACGTTATGCAATGTGGGTCCTTCTGTAATCTGTAATTTTTTTAATTTTTTACTTTTGATTGTAAATTTTTGTTTTTTGCAGAGATGTTTAAACTTACATGATATTCTGCATATCTTCCAAGTGTTACAAATATCTGCAAGTCCTATCATCACAGGACCAGAGCACAGATCCTATGATGATAGGACATAGAGTGAGAAGCACATGAGGCAATGCAGGGCTGCAGCCAATGTTTATTTACATCAATAATTAATCAGGCATTTTTCACTTTAATTCATTTTAATCTTTTTGGCGCTTTTCCACTGAAAAAAATTTGAATGTTTACTTAGTTGTCAAATTAGTTGTACATTTTGTCTGACGAGATCAGTTAGTTTACCTCATCTGTTTTCCTTCATGCCTTTTATTGCAAGATTCACCCTCCTTGCAAACTGTTTAGCTTAGACACATAAATTCATGCAGTCTGTAATTATCTAAGCTGTTCCTGTCAACTTTATTGCAACAACAGGAAGGATAAAGCTAATAAATCTTACTCATAAAACTCTTCCAAAATATATCTGAAATAAAAGTCTGTCAAAGATCATTGTGTGAAGATCACTGTGGACAGCAGAAAGATATCATTTAGAGATAGAACACGACCAGGGCCTATTACACAAATTGAGTGATAAGTGGCCTGGTGTGTCTGGTATTCCAGCGCTCACGAGCATAGATTTTCAATAAAGCTTTACGGCTCTTAGGTTATGTTTGACATGTGCCAAAGATACGTCTTGGCAGAATGAAAAGTAAAAATAAAACTCCCGCCCACTCCCACCCCATGTTCCCAATTTGGAATCCTTTGTGGCGTTCTATTCAACATCCACACGTATCATCTCTCCACATGAGTACCACTAAAAGGGAAACCCCACTGCCATTGCAGTCCGTGGAGAAAACAGAAACCAGGTGTAACACTCCCACAGGGAGTGCTCTTTTGATAGGGACTAAGATGGTGTGTGTGTATGTGTGTGTGTGTGTTTATTACAGCAGAGAACTTTCCAGAGCATGAAGGTAACACTCACTGTACCTTCTGCTTTTAA
>JAQNCA010000004.1:8226766-8248406 GCA_029783725.1 Acanthurus tractus
CGTGGAGAAAACAGAAACCAGGTGTAACACTCCCACAGGGAGTGCTCTTTTGATAGGGACTAAGATGGTGTGTGTGTGTGTGTTTATTACAGCAGAGAACTTTCCAGAGCATGAAGGTAACACTCACTGTACCTTCTGCTTTTAAGTATTGGAAAATATGTGACAGAGCATGTCACTGAAGCCAGGTTAATGTTATCTCTTCAGTTCCCATGGCACTGTGTACTAATTTGATATCTAAAGTGTGGCAGTGTGTGTTAAGCTCAGAGAACAAGTACAAGTGTGTGTGGAGGCGTTGAAGTCAAGAGCTTTGGGAGACATGAATCCTCTCATCCAAAGACAGAATTCATCTTGCAAACGAATGCACATCACTCACTGTGTGAGGTTGTTACTGACAAACAAAAACTCCATCTATTACGCCACATCACAGATTAGTTTCACTGTCATGATGAAACATGTGGACTTGCAGCCCAACAGAAAATGGGATTTACTTTGAGCCCAATGTTTACAATAAAATAAAATAAAAAGGATTGTTTAGAATTAACATATCAAAAAATCTTCTTTTCTGATATATCCTCCAGCTCCAAACAAGGACATGATTTGAAAACTTGTTTTTGGCAGTGCTCTCAAGGACGCTCCAATCTGTTATTAATTAGTGAGATAAGCTGCAGTATCAGACACATTCAGTTAACAGCTGCAGCCTTGACCAGCTACTTACTTTCAATGCTACAGGTGCTGATCCAGAATCAGTTATTTAATCAAATCAGTTCAATCAGAGAAAAGGAGGCTTTCTTGACTGATTGATTGATGTCTTTATTGCGACTACGTAAATAACAGTAGTTTTAAAAAAAAGCTCTTAAACTGATTTTATTTGACCTCATTCACCATCAGCAAGTGTTCACTGGAGTAACACAGAGTTTCCCATTGCTGTTTTTGGCTGAATACATATATTAACTGCAGCGAGCACATCAACCGAAAACAAACCAAATATTTCGTTCAAATCTAGCAGACTAAGCATTAATTGGCACCAGCTCATCCTGTCTGCTATTAATGTTTTGTCATTTGCACCACTGACGGTCCAATAAAAATAAGACGTCTGCCTCCAAAGCTCCTTGCCAAAAGAGTTGTGAGAAGAAAAAAAAAAGGTTGATTAAGAGATTAGTAAGTTTCCAAGCTTAGAGTTACTGGGTATTTTGCCAACTGGTAGTCAGATCTGAAACAAAAAATAGCTATTAGAGCCCAACCCTTTTCAAAATTCAACAAGAAGCCTGGATGCTGTGAGATAATAAGGGAATGTCTTTCAGTAAAAAGACTCTTGTTTAACAGTTGCTTCTACAATCTCCAATGTTGGTCTGTCCATAAATACACCTCGAGTTACCTACTCAAAAACAGGCCCTGCTTACATTACTGTTTCATGATAACATAACTTTGGCAAAGTCTAAAGGAGACGTTACGCACACTTTGCTTCTGGAAAAGGCAGAGCAACAAACCTGAGGCAGAATTTATTCCGCCAAAAACATCACCCTCAACAATGACACATGATGACGTCCAACGTGGCAGAAAGTTGGCATTTGCCATCAGGGTGAAACCTTGATGATCAGGTAAGCAGGAGGTAATAACTCTGAATTGTTGCCCACATCTCTGATTGTCAGCCATTTAAAATTGGAGCAACTGAATAACAGTTCAGACAGCAGGACACAGACTGACTCGCCTCATAAGACATTTTGACAGTTTGCTCATCAGTCTGACAAAACTAAATAACTGACGCCACAAGTAGTTTCAGTGAGAGAAGTCAATCGGTGGCTGACGATTGAGCCTGTCAAACTTCATGCCTTATCATTTAATCACCCTCTTCAAACCAAGTGTAACGCTGCCAACTTAGGGCAAACTGTAAGTCGTTGGTGCATACCAACTGATCAACATGGTTTATTTGTTTGAGACAAAGTACTGCACTCATGCAGCTGCTGCGAAGCTCCCACACAGCATCTGCAAGCTCGTCTACACACCAGATCAGAAAGGTTTCTAGTTTTTGGTTTTTTCTGTACACCATCTTTTAACAGTATTGCAGAAATGCACAGCAGATGTTGCAAGTGATGGTAAGAACAAAAAATGAGCCTCTCTTACCTTGTGTTTTGAACCCAAACGGGGGCAAGTAATTGCTGACTTTTGCTAGTCGTTTAAAGTTCCGATCAAGAAACATGGGTGCTGGTTTCATGAACCTGCAATGTGACACAGAAGAAAGAGAAAGAGAAATTAGCTGCACACAATGAAGAAGATAAAAATGCACCATGTTTTATTAATGGCTTTAGAGTACCACCACTCATATAACAACCCCCCTATGATTCTATGATTAAGGATCATTTGTTCTGCTGTGCAATCCTCCACAAACACATTTTCTTCTTTTCATAGAGAGACCCTGTGGCTTTCCAGAATCCCTGCGCCACCCAGGAAATTAAGCCACAAAGTGATAAACAAATTCACTTGTTCCGCTGACATTAAGCTAATAGCCACCCCACTTCACTGGCCACAGCCTCCCAAAACAAACAAAGCCAGCTCACCCATTAGCAAGGTAGCTAGAAAAGTAAGCAGGTAATAAAAACTGAGAGGCGGGGGAGACACAGAAGGAGGCTGCAGTGCACAACCCACCAACATGACCTCTCCACTCAGGCCTAAGTCACTGCTGACACACAGTTCTGATAAATCTGCTGAGACAACATACTCGTGCCAGAATGCTTTCTCTCAAATGATCTGGGGCCAGACTCTCTATAAACTGAATTAAGAAAAAGCACAACAGAAAGCAAATATCCAGAAAATTCATGGAGGTTTGAGTCTATAATATGAAATATCTGTGTTCCTGACAGAGAGAAGACAAGTTAATCTGCTTGAGCCAGAAAGGGGAGCTATCGTGCCACATTTAAAAAACAATTCGAACTTGATCTTCAAAAACACGTCTGTGACCAATGTTTTTAATGCCCCATGAACCGCTACTTCCAGCATCGCCTCTTCCTTATCCTGTGTGTCTGTATAAGTGTGTGCGTGTGTCTCACTTTGATTAACTGCAGCCCTAAAATCAAAAGAAGCCATTTCCTCTTAGTCACGCCTGCGACCTGAGTGCAGCTCCAGGATGGATGTGTGTTTTTATGACCTGCTGTCAAGCTGGGCGGATGCAAGAGGAGAGCTAGAGATGTTATAGTGCATTAAGCTCTGTGCGTTTCTCTGTCAGACCTGAATGATCAATCAGGACACACACACACACACACGCAGAGGCAAAAGACAATATGCCTGCAAGAGATCTGTCAAGGTGATGTGTGTTATTTTGTTTATGAGAGAATGAAAGTTAGTTATTATGGCAATTACAAATGACTGTTGCACTATCTCATCTCCGGGAACAAAACCACCAGGGATATAAGTATGGTATCTTCTCACCCACATTAATTATGGCTCCCACACCCAAACTACACTAACTGGCAAAGGCATTTTGGACAGGAATCCAGAGACGCACAAGCACCATCACGCTCTTGCGTTTCTCTACAGGAATCTTGGATGGCTTGTTACCATAACACTGCCATGGGTTCACAAGAAAGGAGAAATATGTGGAACTCTGAGGCCCAATGACCAAACATGGCTGACATTATTGGAGGGCCTTATGGTTGGCTTAAACCTTTTCCAAACATCCTAATGGGCCTTTGATACCCTTATTATCCTCCAATTTGAAACCATGATAAGGAGGGTAAGAGAGGGAGGGAGAGAGAGAAAGAGAGAGAGAGGAAGAGGCACTTATGTATGACTCTACCTCCTTCTCACATCACCTGACAGGGGAACACACTCACACACACACACTCGAAGACTTCTGTCCTGCCAAAACAAATGGATATTCATTAAAGCCAAGACTACTGAGGCCAGAAGCTGCTATAAATAACACAGGACCATTGCAAGTCACTGAGCCCTGACCGACAGTCACTCACTGACATCCTGACAAAGCAGAGAGACAGGGGGCTGCTTGTTGTGAAATAAAAAAAAGTGAGGGCTCCCAAAACAGCCACCAAGCTCGGATGCATTGTGCTCATTTCCTTAGCTAGGGTCCATCTCTCACGGGAAATATTTTCATAACCGTGCCTCCTTAAGTTCACTGCCAACACTTGATTTAAGGCTCCAATGCAAACAATTTTGGACAAAACGAAGGGGAGGGGACATGTGGAAAATAAATTGGATTCTGCAGGCCGGGGGATTCAGAGAAGACAAACATGGAGGAAGCAGGAGATGATTAGAGGGTGAGCCACAGGACCTCACTGCTAGAGGTTAAGTAGGTTTTCTCTGACTGCTGAACTGCAGGCTGCAATGCTAACAAGGACTTCTCAGTGAATTTGTTTTTTCCTGGTAAACATACAAAGCAGACTGAGGTTGAAAAAGAAAACAGAAGTTAACAAACAATATGTTAATTGGTCAACTCCCTCTCGCACATGACTTAATAACTCACATACAAACTCACACATGGGTCTATGGTGCAGTTTCAAAAATGCACTCAAACACACACAAACTTCCCAAAAATGCTGCATTAATTGGGCTCATTGACCTGTGTGCGACTTGGTTGAAGGTGGTAATAATTAGTGGACTCCCGGTGGGGGTTTTCAGTTGTACAGAACTTTGTTCCGACACGTGCGGCTGATTAGAGGAAGTCGTTATGAGGGAGGACATTGTTAACACATAGCCTCTCAGATAGGCGGAGGGCAGTTGTACAAAATGTCTTCGTCTGTCTCGTTAGCAGGGCTGCAGCTGACAAATGATGGTGTTTGTTTAGGTGGTTTGTCAATTCATTCAACATATACTGTGTTCAGTATGCTACAAGCTTTAGATTGACTCAAACACTCTGAGAGCATCTCGTTTTTATAGGTTTCCCTGATAAACAGGATTTTAAGGCATAATTTTTACAGGCACGGGAAGACATGGGAAGGTTGGTTGCTAGGTGGACTTTAAAATGAAAAATATGCGTAATATTTTTTAAAAATTAAAGAAAAGGGTTTTGTAATTTATCGGAAATTGTACTGGTGTGATGGCTTTTCCTCATCCAAGGCTGTGAACATAGTTGTGCTTCTCAAGGCAAAACATACATCATGTACAGTTCTTATGCTTCAGAATGGGTGGCTGTACAACTGGGTCAACTATTGCATTGAAGCGCCACTGGCTATTGTTCAGCCAAGCTGTAAATTGCTCCTCTATTAGCTTAGCTCCAAGAATTTTGACGGGACAATGCTCTATAGATCAAGCTGAGATTGGCGGCAATAGAGGCAAAGAGGAAAATCAAAAGAGCCAATGACATCAGAGAGGGATGTTGGGGAGTGTGAGGATTGTGTGGGCTTGGTACCAGGAAGTTCACAATGAGTCAGGACAGGAAGTTGGTTGGTGTTGTTCATAGAGAAAGCCTGTAAGGCTTTAGGATGCGATAGGAAAAAGATGGGAGACCTTGTACTTGGATGACAAGGGTTCTTTGTGTAAGAGAGGGATCACAAGGACACAGTCAGGGTTTTGTGGCGGGGGAGATGGATGATAGAACCATGATTAAAACTTGGAAAGATTGGACAGGAATGTGTGGGCTTCTCTGTTTCTGACTCAAATCCCTCAAGGCCACGTTGGCTTGGGGAGTGACATCATACATCGTGGCATGCTTGAGTAACAGTTTCAGCTTTTCTCCCGCTGACATCCAATTAAGAATGATTTGCTTGTGATCGTTCTGGTAGTGTATGCGAAGTTCTTAAAGCACATTTCAAAGGCAACTGCCTGAATCCAATGCATTTCCATGCTGTTGTGTGAAAATATGAGTAAAAGAAAAAGACATGGTTCTTACTTAGGATAGATGGCTGTCATCTTGGCTGCTGCGTATCCCGGCTTGCACACTCCTTCGCTGAGGTTGCCATACTTGTAGGCCAACTCCGGTGGCCTGTACATCAAAAGAATAGAGGGAGAGATTAATCAGACACATCATGATAACGGATTATTAATAATGCTGACACATCTCTAAGCCTCAAAAAGTGAGCTTGTCAAACAATCTGCTCGAGAGTAAAAAAAATGGTTTTCCTCAGAAAGTTGGAGAACTATCGTGTATCACCTTGTGTGTGGCAAGACAAAGCAGAGGGGCCTTGTTCAAATAATCACTCTGGCAGAGCTAAAACTAGAAACCTCCCGATTACTAGCATGATCATTAATAACCTGATGTATGCCATGAATCCAGTTCAAATAAACAGAGAGAGTGGAGAGAGGCCCGAAGCTTAGCCCTACATGCAATGAGCTGACAGGAGAAGGGGCTTGCAAATTGCCTACTTGTGCACAATTTTAAGTTCTTTGTTACAAATATGCTTCAGTATGCTAGAAAACTGTTCATTTGCGTCTTATCCCGAACTGGCCTCAGGCTTTCAAGTTATGTGGTAAGAAATCCAGCATCTTCAGGGGTCAAAAAATTTGTTCCCAAACCCACAAAGGTCTGAAAAATGTACTTCCCAAAACTGAACCAGACAGATCAATTACTTTTCTAAGTATTAATATCTTCATGCAGAACCAAAAGATGTTAGATGTAAATCCAGCCAGTGGACATGGACCAGATCGCCAACTTGTTATTTCAGCTAAAACAGCACTGGCTGCCATGTTGACAGATCAGGAGCAGGGCTCATTTAGCATTAGTTGCTTAATTGTGGCCCTTGTGTTTTTTTCCCCCTATAATATCTCATCCTCATGTTACAATGATGCAGGTTATCAACTTACACACAGCACTTCCATCACAATCAGACTTTCTGATCACAGCCAGGTCTTTCTAGACCCAGGTGTTAAACATGAAGTTGGACAGATCCAGGACCTGCAGTAACAGAAGGGGACTCCACCCAGATCCCACTGAGCGTATAGAAAGTGATTAAATTAAACCTGCACAGGTCCCCAGTTTGCTCTCAGGTCAGGGTTGGGGTGGATCCTGTATGGACTTCTATGGGACACTTTTCAATCATGCAGCAAAACGTATCTAGCTTTAAGATAAATTGCACTTTTGTATGATCGTGCTCTAATGGAGTAATTAACGACACTCCAGATATAATGTAAGGAGCTGTATTAAATAAACTGAAGCCATGTGAGAATCAGCTTGAAGTACGTGCTGATATGGTGCTTACAGTGTGTGTGCAGAGTGTGGACAGATGTGTCCTGTGAGAGCCCAGAGGGTGATGGCAGCATATGATTACTGCCTGTAATGTAATGGAGGGCCAGAGAAAGGACCTTATCATGGCAGTTTAGAGTAAGAGTGTCAAGCCAATTCAGGGATTTATACACATATCAACAGACACGCTAACACAGTGACGGCTACATACTCAACCTAGCATGTTCTCCCCCTGACAAACCGCAACCGCAATGGAATAAACGGGAAAACACTGACTGCACCTCAGTTCTCGCAAATCTCTTAAAAGCATTAGACTGCCAATTAAATCTCCGCATTTGTCACCAGGTTTGCGTGAGGTCTCCAATTAGATGCTATGAGTTTATTTAAAAAAAAATCAAGTGAGATTAATTGGCCAGAGGTTTACATTTTCATGTGTCGCGTTTTACCGTTGATCATGTGCAACCTGTATGAGTAATAGTTCAGTGGAACAAGCTGTAAAACATGTCTAAACTAATGGAGTCAAAGTCTAAGTGGAAACTCAGCTGTTGTAAATACTACAAGCTAGGAAAATCCCACCCAGTCCAGGATTGAGAATTTTTAAATGTGTTAAATGAAATGACAGAAATATTTACTAGAAAAAAAAGATGTACTCACAGTTTTGTGTCCAGCTGCAGCAGAAAGCCCTGCTTATCAAACACTGCAGGAGAGAGAGAGAAACAGAGATGGAAATGATCCATTACTACGCAGGTCACAAAACAAAACACATCAATCCTCAAAGAGCTTTAAGGATGAAACTTGTAGTTGGATCAATAGCTCTGGTCAGTCAGTCAGTCAGACATGATTTCAGCAATCAGGCCGTTAGCTGTGAGTTACCTGTGCGACTTTCACAGGGAAAACAATATGGCAAATGTAAATTAAAATAAGCATTTTGAATTAAGGACTTGTGACAAAAGCAAGGTTAGGGAGAAGGCAGCCAAAACAATCTGTTGAGATTAACATAAGTTATAAAAGAAGTTAGAGATCACCTATGGACAACCATAGAGGCAGCCAATAGGTGCCTGGTGAAGCACTGAGGTAGAAGCAGAAGCACAGAAAAGTAGGATATGGAGAAATGAGAACTTGATTCTGAGTGTTGTCATTAGAGAATCTACTGCAGTTTTACATTTTACAATGATGCCGACAGGGTCAATATGACACTCAACAAATTACATGAATTTCTGAATGTAAAGTGCTGTAACAGCTATTCAGCATGACAGATCATTAGTTGGAAGTTGGAAAGGTGTGGTTTTACTCCTGTGGTTGCTGATCTGGTCTTCACAGAAAAGCTGGAGGAGAAAGATAAAGAAAAAAAAGGACAATGGGAATGCGTGACAGCAGGTTAGGGAAGGATCCAAGCACTGCCCTGAAAGATGTGGACTTTGCCATTGCAGCCAAGATGAGTGAGTGAGTGAGTGAGCGAGTGTGTGTTTGTGTGTGTGCGCATTATGTTTCTGTCGAAAAGCATAAAGCAGCCAAAAGGCGGAGTCAAGGCAACAGCTTGGGAAAAATTAAAGCGGCAGGGCTCCTACCAGTAAGACAAATATTGGTCTGTGTAACCAGCATTATGCAGCAAAACTCCTGCAGACTGCTTCACTTGCCAACCATTTGTTACTGAGCCAAGACAACAGAGGGCACTGTTGTATCACACTGCAGCTTCATTTGAAGGACTGAAGGACATCTTACTCCTCATTAGTTGTCATGGGTACCAAATTCAGTATTTCACTACCATAATCACCATAGAGTACTTTGAAAAACTTTGCTTGCTTTCCCTCTTAGTGACGGACAGGGCTAGCAAATTGGCTGCCAGCGTCCCAGCCCAAATGTGGCTGCTGAAGTGCTGCAGGGTTTTAAAACAAGGTTCTGTCATTTTCCTCTACATGGCAGGATGACAAAAAGGATGGGCAGAGGGTTTGGTTGGTGGGGCCGCAGATGTACCTGAGCCTACTATTCGTCCCACGGGGATGTCCGTCTCCAACTCTGAAACACAAAATGGTCAGATAGCGCCATTTGAGGTCAGTCTATTAAAACACCACTGGACTTAAAAAATTAAGGCCAACTGCAAATGTCAGACATTACAGAGCAAGAAGACAAAGCAGGGGGGAGGAGGAAAAGAGGTTAATAGCTTTAATCCCAGCAAGCTGAATTATAACTCGGAGTCTCAGTCTTTATTCAAAGATGGAAAGTCCAATGAAGTGGAAAATTAAGTGCAAAAAGCCCCCATTGGGTTTTTGTGATGATTATGGCGGAGGTACATTGACAGTTACCCACAAGTATGGAATGAGTGAATGAACACAACATTGTTGGTAACAAAACATTTAAAAAAAAAATAATTATAGGTAGATGAAAGTGGTAAAAATGGAAAGTTTTCATTTTCAAGTTAGCAGATTTATATTCTATGAAAAAAAACAAACAAACAAAACAGCAGTCCAATTAAAAAATCACCCGCAGTACAGAAGTTTAACAGTCACCAAGTAAAAGCGGGCAGAGTCGCAGTGCCTCTACCTGTAGTTCTTTTCACTTCAGCCCCTTTAGTTAGGGTGACAGCTGCCGTTTCTGCACCATCCTCTGAAAACAAAAGGGGGTTAAGACACTGTAAAGAGATCATCACTGTAGCGCTGTGGAGGCAACTATTAACCATAAAGCTATTAACCAAGACCAAAGCACAAAGAATATTGCAAAGATTGCTTTCAACATCAGCTGCAGCATAACACAGACCAAGGCTACGCACAAAAACAGACGCACACAAAAGGCAGACAAAGAGACAAAAAGAAGCAATAAAAGCATCAAAGGCTTAAAGCTGATCCTCCAATGATGATCTACAACCAGAGCGGGGCCGTTCAGAGAATACAAATAAATCAATAAATGTAAATGACAAAAACAAAACTAAAAGAATGACTTATACACAATGTTGACACATTTACAGAATAACAAGGAAAATTGTCACTCTTTCTATGAAGAGACGTGTTTGACGCCTGGGACGGTCCCGCAGTAAATAACTGTGACTTTTTCTAAGTGCTTATCTATTTCGCTTAGTCATCTGCCGAACACGTTTTTCTACTCCTCCTCTTCAAATCAATAATTACACAGATAAAAGGTTAGGACCTTTGATGAAGAATACAGTCAGTTTTAAAAAAAAAAACACAACTAGAAAAAGATTTTGGAGAAAACTTTTTTCTTACTTCATTCATTTCACACTTAATAAGTGTTCATTTTGGTTGTGACACAACCTGAAGTTTCAGTCAGCAAAAAAACATTTGAAGTGACTATGCTGTGGGGACACCCTGAATTTAAAAAACAGGTTGCGGTCTCACCCTGTTGCTGACGAGTCTATTTGGAAATGCTGAGTTACGTACTAAAAGCAATGGTGTAAGATCCACAGACCACGTATTAAACCTGAAAATCCACTTACTCAATCCATTTACGTGTGAAAACAGTTTTTCTACTCAACCTTTTTGAAAACAGGATCTTTATTCATGCCACATTATTCGAGGGGAAATTTTAAAAATTCTGTAAAAATCTGTTCTTCCTCAACATTTCCATGACAACTGAGCAAACTCATTCGCTGATGAAAGCAACTAGATGCGATAAAAAACTCCAGATAATCTCTTGTCAGCTGAACTGGTTCAAAATACTTCATTATCTGATAACTACAATAACTCTTTCTTGATTCGAGCAGTTTAGCCTTCAACACTAAATCACTTAGAGCTTACAGCAGGATAAAAAAAAAAAAAGTTCTTCCCACTCACATATCCTGATGTTTTTCTTTTCAAAACAGCTATAGGTTATGTATTGCACATTGTAAATACTACCTATCAAGGCCAACAACAATTTTAGACATGTTGCAATGGGAAATTGAAAAAATTAATGTTTCATACTTCATGAATACACATCAATGACAGAGGCTGTATTGACATTCAAAAAAAAGGTCAAAATCAAAGTTAGTTGAGAGCTGTGGGAAATTTTGCTTCATTAGTACGAGTAACTATTACTCATGCTCTTTGCATAACTTGTACAGCTGCGTCATGCATGCACACAAAAGGAAACCATCCTTTTTATATTGAAATACGGCATTTCTGCAGGCAGTGCGTAATTATTTTATCATAACCGGAAAGGCTTTAATTGTGGTTTCAGAGCTAAATGACACAGAGAAAATAAAATGTAATACTTGCTTGTGGTTATGTACAAACCAGCAGGTACTTATGGTTTTGCTCCATGTTTCTCCAAAATCATTAACTATATGTAGTAAACACATAATTCAGCAAAATATACAAAATGTAGTGAAGTATGAAATGTAGCAAATGTTTTGTTTTTTTATCGGAAATTATCACCAGAGAACAAATTCCAATGTGACACTTCCTCTGATTTTTTAAAAAGGATTGGGATGATTTTTAAAAAAAATTTAATTGGTCATTTAAACTAAATTATATCACGAGTCTACTACAACTACTTTCAGTCCTTGGAGATGAAAGCATGTGGCAGAAGGAGGGGGTCCATCCACTGACCAACACCAGACCAAGTAAATCTGATGACAGATGCACAAAAACAAACTATAGCCTCCGACCTAAAGATGATAGCTAAAAACACGTTTCACTGTCCCATTGAGAAAAAAACATCACCCCAAACTGAGGAAACCACATGATGAAGAAGCATATAAACTGCATGTGCCTTTAACAGAGCCAAAGTAAAATCTCTGACCACAACCACATATCTGCTCTTTCTCACACAACTGGAAAATACAGAGTGCTGTTCTGCAGACAAAAAGTGTAGTGCAGTAGTGAGGGTGAAGAATTTTAAGTAGTGGTCTAATTCCTCACAGATATCATTAACTAGTATTTTCACTTAAAAGTGCACATCCCTATTATTTAGAGACTATTTTGACAGAAGTACAGAGGATTGATAAAGAGCTTTGATACAAGGCTCTACAACAATCACCCGAAGCTCAACATCAACAAAAACAATGAGCTTGTGGTGGAATACAATGCCTCAAATATGGATGTTGCCACCAAAAAACTAAAAACGCTAAATTGGGAATTCTTCACACGTCTTCAACCCAGCGGCACAGAAGATTCATACAACCAGCACATAAAATGTCATCACTACATTATTTCCCCCTTTTAGATATTTGTTTGAAGTAGTGTTACAGTGGGTGAACGAATTTTTGAGTCATGGTCAAAATATGTACTCTTTACCTGTTAAAATCAAAATCGGGATATTCTTGAGTCCAAGCCTGTTTGTGCTAAATTTAAAGAAATTCCCTCGAGGGAGAAGTATCACAAGTTATGAGAAAGGGTCAGACGGACATCCGAAAAACATCATGCCTCCATTCACCAGTTGTGCCGGTGCGGGGGCATAAAAAGAAGACTATTGTTGAAAGAGCACATAAACTTCCTTACTACAATCTTACAAGAGTCAAACATCCACCAGCTGAGGAATCACAACAGTCACATGAACCTACTCTGAAACTGACAGTGAGTCAGCGAGTAAGGCTGAGTCATAAGCTAAGTGTAAAACAAACGGCCACAGGAAGCGCTGCTTCTGAAGATTGGTCGAGAATCTGGCAGGGAAAAAAAAAAAAAACAATAGCAGGAACAGAACTCAACAATAATCTGATCAGGGACTTCAGACATTATTACTTACACAGTTCTGGATAAACACACACAAGACAGGTGCTGTAGAAGAGGAAAAGGGCAGGGCACCGACCCTCTGAATGTGCTCACCATCTGGTGGAACTGCACACAGCAGCTGGTTTATCCAAGCTCCCGTAAAAGCTCACAGAGACAAGCACCATACACACATTTTCTGTAAAAAGCTAGCTTTCAGGACACTATCTTGTACAAAATTCAACCAACTCAGGATCTGTATTTATAAAGCTTATTGTTCTTAAATTTCTTACCAATTTTCAACTGCAAGTACACATATACTACACCTGGATTTCATATCTTAGTGCATCTCAAAGCTGTGTTTTCTGCTGCAAGAAGTCAAAGCACTATAAACACTAACATTATCAAACTGTTTCCATGGTAGAAAAAAAAGGCTCAGAATAACCGGATGCTCTAAATGGTGTAAATGACATGCAGGGCTTAAGCCTCTGCACTTTCATTCTTTCCCCAGAGATCTGACTATCTACTACTGTAAGTCAGGGGTGAGGAAGCCAGATTATTCAGATTTGATCCTCTCAGTGGGACAGCGAAGCTTAGCTGACCACAAGGTCCGAGAGCAGGAGAGACCATCAGCATGCTCATCTTTCCCCACCCACCATCTTTAAGCCAAACATCTGGCACCACAGTAAAGCAGAAAGCCAATATTTATCACTGGGATCAAAGCTCTTCCCCTCCTGCTTTGTGTTGCTCAACACATAGCTTGAGAGATGGTTTTGATACCACACCAAGGGTCATCTGTTGACCAGGCATACTGTCTGATGAAACAATTAAAATTAAGAGAGCATTTTTTATGGCAATACTGAAAAAGAATGCTTAAAATAGCAAGCCCAGTCAAGTGAGAAAATGAGGGGGTCACCCACAAAAGATCTATAATCTAAAGCGTACTGCATGCAACAACATACAGTGAACTTTGGACTCATTTTCACCGATGCAGAATGTTTATCAGAGTCATAAATAAATTGCTTAGCATATAATAATATAGCCAAGACAATGTGTGGAAACTGCAGCAGTACAGACAGTAATGTAAAGGAAAAATAGCAATGTTAAATTTAATAATAGACAGTTGAAAATGTCAACAGCTTATTAGCTAGAACAAGACTCTTTGCCAGTCAGCCTGTTCGATGATTCAAGCACCAGAAACAGGCATGGTGAGTTAAAATAATGAGGCATGGCAGGAAATTAAGTTGTATATAAGGAACATGAGCAACACTGGACAAGAGTTGACCTACCTATCTTTCCATTAAATAGCAGGAGAGACTTATCAGACATATTTAAAGCTTATTTAGTGCTGGCAAAATAGCATTTTCAGACAGTAACATTGATGAATAATTCTATTCAATTAAGTGTTTTCTTTTGACTTTAACACAGATCGATTATGGCAGTGCTCTATGTTATAGTATGATAGATTTATTTTACATGTTGAAAAAAAAAAAGTTTGCATCACTGGGGCCTGGCGAAAATAATAAGGGAAATGCTCCTCACAGAGAAAGTAATGTTAGAAAACAATGAAGAGAAAGTAATGACACCCAGAAAAAGAAGCTTCCTTGCTTCTCTTACAGGCTTCCTTTGAAAACCAATCTGCACGATAATCTTGATCTTTGCGGCTTGACTGCTTTACATAAATATTACTTGGCTCTGTTTAGGCAACTTAACTTCAATAACTTTAGGTAAAGCAACTTCAATTCAAAAATCCCCCTTTGAAACATTTCATCACCATGCAAAGTTTTCAGAATACTAAAGAAAAGGGAGTGAGAGATACACGGCTGAACTGGACTGACAACCAATATATTTAGTAAAATTATGAGTGAGCAAAACTAGAGTCAATGTGAAAACACAACAGACAAAGTACAAGGGAGTTTATCAGTTTCATCCAAAGTTTACACTCTAAACAGCATGCTGTCCTGTTAGCTATGCACTCTATTGGCCCAAAACACTGACATTTGTGTTTTCTGTGCCAAAGACTGCTCCATGGGAATGTTTTCCTGAAAAATATACTCTGTAGGGGGGCCAGGCAAGAAAAGTTCAAAAACTGGAAAAGAATAATCTTCTAGCCCCCTCTGCTGGATTTTGCCAGCTGTTTCAGAGCACTCACAGAGTAAAACATCATCACTGTGTGGTTTGACCACATCTTTTCCTTAAGGAAACATTTCTTAGTGTGCCAAATGCTAACAGTATACAAACATCCAACATCTGTCATCATTGCTTTTCTAAATACAGACTCAAACACTCATGATGTCCACCATTAAAAGGAAACTATACTGAGTCATAACCAGCACCCTATGTTCCAGGGCTATTTTTAAGTCGAAAGTGGAAGACATGCTTTTGTCAGCAAATCACAGAGGGAATTACAAAACCTGATTTTTAGTTTCGCAAGTTGGATTTAATTATCCGAGGGAAGAAATCTAAATAAGTCGATTACTCTCTTCTGCAAAAACAGTTGAGAAAATAAGAAGGCTGTTTAAGACGAGTCAGAATAGGTTTTCGTCTGTTGAGTTTGTATGCTCGTTTTTTTATTGTAACTGAGGCAGATCAGTTACCGTAAAAATGCAGTAACTTTAGAGAGACAACCCAAAAGCTGTTTTTAAGTAGAAAAGACGGGGTGACTAGCATTGTATGTGCAAGAAAATCTGTAAACTCTCTTAAAAACTCTCCACAGCATCCTGTGCTCTGGTGAAGTAAATGAAACTAATTAAATAACAGAGACAGACAGGATTTGAAATGCCAACATACTGCTTCACATACTAACACTTCAGCAGGAAGACTAGAAGAAAAAAAAGGAAACATGCTGAAATAGATGGATGGTTAGCTGGCAGTTGGCACAGAAAGGCAGACAGGTGTCAAACAGATTTGCTCAATAAAACAGACACACACAAACACAAAAATATAAGTTTCCAATGGACTATGCACTGTGACAGATGGATGATAAGGTGATAAACAAATGATACAAACAGTCAGACTGGAGATGTCACTTACGAGGCTTCTGGCCCCATACGTGTAGATTTAGTTTCCCAGAGGAGTAGTAAATAAAGCCCAGGACCAGCATGGGGCACAGGACGAACAGCAGCTTGTGTGTGGGCTTCATGGTCTTCAGTCATTCACATGGCACCATCCAGGTCATCACCTGAAACGACAAGAGGGGTTGGCAGTGACAGCACATGGTATTTATACCAGTCAAAAGGGAAATTTGCCTGTCAGCAGCGTGAAAACAAAATTGTAAAAAAAAAAAAAAAAGAAAAAAACCCGCAATAACAGAGTGAGAGGAAAGCAGAACAAAAACACACAAAGGAAGAGGGATGCGTGAGTGCATGTGTGTGCGTGTTTGTGTACACATGTGTGTACGAATGTGTGTACAGAAGGCAGAGTGAAGGTAGATGGATGATTAAGAGAGATATGTTAATAATCCAGAAGAAAACAATTTTAACAATAGCAGTTAGGAGGGATTATATTTGTGGAAAGCCAGTAGCATTACTTACAAAAAAACAAAACACAACCAAAAAGCCTGGCTGTTGTCCCTCTGTCATTTTGCTTTTGTCATAAAGCAAAATGATTCTGGGTGGTATCAAAGCAATCAGAATTTATCAGTTGCCAAAGCAGCTATTAAGCAGGTGTAGTTGAAAACCAGATAGGTTCATATGAGTACACAGGAAGCCAACACCTTCACAACTGCCGAACACATGGCAGCCAAATAATAATATGGTTGGTGTAACACAGCCATTGGTGCTTATTTATTCAATTAACAGGGGCTCAGAGTACCTGCTCATCTCTTAGTAAATCTTTGGTAACCTCACCTTGGACACACAAGATCTAGATATGGATGTTCCAGGTAATACTAGCTCCACACGCATGCAGTAAATCATGTTCGGTCAACATGCTGCCTGACAGCAGAAAGAACAACCCATTAGTCATCTCAGTGTCTCTGTGGCAAGGACTGTTTTAAACAAACTCAGCTAATTTCTTTGCGTCATGTACCACCTTATTAACTGAAACCCTGCACTGAGCAGCTGCTTTCAACCCCACACATATCTTTTACTTTAGCATCAACCTGCCGAATTTCTCAAATGTGTCATGTGTTTATAAAAATATATATATTTATCCCATTTGTGGCATCTCTGTTTCATCCTGTGAACTGGTGGAGGCAGGTGATAATAAAAGAACTACTTGTACAAAGCAGAGATTAGGCAGGTCAAAACCATCCATTTCAAAAGAGCACTAAAGAGCCGTCCTTAATCCACATGATGCCACAGATGCAATCAACCAGGTTAAAAATATAACATGTTAATACTCTAAAAGTTACCTGGTGTGGAACCAGAAAAAAACTGATTGATCACACTTATTCAGTAGGCCTTGAAAACGATAATTCAAATGAAAATAGACACCTGTGGAATACATTTAATAAAAATCTCTCATAGTTTCACTTAACTCTACGCCAATTTATGTACGCAAGCATTCACTGACACAGTCCAGTCTAAACATGTGGCTAATTTCCCCATTCTACGTTTTAAAAAGAACATTTTCCAACACAATCCGACTCCTTAACCAAATTGGATTTGAAATCAGCACTTAATTCGTAACAAGGAAATAGGAAAATACGGCAATTTAACTTAAAACGCATAACCACGACGACTGCTAAATTGTCCCACAACATAGCGCCTGAACTCACCGCATAACGGGTTTCAGAAGCAGCACACTGCCCATAAACACACTGGCAAAGGCTTGTTTTTAGGCCAGAAGGGAGGCTGGCCGTGTTATCTCACAGGGACATCGTGTAGGTTTGTTTACCTGGCTGGCCACAAGACCACTTTTTAAACGCGAACAAAGTTCAAAGCTCCGAAACAAGTTAAGCTAGCAAAAAAAAAATTAAACATAACGGAACTTCGCGGTCCCATAATTCAATACTGTACCTCACTGTCTCTGCGCATAATGTTTATTTAAAAACAAACATTACCTGTAGGCTTCTTCTTTCACATACTGGCCAAATATGTGCCGAAGATGTTAAAATGAAACTTTTTAAAAAAAAATCTAACCAACTGTTGTTAGATAATTAGCTACATGCTGTGAATTGAAGCGCTGTGGAAAAAGACGTCAGACAATATGAGGCAGCTAACGTTAACCGTTAACCGTTAGCTTCGGTTAGCCAGCCGCTATGCTAACAACGCTGCGTTGGCACGGTGGTGAAAATTTTGCCTTGATCCTTTCGGAGGCCTGCGGCGGAACAACGGAGCCGACCGGCCGGGAAACGAGTGGCCAGACATCGGCTTGAGCACAGCAGCACAAACAGTCCGCATATCGGCGGATAATAATGATATGTAAACCGCACAAGTGTACCAAAAAAACCCCCGACGAGAGAACAATGCTGAGGTAATCCGACTACCGGGGCTGAGAGCTCTGAGCCACCGGGTTTCCTAAATTTAACCACCACCACCACCGTCGTTGTCGAGTAAAAACACGGCGTAGCAGTGACTCAATGCCATTTCAAAACGATTTTGGATGATTGTAGACATTACCTTTTCATTCCCTGCGAATCAGCAACGACACCAGCCTTAGTTTAAAGACTGTATGGGCCGACAGGACGACCGTGTTCTCCCCCCTCTCCAAGCCATCGTGATGAAATCCGTAAAAAAAAAGTACACCGGCTCTGTGAGCACAAGACGACCGCTCCGGACTGCGCGTTTCCCCCCGACTGTCTCACCAGCTCTACCGTTAAGAAAGCAGCAGCACCCCCTCCATCATCATCATCACCACCACCAGCACCAGCAGCAGCAGAGGCAGCAGCAGCACCTTACGGGTCCACACAGCGACAGTCACATGAGGTATGAACCCAGCTCGGGATTGTGATGCCCCCCTCCTCTTTTAGCAGAGCCAAAATGAATGCACTTTTCTTTTTTTCCATCCAGTTATTCACGTGGTGCCCCACTCTGCGCGTCAGCTGTTAACATCGCATTGTAAAAGGGGGGGGGGTTTGCTTTTTGCATTTACAGTATGGCGGAAAAATTAGCCCCATCATAATAGAGATGCAACAATGTACAGAGCTCGTTGAACTGGCTGCCCTGCACGAATATGGAGGTGCTTACTCAGCACTATGTTTTGACTGACTGCTCAGGTGTGACACATGTTGTTATCCCGCAGTCATAGTTTATTTCACCTGAGCTCAAAGACCCAAAAGAGTCATAGAGATATAAATGCAGTCCTATTTTGCATGCAGTTGTTACAGTCTTTGGTCTTTGTAGTTAACACTTTCTCTTTTCCTGGTGTAGACGCATGAACCCCGTGGTTAAATGTAAATTCATATTCAACAGACCATCAAAAGATGTTCCAGTCTTCTGAGAGTGATTGCCTTTGGTGACTCCACACTAGTTTGGACAGCTTTTCCTTAAATGTTTATCTATAACTATCTGTTAGAGGACTATAATAATCATTATTCAGACAAATGTAAGCTCCTTTTCTCTATAATAATAATAATACTCCTACACACAAGCCATAAGTACCCACCAAGATGTTTGTCACTAGCTGTTTTCTGTATTCTATTTCTGTGTTGTATCCAAGGAGGTGGTTTGTATCGTCATCATGACTTGGTCGGAGAACCCAGGTGGTTAAACTGAAATCATTACTGTTCCAGAAAAAAAAAAAACAACATAAAACTTATACTGGAGAAATAAAATAAAGAACCAAAGATTAAAGTTTGAATAAAGCCTCCAGTCTAAAGTATGAATGCTCCTGAGTGCTCCTACCATTCACTTCCTGTGTAAATTCAAAAAAGAGCTTGATACTTCATAGCCAAGGTATAAAAGCTATAAAATAAAACCTCAGTCATGAGTTAAGTATGACTGGTCTGAGATCATTTTGGAAAAGTACCACACACCTAAGGGAGTCATAGTCACTATGGACTCATCATTCTTTCATAGAAAACAACTTATCAGCCAGGGTTGTGCATAAACACACAGACAAACAAAGGATAAAAACACTTAAGAAGCAACAGGGACAACTCATGTTTCCACAGGTGTTGTCAGTGTGGAAACGCCACAATATTTCCTCTATTTCTTTGCAAATGCTCAGGTTTTTAGACAGTTTAACCAATACTTTTTTTTTCTCTTTAAAAAATGTTGACAGACACTCTCATATTTAAAAAAAAAAATCCCTCATACATGCTTTTTTTTAATGTCCCATCTCCTGTTTTTGTGAGACTCTTGTGTCATAGTCATCCGAAACTAAACCACAACCTCCCTTCACCAATTTTATGCCAAAGGAAAATGATGACACATTCCAGTAGTCCTTCGCAATTAATCAGTGCACCTGAAATATGAATAGTCAGCTCATGTGCCGATGCATAGGGATTCACACAACGGACCATGTTTATCAAACTTCTAAGATTAGACGCGCTGATATAAATAATTGAATGACTGGTCCTCTCCGAAGATGCTTATTATACACCGGCTCCGCAGACCTTTTACGTGGCTGCTGCCGTACAGCAGATTGTTGTATGGCAGCAGATCCATAGCCCTGTCCTTCACACCTGCTCGGGTTACTCTGTAAATTCAGTTTTCCTCTCGGATCTTGCGTCTTATTTGTGCCCTGACATTCACAAGGCCTTGTATCCTACGCAAGCAGTTGTCGGGCTGAGAGCCAAGGAAGGAGAGGGATTGGTGGGGGTGGCGGGGTGGGGTGATGTCTTCGTTTTTTTGCCCCATAAAGAGTATGGCAGAGTAGCATACTGATCTATTAATATTAAATCATGCAGGAAATACAATCTGCTTCCCCACTGCTCTCCATCTGGGGTCAGGAGATTAGCGGGAGCCAGGAGAATAAAATACATACACGGCCAAACAACAAGATATGCACACACTTACGCACACACACACAAGTGTCCCGGGATCATAGGCTGTGTTTTGAAGCTGGCATGGGACTCCTGGTGGGTTGGCAGGACTTCACGGCCCTTCAGCACGCATATCAATTGTTTACATCACACTTAGAAAAGGGAAAGACCAGTGGCCACAGAGAACAATGCAACACTGACATTTTCCATTCTCAAACCACTGATATTTGTTTGTCTGCTCTGTTCCTGAGGTGGACAGCACTGTTTGTGTTCTACATCCACAGATTGTAACACATTTAATTCATTGTATATCCCAGGTCGAGTTCCTAAGATGAAGCCACATCCGCATTGATTTGATCCTCAGGGGTTTGAAACATGACTCCGTCATTGTGTTATTGTGGTTTTCCTGCTTTTTCTCCGTCATGCTCCATCTTCCTTTAAGCTCTAATTATTTTCGCACCGGCAAAGGTATAAATAACAGACCAGGCTTGGGTGAGGAGTCCGTCAAAATAACAGAGGTACATACTCCAATGAAAATAAAATCCATCCAGTGTGGATCATGGAATTGGTGCCACTAGCAGAGATCTCATCAGGTCCGTCGCTGGAATTAGCATTTTCATTTCTTTCTCGAGTATCTCGCTGTGTTCGGCTCCCACTTAAGCCGACTTTAGGAGCTTAAAGGTACAACAGTGGGTGGTGGAAATGTAGAGAAATGATGTTTAGGAAAATGTAATGCCTTTCATGTGCCTGGACTTATTATGTTTTTTTTAAAGGGCAATTTCTATCATTCAGCCAAATACTGCATCGTTTACATGTAAATGTTAAAACTGACAGACGACGGCCGTGCAAAAGCTCGACATCAGGAAAGAAACTCCCTGGAGATCGTAAACCAACTGATGATATCTGTGCCTGCTGTAACCTCTACCAACCTCATGAGCACAGTAATGAATCCCTCCTTCAAGAAACTTGATCTTAGTTCTTGTCTTTCACTACTCTTGCAAG
>JAQNCA010000004.1:8248506-8261325 GCA_029783725.1 Acanthurus tractus
ACCTCATGAGCACAGTAATCAATCCCTCCTTCAAGAAACTTGATCTTAGTTCTTGTCTTTCACTACTCTTGCAAGCAGCAGAGCATCATGTAACCTGACACGCAACGAAATAGTGATCTATGTCATTCAACGTATAAAAAGGAACTAGAATGTATTTACTCCGAAGGGGAATAACTACTATTTTAAACACACATTCACATGTTTGATCACATTAGCCCTTGGAATGATACTGCTACATGCATGGGAAGAGCTAGACTGCACCGTTGCAAGATAAATAATTGATTATAGTATCATCTGAATCATACATGGACTATCTGCTCAGTGCCATGGCTTTTGCTCTAATGGGCAGGCAGCAGGAAATAAACAAGTGCTAATGGGACGCTGCAAGATCTCATAAATGAAGGGAAGGGCTGTATTGAACAACATTTTCTACTTTTTTTTAGTCTTTTTATTGTGGCAGCCACCATCTTGTCTACAGCTTCTTCTGTAAAAGTAGATATAGCCCTGTGAAGCTAACAGTCCTTCTAGCTTTACCAAAAGGAACAAATTTCACCGGGAATGTTGCAATTTTTTGAAGATCAAGGTACATCAGACCAAAAAAAACTTTACTTTAATGGACGTCTGACATTTCCATCAACAAAGCCACTCGTTTTCACTTAGCACCCATCACGTTCTGAAAATCGGAGTGCATGTATCTCCAAATTAAGCTAATTTGAACCTTGAAGTTGTTGTTAATATCTTGGTAAAAGCACCAATTTGCCTTCATACCAAAAAAGTCATGATTGTATGCTGAATATGAAGCTAGATGGAGATTAGTTTAGCAGGTAGGTAGCATTGTTAAGCAAAAATTAAGCATTAATCGTATTAAGCATACATACATGTGAATTTTGACAGGAAGACCCAACAGAGTGAAAGAGGCCCTGATCTTTGAATTATAGCCCAGTGAGACAAGTTAGGATAGAAAATAGGAGTCAAAAATATTTTGGCGTCAATTTTGCAATATTATTTAAGTGGTATTGACCGAGTCAGCAGTACCTCAAACATCAGGCAGGAAAGCACAATCATAACCCAACAAATGTTATAAAACCTCCAAAGACACCTTTTAAGGGCATTTAAAGGGATGAGCTCATGAGTTGACGTGCAAACAGTGGTCACCTTTCTAAACAAGAGTTTCGACTCTTGAAAAGGCAACACCTAAACCAGTTTCCCATTCAAATTCTTTGCCTTTTTCTCTTCTTATCTTCTTGCGTTTATTTACCCTCTTCTTTTCCCTCGCCCTCACACCCTATCTCTTTGCAGTTTATGACTGCATTAAACATGTGTCTGCTCGAGCTTCCAATCAAAGTAAACACCAAAAGCCAAGGTTGTAGTTATTCAGTGATGAGAAATAGACCAGGTCAAAAGGAAAACTGCAGTACTGAGCTTAAGTTTAGGTCTCTGCACTGATTACAGGTACTGTGCCGTTTATGGGGGAAAAAATTAGGTTAAAAAAGCAAAAAATTGACAGTTTTGGAATATAGACTTATTGTTTTCTTTGCAGAGAGTTTGAAGAGATAAAAAAATCCACTCTCATGTCCAGACATTTAACATAAAGCTACAACAGTCAGCATAAAGACTAGAAGAAGGGGTAAACAGCGAGCCTGGCTCTGTGCAAAATAAAAAAATCTGCCTGACAGCTCCACTAACACTCAAAATCTAATCCTAAATCCACGCATAACAAAAAGAAATGCAAAAATTACAAGTTTGGAAGGTTTCTTTGTTAGTTATGTGCTTTAGTTGTTTCTTGGTTTGGCTGAAGTTGCCCAACTGCCTGAAGGCTCCATCTCCATTTTTAATGAAAGGGCTATTTGGTAGAAATCTTGGTAAGAAATCACATGAGCATATTTCCCATTATGGTAATGATAATTCAGTACATCAAATATTGAGCATTTATCATCATTCATTTTCAGCTTTTGCCAACACTTTGCCAAAAAAAAGGCTTGTATGTTCAGTGTTATCAAATAAAAGTTTTTAGATTTGAGAAAACTGTAGAATATTTCTAGTTTTAAAACACATTAGTGGAAAATAAAGTGGACTACGTGACTTTTTTGTAACCTGCACTGCATGCAGTCATTTTGTACGTTCCCAAAGAGAACAGAGAGCTTATTTTTGGTTGTGCCAAGGTCGTACACTCATATTTTGCCGACAAATAATTCCTGTTATTGTTTCATGCTTTTATCTGCCACGCTGATAGCTGTATCTTAAGAGATAGATTTTATTTAAAAACTTTCCCATCCAAAAAGAGAAACAAACACTGAGTCAAACTTGAAATCAGCTTTGAATGATAGAGTTTGAATCATTGGGGCTTTTTAAGTTTGCTCACTCTTTTCATTTTGACCCCATCTGACAGCATATGATCAGCTGAGCGGCGCCTCAGGGGCAGGGGACGAGGCGTTCAGGTTACGTCCTCCGACAGAGCTGTTGCTCGATTTCTACATATGAAGTTGTTAGGACATGTTCTCCGCTTGCGGAGGAAAAATTACCAAATTCATTCAGACTAATGAAATATATCTCTTTGGTTTATGACCTTACGTTACCCTGACAATAAAAACAGACATTACCTTCTCAGCTGTGGCTGTCCAGTCCTCAATCCAGACAATCAGTAAAAAACAGACACGTACCTGTGAACGACAGAATCAAACCCTCACAGGGGGCGGTATCTCTAAAACTGACTTCACATATGAGTTGGTCGCTGTCCGTTTTATTCCTCTGTGCGAGCAATGGTTAACCAGTGACAGAGGGGACTTAACAACAGAAAAAATGTCGCAGATTGTTGCACAACGCGTGTTAACTGATGTTAAGCCAGGTAGGAAAATCTGGTTTGCCTGTTTCACTTGGAAAGTATTGCACGCTTTTGTTGTAAGTCACAAAAAAGCCATCAGTTTTGACTGCCAGTTAATGACGTGTCAGTGGGCCAAAGAGGTGGGTATGACCTTTGGACCTGAGGTATGTTAAACATACTGCAAGCTTATTGTAAAGGTATGTTAGTCGAATGTGGAACCACAATTCTAGAGAAAAAACTGTGATTTAAGAGTCTATAAATGCTTTGTGCTTTTCCTGTGTTTTATGTTGCCACATGCATGCATTACTTGTTGAATTAAAAGCTTCTTTTCATTACTAGTCAACTTTGCGGTTTATGTTTTTATACACTTTATGGTATCAACCACAGTATTTTGAACTTCTGATGTAGGGATGAGTAAACATAAGATATCTTGGATGCGTTTTAAAATTATCTGGCAACTGTGCTTCAGTAGGTGGAATCATCCTCTTATCAAAAGTTTAGTTGTCCGATCCCGGGCCGCTTCTTTTTCCATGTCCTTGGGAAAAAAAGTTTGTTTGTGTATGTTTGCGCTCTTGCCAAACAGGTTGGTACTTTGTACTGAAACCCGTGTGTAAGTGTGTAAATGTGGGTGTGACTGGTTGAATGCTGCTTGTGCAGGTTAGTGGTCGAATAGACTGTATAAGCACAACATAAATGCAGTCCATTGGATGTGAGTATGGTCTGAAATTGGTTCTTACTCTCAGCTGCTGAATGTGAAGAAATCCTTTAAAAAGTCAGCTTCAAAAGTCAATTTTTCCCAGTCTCATTACTCATTCATCCCTCAGAGTAAACATGTGGTAAAAGAGTAATATGCTTCTTTCTCCAGTGAAAAATAGCACATTGCAGAAAGATAAATATTTTATCTCTTTGCAATAACCTTTACAACCCACAAAGCACAACAGCACCGAGTTTAAGGTCAAAGTTAAGCAGACCACAGTTGTATCATAATGGGTTTCTACATGAATCTAAGACGAATACTCTCTGGGTGAATTCCCACCATAACAGTCTCTCTTTCTCAAACCAACATGAGCTTAAAATGGCTATTTTACTGTTTTTGTTTGTGGTAGAAACTGAATCGCACAACACATTTCCAGCCGTGCCACACCAGAGCCGTGCAGCCAGGAAAGATTGCGTGCTTCCAGACACAAGATTGCTCAGATGGTCATGGACTGACTCCATCCATCACATGATTAAATAGAGCCTTGGGGAAACCTATAGGTTTAAACTGCTTCTGTCTGCAGCTTAATGAGGTGGAAACAACAGGAAGTCTCATTACATGAATGAAACAGAGCTGGGCTTTATCTCAACAGTAGGTCAGTGCATATAGTTTGTATAGGAAAACTGGAACAGAGGCACATTTATATCAGTATTCCACAACACAGTTATTTCTCCGACAGACCGGATACTCATGATCATTTGTTCATTGATTATAATATCAATGTAGAAAAAAACTGGAGCAATTTTTAGTTAAAAAGAATTAAATAAATAAGAAAAAGCAGAATACATTTAATGTAAAAATATGTCTCACGTTCAGAAATAAAATGTACTATAACACAAACAAATGGTACGATGAAAGAGCTTGTGAGGCAACGTGGGAAACATTAACACTTGCAAGAAATCCAGTCGTCACCGAGTCTGCTGTTGATGTGTCAATCTATTTATCAGCTCGCACTTTCACACTTCTCTACCCTTTCAGACTCTCTGTCTCCCACACAAACGAACGCATCGTCTTACTGTCGGTCTGCATGAGCATCTGCTGAAATGCTGCCGAGCTATTTTTTTTTTTTTTTGAACGTTAGAGGAAGTGAAAACTGAAGCCAGCAGGTCGTGTCAAGTTCTCTGCAAACAGGATAAAAGATTAGATTTTACAAACAACCAAGTAAACGTCTCTTTCACACATGATCTCACCTTAAGCTTTCTACTAGACTTCTTTTCTTAGTAAGAGTTAAGAATAGCATTTTCTAGTGTTCTTGGTGCTGTGGCTGTGATCGAAACTCCTGTGTGCTGTTTTGTGCTTTCTCTAAACCGATGCACTAAAGTTTAAATAGAAGCTTTTTTACTTCAGCGTTAGCATTTAAAAACAGAGCAGGAGTTCAGTTTTCATGAATCTCTTTAATAGAGTTAGGAGATAAATTGGATCGACCGTTTAATCCCATTTGCTTCTTTGATTTGCTTCCAAATCCTCCGTCGATGCAGGCTTAATACTGTATGCGCCAGACCAAAGGCAAACATTATCAGTTCACAAAGGCGAGAAGAAATTGTGCCACCTATTTACTTTGCAAAGAGGTTGACACAGGATCTCTGTTTGCCCTGACGTGCATTTTACCTGTGTGTGTCCGAGTGTGAATGTGAGTGTGGGCTGTGAAACCATGACAGTGGTTTCGTGACCCTGAATCAAGGTGAGCTGTCAACCAGCTTGAACTGTGTGAAACACTGTTAATGGTAAAGTTGTTTATGTCTGACTTCCGGCCTGTGAGCTGTCTCAGGTGGAAGAGTCCACTGTGTCTGAGCTGGTAATGATTAATGTGAGTAAAAGAACATTTCACATGCACAGATAACAGAGCCAAATCACGAAGGATGAAATAATACTCTCAATGAAAAGTCAAAAGTCTTATCAGCTAAAAGAACAACCAGTTTGGTGCTTTATGGTAATGATGGTGTTTGGTAAAAGACAAACAAAAATCACAGCTTTGGGAAAGGGGAAAAAAAACACACAGCAGATTATTAATGTCTGTTATTAGCAATATTGCATCTCCTCTTTGGGCTGGTTTCACTGAGGAAGGATGAGCTTGTTACCGTTTCCTGTTTTTGCAAGAAACACACCCGACAAGTTTTAGCAGCAGCACAAAATGTTGTATATTGTTTTTGCAAAAGGCATCATCTGTCTGATGTCGTCATAAACAGCATCTCAACTCAGACGATGCGCAAGTTTGCACTGCAGTCTTAATTTAAATCCCATATATCAAACGCTGACAGTCGCAGGGATTACGAGAAAGTTCTGGAGAATAATTAATTACATATGCCTCATTAAAAAGGCATTCGTTACAGTTTGTTACAGGAAACTAATACCACAGACTGACAAATGATACCCACATCCTGTCCCCATCTATAATATTTCAGATCAATATCGCGCGTGCCACAATAACATCCTAGTAAAACACTTCACACAGTCCTGCAAAAGGTGATCAGTAAAGGCAAAAATCAATTTTATAGTCAGTTTAATTGTAAAAATTGAGTGTAAAAAGAAACATAAAGCTGCACTCATTTTCCTTTAACATCTGATCCACTGTCAAAACTACAGGAAGCCGTTTACATTTTTTAAAAATAAAATAAAAATGTGAGTTTTTATTGTCATTTTCTTTAAGCTCCTTGATTTTTTTCTTTTTTTTTGTGTGTGTTCAAGTGAGGTCACAGTCTATCTTTGCCAAAAAACAGAGAGCACAAACCTATCAAACTAACTAAGTAGTTAACTAGTTGTTTTTTCCATATTTTAACTAGACAAACTCTTGTAACAGCAAACTAAAATGATATTCACAGCCGTCCAACCCTGACTTCGTACAGCACAGCTCGAAAGCACAGGGATGCTTTGCATGCATTTATTGCCGCCAGTTTAATGCAAATATTAGCCTCAGACTGATAGGAAGGACCGGTGTCATAAAGATTACAGCGTGTCAGGTTTACCGCAATTTTTCAAGTTAATCAGCCTGAACTTGTTTTTTGTTGTGCAATTAACACATTTCTGTATCAACTCAATTAACTTTCAGACAGATCAAACTCTTCGCCTCGTGGAGAATGTAATAGCAGTCACTCATAAGCATGTTTTAATGGACAGAAACTTACTGGTGTGAGTAAATATTTAATAGAATATGGTGATTTATACAACTAATTTAATTTCTATGCGTTGAAATTGCTTCCTCTCTCTTTGTTTACAGCTGTGAGCCGTGATAGAACTGGAAAATGTAGATTTGTGTCATTTCAGTTTGCATGTGAAGCTTGTCGAGCTATTTTTGGTGCGATGTGGCTAAAACATCCCTCCCTGTTGGTGGGTGGGTTTAACCACAGACGTGCAAAAACCCATTATGCTCTTTGTATCTTTACACTCATGTGACTTCATGAAAACTCTGAACTGGCGGTAACACTTCATTTTGAATGCATCATCACAAACATCATATAAATGAGTATTCACTCCATATGAATCTGCTGCAAGGTAACGGACACCAGTTTCTGTTTACATCTTCCATTTACACAACGATAAAACAATTCAATGATTTTATGCTGCCATCAAATGATAAACACGTGGTATAAAGTTCAAATAAGAGTTTCCTTGCACACTCTCCATCCCAGTAATATGTCATTCTGTTGACTTAAACGAGCGATGCTGTTCATTCAAACAGGAAAACTGCAAAGACTTGCTGCTGAAGGCGCCGACATTTTTGGTTTTGTAAATACTATTTATATTTCGGCTGTTTATTCTTATGCCACATCAGTAGCACACAGCGAGCTAAGCTTTGTCACTTGACTGCCGTGTGACTGGTCTGAGGCGGCTGCAGACAATAATACCAACAAAGGGGCCTGAGGGAGCCGCGGCTGCTGCGTCACTGATAGAAGTGAAAGAGGTTGTGAGAGTTTAGATATGGAGGCATGCTGAGAGGTGGAGTGCTGGTGTGAGAACAATAAGTGGGCCATCCGCATGCGTGCTCTCACTCTGCTTACATGCATGCGTCTCATCGACTCTGATCCATGCGTTGGTGGAGTTTCTGGCCACTTCAGGGCAGCAGAAAACAAGCTGTGATCACATTATCACTTTATAGATCCATGTGGTGAACGTGTTCACTTTTTAAACGTCTGACAGATGTGAAGCATCATCTCTCTACTCAAGTCCAATAATCACTCGTCTTTTTATTTGTTTTGTTCACCAGCAGCTCCTGAGGCAAACATCTGGTGCTGCCTCTTCAGCTCCGCTGTGGTCATCACCTGGTTGTTAACTCTGTCTGCTGTTTCTAATGCAGCTCAGGATGCAAACAGCAGACTAAGCTAGGTTTATTTCCATAGCCAAAGACTGAACCAAAGCATTAATGTTGGGGGCTGCTACATTCTTCACATTTCGATTCCAGGTTTATTCATCACTTTTTCTGGCAAGACTCATCCACTTTACCTTTGACTGGTCGCCTCCATTGGCTAAAGAAGTTATGTTTAGGCCAATCAAAAGCAGAATACGGTGAATCAGAGGCAGGATAGTGCAGCTCTGGCAAAGAAAAGCAGTGGAATCAATGGAATTAATTTTGGACAAGAAACAAAAAACAAAAAAAAGAAAAGAAAAATTATAATAAAATCTGCAGGTACAACGATGGCCTCAAATATGGTACAAAAAGTATGTTAAAAACATTTATATTTAAGATGCCTGTTGCTTGTTTTTGATTGATTTGATATTTTTCATGTGTATAAAATAAATGAGCACTGAGCTGAGTTTAAGTTCAAGTCAAGGAAATCAGCACAACTATCAGCCGAATTCAAGCGACCCTGGTGTGTTTAGTTATAAAATGCTCTTGTTTATAACCCTACACAGTTATTTTTTTAAATTTAAGCAATGATCCGCTTTAGTGCATCAGATTTATTGATGGCAGCTCACAGTAGCTCTGTCAGTTCATTTTATCTGCCACAGTCTTATTGAAAATAGCTGATGATGGGGGGAAAAAAACTGTGTCAATGGAATATGTCAGAGTTTAGTCATGAGTTTCCACTCTTGATAGTAAAAGAGAAATCCCTTTCTTTCTTCAGAACATTTTAACTAAAAGGCGTGAAATGAAAAAGTGGAACACTGAGAGCTTTTGGGGAAAAAAACTACAACTGTGAAAAGAAGAACAGCTCTTCCACTGAAATCATTTGGTAAACACGAAGCCTTATCAAGATGGGAAGTTCTGACTGTAAAAATCCCATGCAAAGACAACAGAGAGCTTATTTTCTCTTCATCCATGTATGGAGAGCAGCTGAGCAGGATGTCCAGTCAGATGTCCAGCCTTTATTAGTTTAGGAAGCTCTTGTGCTTCCACACAGAGCAGCAATCGCCGTAAAAAGCATGCAAAGAAATAAAAAAAAAAACCTCAACAGCGAACAGGAACCGAGTAAAAAAATCTGTTGTGGGACTTTTTTAAAACATTTTTTTAAAGAAAATGTAGCATGTGTGTGAAGCTGCATCGTTGAAACTTCTGCAAACATGTAATACTTGTTCCGTATCTAAATGTTGTCATTTTAGCTTTTATGCTCGTTTACTTCAAGTTTTTTCACATTAACAACTTTGCAGATGGAACCACTGACTTCCCCACACCTGGCAGAGGCTCAGGGGGGGGCGGAGGCAGCCAGGCGGTGCCGGCACCGCGGCCTGTCTGTCGGCAGATGTGATGATCTCAGATGTGGAGGGTGGGAGGGGGAGAGCGCAGAGCCGGCAGTGACGCTGTTGGTGGTTTACTGTCAGTCTTTGTGTGTTTGTGTGTGTGTGTGTGTGTGTGTGTGTGTGTGTGTGTGTGTGTGTGTGTGTTCTGGGTAACCATCCACCCGTTATTCTCACACTGGTTTGTGCTTTCCTGCCATGTGTTGGTATTATTTTTTTCCCTCCACATTCATTAATCGGAGCCGGACTTGGCCTCCTTTCAGGTTCATTTCACGACTCCAGTGATTAAATCCAGTTAACTAGATCAAAACCTAGACACCACGGAGGCTCAATCCTGCCAGGAAAAGACAAAGACAGAGGCAGAAAATTAGGGGATTAGATGTTAAATTATCATGAGAGGTTTGAGCGGCAGGTCAGAGGTGGCGGTGAGGCAGCTGGGGGAAACCAGCATGTGGCGTCAGGATATTTTCTCATCTCACTCTATTAATTAAGATCTTATTTAAACAACCAGAGCTTTTGATTGTCAGAACAGTGCAGAGACAAGCCGGGGTTGTTTTGGTGAGTTTTGTTTGTCTCAGTTGCATTTGAGTGTAAAAAATGATGTCAACATAACTGGAGTCTGGTGGTTTTGACAAGAGCGACAAAGCAGCTGTTTCTTGTAAAACCTTTTTTTAAAAAAAATTATTGAACAGAAAAGTCAGTTTCAGTAATGTTGTCATGCACTCAATGATGCCACAGATCAGATCCCCTTTATGTCAGTTTCCTTTTCAAACACGCAGCCAGAGACCATCCGTGTCAGACGTGTTCTCACGTAGCGGACACACTCTTTGTTTTGTGCCGTGTGTGTTTTGCTCTCGGCGTGTGTTGTCGCATTATCTGAAGAGTGGAGAGCAATATACAGGCAAACACAAAACAGTGGAAAGCAGCTGCTCCCTGTGCACTTTGACCGACAGGATAAGAGAAAAAGCTGCGGTGTTATCGGCCTGTGCTCGACATCAACGACCCACCTGCATGCTGAGGCCGTCCTGGAAAATAAATCAAAGATAAAGAATGTGCAAAGTTTCAAAGCTATCACTTCCATAAACACTGAGAAGTTTCAATCAAGGCCTGATCAGCAGATCAACCAACATGGCTGACCACAGTCCCGCTGCTGACACTGCTGTCGTATGGTTGTTCTTGCTTTCCTACTTTTATATTTGATCATTTTTTTAGAGGATTTTCAGGCTGAAATGAGCTTTCAGTCGTCGTGCGTGTTGATGCCACACATTCTTGGTTGTGTTTACTTCTCTCCTCCCAGTGTAAAGACAAAAACTAGTGAGGAGTTTAAAGAAACTGATGCTGATTTTGTCCTAAAACATACATGACGGAAGTGTGGAACCAAGTGAAAGAGGTAGCTTATTGCCACGACCGAATCTGAAAACGAGCTACGCAACCAACTCTTCGGAATATGCCAACCAAGAAAGGATTAAAACGGAAGCGGGAGAATTTCTTCTCTGAAACCTCACCGATTTGTTCTTTTGCAATGTAAGTGGTTTATGGGAAGCTACTGTCAGAGCAGACCGTGATGAATGTATGACAGGATGCTGAAACCTGCTTCACACTACCAGCTTCTGACCACATCAACCGGCATTAATGGTTTTCACTTCGAGAAGTACAAAATTTCAGAGTAGTGCAGCTGGAGCTTACGTCAAGAAAACTGAAATGGCATCCGCTGTGGCATTTCCTTAACCTGAAGCTGAGGCATGCCAAAAAATTTCCCGTTGGTATTTCATTGAAACCCTCAAAAAAAAGTCCTTGAATAAACTTTCAAAGAAAAGCATTCACAAAACCAAGCTGGAAACCCTCGTACACACTGTGCTCATGCCACAGTTTCACCTGTTTATGTGTGTGTAAACAAAATTTAAAGCAGAAAATCTGATACTAAAGTGATTAAATTCAATAGGAAGAATTATCTTTTTTTTTATCATAAATAAAATATAACTTGAATATAATATTAAAATATATAAATTTTGCTATCAAACCTCCCTTCCAAATATGCCAACAATGTACGGGCACATTCTTACACACAGAACGATATATTTTTTAAAAAGAGACGACAGCAATTCCACAAATATAACAGAAAACCAAACTTCCCCTGAGATTATGGGAAATTCAATTTAGCTGGCATCACATTTATAAGCAGCGTACAAACATGAAATCTAACCGGTTCCTAACACGCGTGTGATGCGGTTGACATTTGTCATTGATTACTTTTATGTAACAGCTTATGACTTCCCATGTGACACACATGCAACAAGTAATAAATAAACTGTTGTAATAAATATATCTTCATGTTCATCATGTTTTTTAATTACTTTTTTTCTTATTTTACTAGCAACTTGATGTATTCATGAAGGCCATGACACGAAAGGACTTTGAGTTGCCGATGTTTGTGTGATTTTCTCGGATAAAAGACACATTTTTAAAAATGTTTTTTGGTTTTCTGTTCTATTCTCGTACTTCGTCAGACAGGCCTGTCACATGGTGGAAAGCAATGAAGCAAAGTCCATAATATTTGTTGTTTATGAGCTGTTATTCAGTTTGGTTCACATTTCTGTCATCAGTTCAACATGTCTGACAGTCCAACCAAACAGAATCTTCTGTATTAACAGTACATTAAAGGTCCATTGAGGATGATTGTAATCCTCAGTGGATTAAATCAGCTCGGTGCATTTCAGGACAGTGATCAACAGGGCTTCCTGGTTGAGAAACTCCCCGCAGCTCATCTCTACCTTGTGTGGTTTACCTGTTTAACTCATGAATATTAATGAGCTGGTCTGTTTTTTTTCAAGGTTGGGTCACATAAAAGTTTCCACCATAAATAATAGTTGTTAACTCTAATATTTACTCTTCCATCACATCATAAATTATATGTGAACATCTGCGATAACAAGTCAGTGGACACTAACTATTGTAAACTTATTCTGCATCATAAATTATATAACTGATAAAACTTTATGCATACTATATAACTTTACTTCTGCATCATAAATTACATTCAGACAACTGTGACAAAGTTATTGTGTCTATTTTAACCACTGAAGAACTGTGCAACAACAAGCAGACTGTCAGGTTTGAGGGCAGAGGCTGAAGTAGAGATCCAGATGTTTTCTCAGTCATCTGGCTCGGGGAGGATGGAGGTATTACAGCATATGAGAGAATAAGGGAAATCCAAAGGTATGATTTTCAAAACCACCAAAAATACAGCTGCTCTTCGATCTGTTTGTGTCGAGGTGATGAGGTGCACAACTTGTTCCACCGATGGAACAAGCTGCTGAGCTGAACGAGATGTCGACTTGGAGAGGCAAGGAAAACGTTACAGGACGAGTTACAAAGCAAATGCCTCTGAGCCTGTTCAGGAGAACTTTGGGCTCAGTACCAATGAGAAAGATGAGCCGGTAAACAGACACAAAGCTGTGTGAACTGCTGGAATCAAGAGAGCTTCGGCTACAGCGGATAACAAGTCCAACCTCCATCCTGTGTTTATGTCCTATCTAATGATTTTTCAATATGTTGTAAGTATTTCAACCAG
>JAQNCA010000004.1:8270165-8288955 GCA_029783725.1 Acanthurus tractus
TTGTTGGCCTTCTGCAGAGCTCCACCTCTCAAAGAACACAGACAGCAGTCCTGGAGTAAGAAACACACAACAACGTGTCAATTTTGAAAATATGACTTCTTTAACTTCATTGCATCTAAATACTGGTGTTTGGGTAAATGGTGTTCTGCTAAATATTGCCTCCTGCCTCCTCTTCCAAATTACATACATAGCTATCAGCTATTGCTCAGTTTATTGCTGATCTGCATAACCTCTGCATACCTGGAGGGGCAGTTTCAAGCCTCACTGCCCTTCTCAGAACGTACTCGTAACGTACAGCACTGTGAGGAAGTGAATCTCAGGTAGCACTATCAGACAAAACAGCCAACAGGTGCAGCAATTCAGGCATTGTCAGGGTGAAAAAGGGAGGAGGGCTGGCCTGATTTAAAAACTGTCAACTTCCATATGGCATTTATAGGCTCTCTGAAGAGATATGACACAAAACTACGGGAAAATAACAACTATCGCAGAAAACCATTGATCAGAGGGGAAAAAGCAACTTGTTGGGAACAACCCGAGCACTGCTGTGGTTCTCAGGCATGTTAATAACATTAAGAATGACTACAACTTCTTCCAGAACATGTGTAGAATTACATGTTCTAAAAAACAATAATTAAAACTTTGAACAAATGTGAATCAACACGAATACTTCAGCTCAAAAGGTTCTAAAATTGAAAATGCAGGCAGACAAAAACAGTGTGAAACCAGGGCCATTGAGGTGTCATTTTAAAATGACACACTGCCCACTTGTGGTCTATGGGTGTTTGTGCCAACACAGGGCCCCACTCTCAGGCTGTTAAACAGTACCCATGTCATTTTAAGTGACCTATAAACATTTGCATCAAAAATAAAGGAAAGTATTTGTGGTAAAACATGGTCATCACACCATAAAATAAAAAAATAGCAGGGAAAGAGAGTAGTTCAAAAGGATATTTACTTTAAAGAAACAAGGTTCAAAACTGACCCAGCACTTGCTAAAGATTAATGGATATACCTCTTGGAAATGATTTCATACTAAAAAATGAAAAAGAATTGGTCAGACTACAAAAAGCCCACATTATTCCAGAGTCCATTTCTGTCCTACAGCTGTGTGTGTTTTTCATAGAACTGGGTGTAACATTCGTTTTTAGAATAACCTTAAGAATTACAAAGAAATAGACGGTGCATTATTTAACATGTTTCTTTAAAAAAAAACACCTGAAGTGTTCCACCTTAAGTGAACTTTAAAAGCACCCTGTTCTTCACTTACTCGCATGGAAATTTAAAGATAAATTTGACAGAGTTTAAAAAAAACAATCACCCAAACAATGAGGCTCAAAGGAAGGCGACACTCGAACTGTCAGAACAAAGCGAGCCAAGTTTGTTGAAGTGTGGACAAAGCAGGGCTGCTCTGGTTCTTTACTGTATTAAAATATTGGTGTAGGATGTTTTAACTCTGTGGTGCTGGTGTGGCACATCATGCTTTTTGCTAATTTTAGGTAAAACAAGGGAGGATTTTAAAAGATTAAATCAGTTCATTGACAAGTTGCATGTATGTTTGTTTGATGTATTTCAGGCAAAACAGAGTCATAATAAAACAAAGCAGCCATCACTGATACTCACAATGATGCCACAGTAGATTTTACTGTCGCAGCTGCAATTCATGTATCAATTTTACTGCATGCCTGAGTTTATCTTATGGTTATAATATGCTGGTGACATCGGCTATCAACAACAGCCGCTTATCTGTAATCACGGAAAGTGAACCGTGAATACGACTTTGACTTCAATAATAAATCTATTATGTCACACCAAGCGGCTTTCACTCAAAGCCATTCCTAGAGCAACCATTTTCACTATTCACACATTTTATAAGAAAAGCAAAGATGTAATGTTGATACGACAAAATAAACACCTTTTCAAGACCTTTCTGATCAATTTTGTTATTGCGGCTACTGCTTATCTCTATAAAATGTCACAGTCACAAAATATTCAATAACGCTTAGCGATCTGGCAAAGGGATACAACAACTACGGACCTGGGGTTGGGTTTGCTTACTGTCAGTATGTTATCAGTGTGTTATCAGTTGGAAATTAAATAATCACTGTGCCATAAAAGGCCCAATTAGCTAACCTCGGTGGTTGCATCCGCCTCGCAGCGGGCACACAGCCAGTCATCGAGCTCTGCTTCATCACCTGACACACCGTAGCAGCCTGAACAGGAACAGACAGGAATATGTTACACATCAACTTATTCTATACTTATTCTGACAGTATAGCTTCGGTATTTGATTTGGGAGAAGAAACAAGAAGAAAATGAACAAATAAACTGTCTGCATCTTGTTGTATTATACCCTTGTCATTTTAAGTGACCTATAAACATTTGCATCAAAAATAAAGGAAAGTATTTGTGGTAAAACATAACCTTAAGAATTACAAAGAAATAGACGGTGCATTATTTAACATGTTTCTTTAAAAAAAACCTGAAGTGTTCCTCCTTAAGTGAACTTTAAAAGCACCCTGTTCTTCACTTACTCGTATGCACACGGACGCAGCACTGAGCACAGCTGACCAGCCGGCTGGTCCCGTCCTCGGCCACATGAGGGTTAGACAGCTGCCCCTCGCCGCTGTCATTCGTCTTGCTGGTTTGGGTGTTGAAACACATTTCAGGGATGAGTGGCTTGGACCACTGGCGGCCTCCTGGACGGTTCACCAAAGTCACACAGGGACTCCCACTGTTGGACTCAGACTTGGGGGTGGGGTGGAGGGATGTTTGTTTTTTTAATTATTTCACACATGAATTTTTAACGGCTTTTTAAAAAATGGCTTTTTTTTGCTAACAAGATGAAAACATTACTTTGGCAAATGAATTCAGAGGACATTTAGTTCACTTAAAAACAAAATTGGAGAGCTGTTATTTTGAAAGTATATATATATTGAACTATTTCAATGCAAATAATGTAATAGAAAACAAACATGTAAGTACTAGAACATTTAAAAATGTTTTGAAAAGGGTATATTTTTGCTCTTAAAATTAGATATTATATCAACAATAAACCATAAGCCATGATATCAATACAGCATTTATATAGAACATCTGTTTTGACTTGAGGTTTTAAATAATTTAAAATGAATCACTCAAAAGATTTTCTGTTCCTGGTTCAGTGGTCATGAACGCTGATAAAGCACAACATAGTCTATCACAAACTTTTCTCTGATAAGCCAAATATCTGCTGCAAAAGTCTGACCAGTATCAAGATGGTCAGACTTTTGTTAAAATTTTGATAATTTATGATACTAATAACTATGACTGTCTACCACGTATAGGTGAAAAGCCATGGTAAAAGGAATGATAAAAAGAAAACTTCATAAAAGGATAAAATACTTCAGATTGTTACCTGGTGGTAGGTGTAAAAGAGCAGGCAGATGGAGCAGTAGGGGGGCTGCTGGCCCATGCTCTTGTTGTACTCTCTCTCTGCCTGAGGGTTACACGGCCGACACTGCCACAGTCGAGTTAGCGGCTTAGCCCACTCTTCTTTCTCCTCTTGCTCAACCTCAACATTTACATTCACATCTACAGGCGAGATGATGGAATAAGGATATTTATGAGTTCAGTTCTTGGTAAACTGGCGCAGCACAAAGCACTTTTACAATATGCAGATGAACTAGACAGCTGCGTACCATCGTCACTGTGCACCTCTCTGATCAGAGGATGATGTCGAGGCAGATTTTGAAGCTGTGCTTGCTGCTGCTGCTTCTTCACAACGGATTTGCAATATGACTGCTCTTCTGACACCTGCTGGAGAAAGACATGCATAGCAAGACAAAACATCAGAACGGGGATCAGTGTGTCTGAAGCAATCAGGATTACATCAGCTGCCTCAAAGTTTACTTCTGATGAGGCACATTGGGAGCTCTGTACTGGTATGCATACTCCTCCAGATAAACATAGGGTCCATTGATCCCTTTCAGGAATTCCTCACAGCTGGTAACTATGACATGATGATTACTTCACTTACATGATGATCCTGAGCGATCACCTTCACCTCATCAGGCACTGGTTTCCAGACAGGACTGGTGTCTTTCAAGATGACAATGCCACTATCCGCAAGGGGGCATTGTTTACTCTGTAGTTTGGACAGCATGAATAACATTGAACACTGATGGCAGACTTTGGAATATTTCCTGATAAAGTTTATTCTGCCACCAAGAGATCTCCAGTAATTGTTCTGTTAGTAGAAATGTGTCGCTGTCTGACGGAGACCTTGATTATCCGAAAATGAGGAAAACTCTATGTTATAGCAATATCATATATCATATATTTTAAAATTAAAAATGACTAAATATGGAGATACCCGGTTCCCACCTGACAGCGACGACGATTAAAATCGCCGATCTCAAAGAGATTAGTATGCAAATGTCATGCAGGGAAAATGTACCAGTACAGAGCCACCAAATAGTCTTGTTGCTGTGCTCGTATCAACATGCACAATGGAATTATAAAGCGAAGACATTTTAACCTTGAAGACAAAATATAAACTTCAGTTTATATTTGTCAAGGAGTGATTAAAAGCTTTTTTTCAATAATTTGGTGTCAAACTGACAGAAAAAGACAATGCATGCAGCATAGAGCATGTGCTCAAACATGCGTGTGTCACAACATACAGACAGCCAACAATTACTTACAACATTTATTTCATTTCACCTGATGCATCACTGGTAGGATGTTTTTTTAAAGGCATCTCTGTTAAAAACAAAAGGACAAAAACAAACCTTTCGCCGGTTGTTCTTGGAGCCTTCCATCTCTGTTTTGATCAACTCTTTGGGTTGTGTTGGAGGCACAGAGGAAGCAGACTTGCTTGTGAGCTCAACTTTAGGCTTTTCCACTTCAAACTGAACAGCCTCAACAGGGACTGTCATTTTCGGTTTGTCCTCCTTTTGGTCCTGCTCCACATGTGCTACTTCGGCAAGTACAATCTTGGTTTCTGGCAGCGTCTCTGTTCGTTCACAGCTTGGCGCCTGAGATGAGGACTGAACCTGCGTGTGTGATGGTGTATAGGCTTTGTGCTGGAGATGACGAGGTTGGTGCTCTCTGGCGTAGCTGTGCACCTGAAGCTGTGTGTGATGATGCTGCTGCTGCTTTTCTAAAGTGTAGCTGTGCACATGGAGAGTCTCTTTTGGGCTCAGAGTCCTGTGGAAGAGCAAGCTAGCCACCCCCATTTTGCGGGCGGGCTGTGCTGTTGCTTCTGTCCACGTCGGTGCTGCTGAAACCGATAGGTGTCCGTTTCTGTGCTGGGACTGAGACGAGATCGCAGGGGCACGAGTCTTGGTATAATGAGGTGGACGGCTGACACCGCTGTTGCTTTGGGTCAAGCTCCTGTGAAATGGATCCAATAAAGTGAGCTTGGTCGGTGTGACAACCAACTTTGGTGGACCTGCAAATCAAATCAGAGGCCTCGGTTTAGAAAGTGAGGGTGGGGAAAAAAACATTTAACTAACTTTTTCTGCATCGTAAATAATTTTTTAAGAGCCACTGCTGATCTTACCTTTATTTCTCTTGCCATCCTGTGATGTAGTACGAGGAGGTATGAGACTTAGCCTGGGACGCTTCCCATACTGCTCCACATCTTCCTCATCTTCATCTTTGGGAACTACCTCTTCGGGCACCTCGAGACACACTCTGTGCCTCTTGGTCTCTATCCTCTGTGTCATACTGAGAGTTTAACAAACAGAGACAAAGCAGGTGAGAGCAGAAGACCCACTTCCTTCTGATTTATGATACCAGCAAACTGCAAAAAAATTCAATTTCCTTTTTTTAAAAAACCTGTTTTTTCCTGAACTCTGATTAGGATTAATTTCAGACAAACTCTCTTTGTTGGTGATATCCAGTCTTTGTGTCTTGTATTTGTATTTATTGTTAGTCGATATTCAGTGGTCCTGTGTGGTTGTTGTTTGTTTTTAGTTTGTGACTAAGTTATTTATTACACAAACACAGACGTTTTGTATGTATTAGGACTGATGCCGAAGTGTTGTTTCTAATTTTTTTTATCCTTTGTTGGAGTAAAGGTGTTGTGGTGGCTTTCAGGGAGAGCCTGGCCCCAGCAGAGAATAAAACTCCTAACTAACTCAGATCATTTCAAAGAATACAAAGAATTAACCCATTAACTCGACAACTGAATGATTTCGTTGTAAATGAAGTAGTGCACACGCAACCTCAGCTTTTGTTTGTTCTAGAGTAATTAGAACTGATTTGCTCTGCTGCAGCTGGGTCCTCAATCCAATAGCAACAAGCACTCAGGTTTACAGCAACTTATTTGAATATGGGATCACTCTTCATGAACATTAGCTTAACATTAGCATAGTCACCTGCACTGCTAAATATGTGGTACAGTTTTGTCCAAATTTAAGTATGTTTTTCAATATATAAAAAAATAAATATTACATATGTTTTAATACAAATACTATTTTATTGTTGTTGTTAAATGGAAACAGCAGGCAGAGCCAAAGCCTGGCTGTGCCACTTAAAGTCAGCTAGTTACAGGAAATGCATGTCTGCTGTCAAATGTTTAAGTTGATGTCAGCTCATGTTTTTGACTTTATTGTGAATAATGACCAATTTCTGTTAGCAACTGATCTAAATCTTTAACTATCACATCTCCTAGGAGCAACTTATAACACTGAGAATGTGCTGTAATGTCTAACATTTTAACAAATGCACATGTAAACTTATTATTTTCTGTTGCCAGTGACTCACCTCTTCCGCTCTCCGTCCTCTCCACAGCTCTCTGTGGAATTGTTGTTATTGTTGCTGGTGATATCATTTAAGGATTCCCCCAGGAACTCCTTAGCCTCTGGGGTGGGCCGTGAGTGATCAATAGGTGCCACATCTCGCCCTGCCAGCCAAGATTCATAACGATCTGGCTGGAATTTCCTCACAAACACATCCATGGAAATCTTCACCATGTCTTTACGGCATGAGCACTAAACAAAGGCACAAGAAGACTGTTATTTAAATGATGACTGTTTCTGTTGTTAGGTAACACTATTGCATGCACATCTATAAAACTATAGTTAACATATAAACATGTATGTTAACAGTTTTACAGGCATGACATAACCTGATGGTGAAGGAGGTTAGTATTTTTTAAAGTTGTCATTTCACATCCTCACCAAAACTGCTTGCTTGCCGTACTCAATCCATCTTTCTGTAGCAAAGTTGGTGGATTCTGCACAGTTGAAACCGTGGTTGAAACCAGCATGATAGGCATAGGGGAAAGTTACCATGAACTGACCAGCCTCCTGAGTAATCTTTGGGAGAGAGAAGTTAATAATTAGTTCTTCTACTGTCTACCATTTGCTCATATATTGTGTTTGGAGGGGAGGTCCTATGTTTGAAATACCAATCAAACCAATACTCTATGCATACCTTGTCAAAAGGAATGCCATACTTCTTCAGTATAGAGGGAGAGATAAGTGTCATCTTGTGCCTTAAGAATGCCTCACAATTCTGAGTGCTACCAGGAAAAAATCCTGGAAGAGAAGAGGAGATAAAGGTTGGAGTCAGCGATAGTTAACAGTCTTATTTTTTTATACATTTTAATCATATTCAATTGGTCTCTTACCTTGAGCCAAACGCTCTAGTCTTTTCCCATGCTCAGGAGGAACACAGTACCTGCACATATTCAAAGAAGTATTCTTATTTACATTATTACATGGAAAAATAAAGTCAAAATTTCTAACTCAAACAATGTTTTTGAAACAAAGTATTTTAGGATAGAATCCTCTGCTCTATCAGTCATAAAATGACTAATATGTAAAGGAAGTCTGTCTTTTCTGTTAGTAAGAGTCATTGATTTTAAAAAAATTATAACCCTTTTCATATGCAGGAAAGATATTTTATCCAAAACCCAGCTCACAGGTAATTTAATATTAAATAGATCAATGTAACAATTTATCTGATCAGGAAAATAACAGCTTGTTTCTTTACCATGACTTTGGCTCTCCAAAGTGCAGGTAGTTGATACTGTAAAGGTCCATGTCCTCAGTGTGCCAAGCAAACGTGGTCTTCCACATGCCAAAATACAAGTAGGGTGTATTAACACCCTCAATAGTGATGCCACTGTCCCGTTCGACAGTATCCAAAATGGTGTCCAGATGGCAAATATTCCACTCTTTGACCTCCTGCGGGAGGAAAGCAAATTAACACAACATCACCAGACGAGACTCTACACAGCTTTAAATAACATTTGTATCATTGTGAGCATCTCTCATTTATCATTATCACATAATTGAAAAATCAATCAATACTGATTCACAGCAGCAAGCACATCCAAGAAGTGTTCACTCACAGGGTCATACAGAGTTCCATTAACATCTGCCCCGTATATGGGCGGGTTAAATGTCACATTCTTCCAGTACTTCCTTTCCAGTTCCTCAAAGTCATCATAGTGCGGACTACAAAACCTTCAAAGACATAAACATGGTAAATAAGTTAAGACACCATAAGTGAACTTCAGCATCAAAAGGGTTGAAAGAGCAGCTGTGTAGATTAAACCGCTGCTGTTAGAGAATTACTGAATATTGTAAAAAAAAAAAGGACAAGCTGAAATGTTATTTCTTTCTTTACTTCTTACTTGTCACTGTTGGCGATCTTGCGGAACTCTCTCACAGTCATGGCCTTCTTCTGAATGTTGTATTGTGTGAAGAGGCCCGACTGACCTGTCACCACCTGCTGAATGGGTGCAGGTATCACCAAATCATCTATATCGTCATAGGAGCGTCTGGGCTTCCATTCCTTTGGTGGAACAATCTTGGAGGAGGAAAGTGCAGAGTAAATTGTTTTGTTTCTTGTATTCTTAACTATGTTTATTATCAAAATTCATTAACTAGTTGTTTTTCTTTTTTTAAGTATAACAGAATTTATTTTTTGACAAGCTTATGTAAAGATGCTTGCAACATATGAGTGATGGAGCTTAAATTATTATGTTTGTCTGAATAACTTAAGAGAAAAATAAAAAAACAATGCTGGGTTTTAATCATACATTTGCTCATCATTTCTGTCTCTACTAAGTATGGCCTCCAAAACTACAAAGGCTTTGAATATGGCTGTCAGGACAATGTATTAGGGCTTCTCCCCTGGCAATTTTGGCTGTGCTGAGGGAATCCATGACATGCTGTTTGGGTTTCTATTAGCAGTTTAAACATGCCTGATTGCACCCAGCTATGCCAGAGAAGGACCTTCTTGCCAAAGCATGCCGGACCTTCTTCCAAGCAGGTTGTGGTAAAGTCTACGGCTAACCTTAACTACTCAACTTCTCCAACAAACACAAGTGCTTTCTGAGACTCAACTGATTGTCTTTGCAGGAAACTGCTGTCTGTCCTTGTTTATGCCTCAGAAATTTGCATTATTTTACTCTTTCATTAGGTTTGCTTTCAGCTGTGTCAGAGTAGTGTTAAGTTACTGCTGAAGGAGGACCAAAGTTTTCTGATTTTACTGCCTCATTTTAAGAGCTGATAAATAACAAAATAACAGGGGACACTAAAATGTGAAAAATTATGGGAAAATGTTTTTCACTAATTTGCAGAGCTTTGTTAACAGCTCTTTGCTAAAAAGTATGTCAACAAATACTTTGTAGAAAGGACAAGCAGAGAAAGCCACAGTCAGGCAGAATATTAAGCACATGTGTAATGTAAAGGTTCACACAAGTACTTACTTTGGCCAGGCCTGCTTTGTGTGCTCCCTGGGACTCCATATATGCAATATAGCGGCTGAAATTCTTGAATTCCTCCGCTGTGGGGTAAAACGTCATGATCCCCTTGGAACCATGGTTGTGGGAAACTGTGTCGGATGCCATCCCAAAAACTCAATGGCACCTCCTGTAGATTTTAATATGCAGAAATTTAGTTTTATGAGTTTTAATGATGGAACACTTCAATTCTGACGATCCACTCATTTTAATTTATTTTATCTAATCTATTCTGTAACTCATTTCTGTAGCTAATTTTAACAAAAGCCATGCACCTTTAATTGTAATCACTAGTGTTGCATCCCTGTAACTCAACTAAATATTTGCAAGAGATATATATGCAATAAGGAACTGAAATAATACTTTATAGTAGATCCATATATATTAAATGGTTTATTTTGGCTTATTTTCAGGATTTCCCAAAGGGGCAGCTGACTGTACAAACAGTTCAATTTAAACACTAAGTTTTATCTTTTATGCTTTACTTTTTTACCATGAATAATTATTACATCAGTTGTTCCACTCAATGAAGAAAACGTTACTTTAACATTTCTATCTTCATATCATACTCATATATTACGTGTTTGTATACGCTTCCACACTATGGCGGGGGACAGGCTAGCTCGGACAGGGCTGGGAAAAGCCATACCAGCCCCTCATTGGTTAGAACCGGGTCTCTTTAATTTGCCTCCATATGTCTACGCCGTGGAAGCACAGCAAGCTAACAGATTAGCTAACTTGCTAACTTGCTGGAGTAACAGGAGCTAATTCTCTTAAACGAACATGCAATGACACATAGCATAGCGTTAGCCGTTACGATAGCTTAAAGATGTTTTCACTGATTTTCAAGTCCCTTTCAGTTCTGGTCACGTACAAGACAATGCAACTTTAAGTATGACACCGAGAATGAACTTGTCATCTTGTTTTTATGGTGTCTAAAAGAAGAAAGTAACTTACCGTCCACAAGACAGCTAGCTAGTTCAGGTTTACACCGTGATAGGAGGGAACTATTTCTTGAATTACTTGCTTAACATTACATCCTATCCGGTTTGCTGGTGTAGCGCGCCGTTAGCAGATTCGGTTAAAGTTATATTTAGCTATAATTTTATCATGAATATTAGCAAGTTAAAGAGAATTTCAGTTAAATTTAAATAAATGCTTGAAATAAGTTTCACGAACAACACAAAACATTGAAACTATCATTCGTCAAGTAGCCTATAGTCCTTTTCCAGGAAATAGACTACACCAGACGCCTAGCATCTACATTAGCTGTGAAGCAGTTCCGGCTAGTTCAGCCATCAGATTAGCGCTGTGAGTTAAGAGGCTAACACTCTGGTGCAGCCGTTGGATAAGTCGACATGCAAATACTCACCACCTCCTCTCGGTTGATTCAGACGCTGTGTCCTCGCGTTGTTAATCGCTCAGAGTCGATAGAAACAGCAGTTGTGCACAGAAGAGAAAGGAGACAGCTTGCTAACTCAGCCCCCTGTGAGCAGATCGCTATCCTCCATTACCACTTCTACGCATGCACACGCACCCACTAGAGACACACGCACGTCGGATTTTGTTTACCACAACACGCATGGAACACGCTCAGCCAATGAGAGGGCAGCATTGATGGCTCGTCATATGACGGGTTTAAACCTGATGTTTTTATAATGACTGTAAATATTAACTATTGCCTATTAACCATTAACAGATTTTATTGTATATTTATTGAAAAACGATATATACAAACCTCATATGATGGCTATTTCGATCGTTTCAAAACATATAATTATATTGGTTCTGTTTCAGTTAAACCCCCTTTTCCTGATTCCTACTTATTCAGAAAGTGAACACTTTATCATTTTATTCTGCTTTCTCTGGCACTGACAGACAATTTTAAAGTCAGTAAAATTAAATAGCAACTTCAGATGGAACAGAAGCTTTCATTAAAAAACTGACAGTAGCATATTTACATAAAATGAACTGCTGTGATGACACTCAGCAGAATTGCTTCACTACAAATATTTAAGAAAGATAGTCTTATTATATCAATGTGGTTCTTTCCTGTATTGAATCACAAAAGTAAGTACAACCCCAGTCTTTGTGGAATTACAGGAAATGTGTTGATCTATTTACTTTCAAAAACATAACTGCAATTTTTTGTATAAATTGTACGACTGTTATATATTTAAATCATTCGTCTATTCTGACAAACTGTAATAACTGTAACACTGTTACACCGTATTTACTGAAAAAACAGGAGTGCAAACAAACACACAGGCAACATTCCCAGTAAACTGTGAACAACTGTTTTATTTCATGCCAAGAAAGGCACGTTCATATACAGAATCGAACAGCTTTGATAGGCTATATAACATTATATGCATCTACATTCAGGCAGTGCATATATTATGATTCCCATAAATAAATGTAACAATAACATTAACACATTTTGTTAACCACAAAAAGATATAGCACATTTGAGCACTGACAATTTGTATATGCACACTTTTAGCATAAGAGGAAGTATATGTGCACCCTGTAGTCCATACAGTTTCACTGACCTTTTACTTCAAAGGAGACATACAGTACATTGCATCAGCAGCACTTGTTGGTTTTTGGAGAGTCCATAGAGAATATATAATGTTTTTCAGGTGTCAATACTGGCTAACTTTATATCCATGCTATTTCTTTCGATTTTGTTCCAGTTGCATAAGACCAGTCTTGTTGCATCCGCATTCTGTCAAAATGCATATGTAACAGGTCAGCATGGTCAGTGCCAGTGTTCTTCCTCTGAGGGGGCTTTTTCCTTTGGCTGACTCATGTATGATTTTCAGCTTTGGACACTTAGTCTCATCCACGAGTTTACACTTTCTGCCACTCAAAACACCATAAACTATTTAGACAGCAGATAAGAGCTGTCAGGCAACATGTTAAACTGTGCTTTTACTTGCAACTTCTGTCCCACTGTGAGACAAAGCAGCACCCACGAATGAATGTCTTTCACTGAGCATGATGTTAGTTCATGCTCTCTGTCTGACAATATAAGCTTAATAAGGTGGACTGGAGAGTAATAGGGGAAAATACTCTTGTTTTGCATTTATCAGCTTAAAGCGGTCAGTATAACCACGATTTGTTATGGCAGTTCCCGTTACTTCAGAAGATAGTCAAAATAATATTTAGTACACATTAAAAAGAACACTTATTTGATTAGTCAGGAGTCCGCTCAGAGTTTTTCAATATGAGAATATATTGCAACCATCTGAACAAATCTCATACCCTTTTAATATTCTGAAGTCATGCAGGGCCTTGGTACTTTGTATCCTTAGGATATAATACACTATTGAAGAAATGTCTGCTAGAATAAAAGAGAACCTTTTGGCATCCATGTTTGTTTACATCTGTTTTTGAAACCAGTTCACATACATTTCGCATTGAATATTACTTAATTTTCATGCAACTATGAGTTGGTTACACAGCTTAACATAGACACACACAGCTTTTTGGGTTTAGATTTTATATTAGAGTTCAATATATGGAAAATAAGTTTTTGTAATTTGGAAAGAGACGATTTGTATTGATGATAGCTGTGGTTGTAAAATTGAGATGGTGTACACTGCACTTGGATGTGGTGGGATGGATGTGCTTAATATGCAACTGCACTGGACTCCAGACTAACAGTGAATTTTTGCATTTCTCCTTCTGGCATAATGTAATCTATGTATGCAGTTATTAATTACATTTTGCACGTACAACAGTCACATTTAATGACTTAAACCTATTACCAACTTCAATCCATTCAGTCTGTGATTAGAAATTATCATCAATACTTCAAGTTTAATCTTTAGCTGTCTCACACCATCACACTGGCAAAGTCAGACCTTTAATTCCTTAATTCATTCAATATTATTCTGCCACTTTCCCAATGAAAGCACATTTTTTTAAAAGGTAAAACAGAAGCTCTGCAGTACTTGACGGAATATTTAAGATAAAGGTGAGGACACTAACATTTTATGCTTTTTGCATCTTACAGTAGTCAGTTCTTTACCAGAAACACTTCACACACAAATCACAAATGGACATATAGTCCCTCTGTTCTCCAGGTGTCACAAACATGATGCAACATGATGGAGCACAAGCTGGTATCAAAAAGCGAAGCGAAACTGACTGTGTATTTGCATCCATTCCTCTCATCTTTATGTCGTCCCATTGCTCTCTGTCTGGCACCATGTCTAAGTCCTGCTTTATCTTTGAGCACCAGTGGCCATCCGCATCCTGAAGATGTGGCCCTGTTTATAACAGCTCTCAGCCTGGGAGCAGCCTTTAGAACACATGCCACAAAAGGCCTTCTGCTTGGTTCTGTGATAAAACTGGACTCCTTGTTGATTATTTGTCCATAGGCTTACTGATTTTCAGTGTGTGGATAAGGTCACTGAGAGCAACAGTCTTCTCTGTGTCTGTCTTGCTGTTGTTTTTTCTGGACATGTCAGGCTCCCACAGAAAGAACTCGTGGAGGAGGGTGTTGACGGTGTCAGGACACTCCATCATTACCATGTGACTTCCCTCCTCGATGACTTTTAGGAATGCAAACAGGAGGATCTGTAAAAAGACGGAAAAGAAGGCAGAGATTTACAATCGGTCACATTAATGCACAACAACCACAACGTGTCATCGTATATGAAGATGTACTGTACCTCTGCCATGCGCTGATCCTCGTCCATGGGCACAAACTTGTCACACATGCCATGAACCAGAAGGATGGGCACAGTGAGCTCAGCATGGTAAACCTCATCGCCCTCAGGCCAGTACTGGCCGCTCATCATGGCCCGCAGGACAAACGGAGACACATTGAAGGCATTGCCCTGCTTCAGCAGCTGCTTTTCTTTGGCACCTTGACGAGCAAATCCAGCTCTAAAGATTACAAAAAGAGAGGAAGAATTGCTTTTTTTTAAGTTTTAGGTTATTTGTCATTGTGTTGTGACACACTTCTCTGGTGTGAATTCGGGATCTGTTTTACTGCAGATCTTACTTGAGGAAGCTCCAGGCCAGGCAGGGAGACAGACAGTGCAGGACACAAGATGGCAGCTGGAAGATGGAGCACAGGCTGGGCTCCAGAGCAGTGGGACCCCCTCCATTGATCATCACCACCTTATGGACCAGATCGGGATATTCATGGGCCAGGAAGGTGCAAAATGACACTCTGAAAGAAATATAAAGGAAAAGGTAAAGCATGTTAATCACAAGCTAAACTAGTAGAGAAAAAAATGTCTTTAAAATAACGAACGGTTTATAACGAAAGCACATCACAAATCCTCACCCATATGAGTGGCCGATGAGAATGTTGCGTTTACGAGCATATCTCTTAAAGATTGCTCGAAGATCTTCTGCAAGGGCATAAAAAGTATAAGCTGCTGCAATCTGGGGGGCAGTGCTGGCTCCGTGGCCCGCCAGGTCGGGTGCGATGACCTCATAGCCCAGTCGTGAGAAGAAGTCAAGCTGACTGCTCCAAATGTCCAAGGAACCTCCGACGCCGTGCACGAAGAACAGCGCTACGTCCGAGTGCGTCCCTTTGCAGCTCGTGATCACCCTCTTTGAGTCAATAAGCACCGTGCGCTTGGGCTTGCGACGGCGGCGGCGAGGGGGCGGAGCAGGTTTCTGCTCCCCAATGCTTGGAGGAACCGAAGGAGGAACAGGGTTGGGGTCTGGAGAAGATGGAGTTTCTTTGTAGTCAGCCAGCTCCACCTCTACAGTGCTGCAAGGCTCCAGATCTCCATCTTGACACTGCAGGATCTCAGAATGCAAAACATCACCGAGGTTCTCAATCACCAGCTGGCCGTTGCGGTACACTGTGATCTTCCTCTTGCAGTGAACACTGCTGCCTAAATCCTCAAGAGCATCGCCATCATCGCAGTCACCATCTGTCTCCTCCTTCCCGTCAACTTGCTCTTCTGTTACTACAGGCTGACGCTCAGGGACAATGTGTCGCACTCGCAGGACTCTCCCAGGTTTCACCTCCACGAACTCAAAACCGTCGGAGGGTTGTGACGACTCCAGGGGCAAGACCAGACTGGCAGCCTTCCCAGTCAGGCAGCACAGTATGCCTTCAGCAATACTAGTCAGCATGGTGCTTCCCTGCAGAAACAGCAGAGAGACACCACAAAGCAGATTGTCACTTCATTTGTTATAAACCATAAAAAGCTAACTATAAAGGTCTGTGAATATCAGAAATGGTTTTTGAGGCATGTTATGATTCTATGTCTAGATTTTAAGACACACGTTCTAAATGATTCTGGGTTTATTTGCTATTGCAGCGTTTGCAAATGTCAACAGCTCAACAGGAAGAAAATAGGTCCCAGCTCGTCTATGAAACTGGACTCAAGCTGTTTCCTAGCAACGTAGTTATAATGAAACCGTTTTCTTTGTCCATCAGACCACAGCCGGCGTCAAGTGCTATAAAACACAAAAAAGAGCGAGGATGCACCATCACCAAAATTCACAATATCCTACCCAGTCTAAGTGCTCCACCAGTCTTTGTAAAGCTCCTCTAACACACTCACCTGGGTGACTAAGCAGCTTCAGATTCAGGGCTTCCAAGTTCATAAAAAGGCAGCATGAAACATGACTTGTGCTACACTACAGTTTCACTGTGAGAACGCTGACCTAGACATTTGCTATTATTAACCAGTCCTTTTCACATGATCAAAATCAGGATATACATAAATAGAAAATGCCACTCATAAGACATGATCGTGTACAAAAATGTGTCTCATAACCTTATGATAGTTGGTTTCCGAGCTATGCTGCTTCCAATGGGAATGAGGGAAAAACAATCCCTAAAGTTACCCCGACCCTGTGAAGGTCACTTCAAGCAAAACTGCATTTTAGCATTTGTGAAAATAAAGCATCATTAGTCCTTATTTCTCACACAAAAACCCCGGCTGGTTATCTGCAGGAAACAGAATAGGAAGAGTCTTATCTAACACAGTAGGACTTTATCGTTTCCTGGTTAGAGAGACTGTAAAAGTGACAGCTGTACGCACATTGATGCCAATGACATGTCATGTAACATGTGGTTTCGATCATGGCTGTGTTTCATACCTCCTACATACTGCTGCTGAGATATGCTATATGCATCATGTAATGAAGCACCATCTGTGACTAATTCAGAACAAACATTATACTTTCAACAGTGTCTTTGTGTTTCATCTGCTCTTGGTTAAACACAGTTATTAAGGCATTAATTACAGCTTGTGTAAGATAAATTGATAATACAGACTCTTAGTGCACATGGTTAGCTGGCTTCACATGAACAAGTGTCTCTGTGTTCTGTGTGTGAGTTGTTGGTGATGGAAGTATGGTCTGAAGGTCAGTGAATCGAGTGCTCTCCAGTTACACTCAGAAGCTAAGTTAATGTTGACTGAGGGCTGTTCTTCCCCAAGCATCAAAATAGATCACAGGATCACTGATACTGTAAGCTGCAATCTTAGAAAACTGCAGAGGTATTCATTTTATTCTCAAAGTGTGTTGATTTCTCAGTAAAAACCATAGCACTCCTGTAGTGCTATATCAATTTTGCATTTTTATCTATCTATCTATCTATCTATCTATCTATCTATCTATCTATCTATCTATCTATCTATCTATCTATCTATGTGTGACCATTTCTTTCCAATTCTAATTTTGAGGCACTCTGAAATGCTTTACATCTTCAACAAAACAATAACTTCATCTGCACTGATGCAACAACAGCTCTGTCATATAAATCAGGAATCCTCCTGCTGACCTCCACTGTCCATTAGTACATTCAAGCACGCTTTGAATCTGGCTGAGGGAAAACAAATGGAGCAGAATCTGAGATCCACAAAGCCTAAAGCCAAAATTCCTGAAGGTTACTCAGCCATTTTTACATATTTATTTATTTATTTGCTTGTTTTTTGTCTGCATTGCAGAATATATGGGTTGATTTGTCCGCCAAGTCGTACAGTAACACACATTTAGTACACAGTGTCCTGCCCTATTTCCACAACAACACGATTCAGTCTGACATGCCATCTGCACATAGTATGCGTATGATTGCAAAAATGCAACCTTGGTAACCTAATTAATGTTTAAGAAAGGCCTAGTGCATAACTGTGCAATAGCTTAGCTGTTCCTTGAAGCCTCGGACTCCATAAACAATATCCAGCCAATAGCAATAATAATATTCAAATAATTTGACGTAAATTATTAAGTATCGTGTTTCCACAATGATAAAAATGCACAGCTGATGATATCTTTATGCATGACATACACAGGCCCCATTAACAGTGTCGCATCATAAATTCAAAACTATCACAAACGCACGGCTGTCAAGTGATAAGGGCCATAATTGCCACGCATATTTTATTGATGAATCTATTATTTTAGCGCGGTATTTTTTTCATGCAGTAATCGTGAGGCCGTTTACTGATGTTGATGACCACATGCTGCAAAATAAATATTAGCTAATTAAATAACACATTGCAATAAAAATCGATTCACTTACCTGCAGAATTACTGATGGTTGGGGGTGATTAGAAATCTGCACAAAGAGATGGCAAGCTGGCTACCAAAACTGAACTGAGAAAAACGTTGCATTTGATGCAACAATTTGTCTGCGCATAGGATGCTGCAAAACAGTAATAACCTCTAATGAGCCTCATTAGACTGCTGACACCAACACTGCGGGGTTTGGGATTATGATAGAGCACGCATCCATAAAAGTGTGCCAATTGCATTTCAAAAAGACACCCATTATGATAACAAACGGCATATGTCTTTTTCCTCCCCTCCAGCACCCATTGCGCACTCAGGCTAGACCCTACCCAGCCCTGCTGCACTTGGATCCGCAGCAAGCACAGCAGTCTTCGCGCATTTTCGCTTCTGAGTGGCAGCGAGGAGGGCGAATACGAGGCGGCGGAGCACCGAGAGGAGGCCAATGGGAGGTTCTTGCTTCTCTGTTGCCAAGGCTGACGAGATGGCAAAATGCGTGCGCGTTTGCAAGCGCGCGTGCTCGTGGTCAGGAAAAGTGAAAGGCATGAT
>JAQNCA010000004.1:8335549-8357126 GCA_029783725.1 Acanthurus tractus
TGCTCTCTGCATCTCTGAGGAGAGAGATCCTCCACATCCTTCCTGTGTGTGTGTGAGTGTGTTTGTCTGCGTGTGTGTGTGTGTGTGTGTGCTGCCCCACACAGCCCACTCTCTTTGCTCTTTGACTCCAATGGCCATATAAGGCGGCCGGCACCATGGTAACCGCAGGGCTTGAATAGCAGTGTCAAATCCCTGGGAGCACACACACTCTCACACACACACACACACACATAGACTGCCCCCTCCCCCTCTGCACACACTCCCACCGCCTCCCTCCCTCCCTCCCTCGCTCGCTCGCTTTGCTTGATCTCTCTCTCTCTCTCTCTCAAACACACACACAAATAGGTTGGAGGAAAACAGGCAGACACGAGAAGAGAGAGAGGGGGCAAGGAGAGAGAGAAAAAGAGGAGAGAAATCCAGCCTGTGGCCATTTTTTCTTGAATCACAAAATGATTTGTGGCATCTGAAGCTAGAAAGAGTGAGAGAGGGAGTGAGAGAGAGAGACAGAGGGGAGGACGAGGAGCACCCGTCCCCCTTTTCCACCCCCCACCTCCTGCTCGCCTGAGCCGTAGGAGAGGCTTAACACACACATACATACACACACACAAACACCGATGGAGAGCAGCACACAGGGCTAGGCCGCAAGTCATTAGTTCTCGGTGGGCAAGCATTGACAAAAGGCTGGAGGGGAGAAGCTCCGGAGAAGCGACTGCAGCGACCGCGGAGGAGTGAGCAGCACATCACAGGACGCTCTCCTGCTTTTCTTTTTCTTTTTTTTTTTTCTGCACTTGTTTTTGTTTCATTTCTGGGAAGGAAGCAGCACAGAGGATATTGTCACAGGCGAGCACTCGTGCCACGGCGAGCTCACTTCCTTGTGTGCAGGATCTGTGTGTGTGTGTGTGTGTGTGTGTGTGTGTTTGTGTGTTTTGGAGGGGGAAGAGCAGGCAGTCCACGTCGCTTCGTCTACCGCCGCCACTGCCGCCGCTGCTGCTCGTCACCGCAGCTGGAGGTGCTTTGTGAGAAGAAACCCGAAGACCACATGAAAGTGATGTTGTTGTTGTTTGTTTGGCTCGATGTGGAACGACTCGGTTGCGGGTCACAATGCCGCCGCTGCTGCTGCTGCTGCTGAGGGAATTACAGCAGGAGAGGGGAGCTGTGTCTGCAGCCTCGCTGGATGGAAGGAAGATCTAGAGCAAGAAAGGGATTTATTTCGCCAGTGAGGGAAGCCAGAGACTTTAATATTCACTCTGAGGTAAGCTTGACTTAATTTCTTGGATTAAGAGCTGGATATTTAGCCGGACAGCTGCGTTTGCATGAGGAACGGCTGGTGTGAGTGGAGGCAGATTTCAGTGTGAGGGGTACTTTAAGAGGGGTGGTCAGAGCCTCTCCAGGCATGTGCTAAGGCGAGCTACACCGAGGTCCTCTTTCAGCCATTACTGTTGCTACAGAGACAGAGCTAGAAGTGTGTGTGTGTTCGTGTGTGTGTGTGTGTGTGTGTAAGAGAGAGAGAGAGGGGGAGAGTGAGGAAGCGAACAACAGCATGTGGAGCTGAGCCTTAAGAGGAGATTTTCACCTTTTCGTGCCATTTGCTCACAAATTGTTCAGCCTTTGCGGCTTTTTTAAAAAAATTTTTTTTTTGAGGAGAACTGCAATGTTTGACTCATTGTTTCCTGTTGAAAGGTGGCAAAAGGCTCGAAGCGTGACACGGTTCGGCCGGGCAGCGTTCGAGCAGGCTTCTCTTTAACCATCTGAGGACCGGTGTGGAGACAAGGACGACAAAAACAACACACAGCGGCTTCGAGGTGGATAAAGGAGGACAAAACCAAAACAAAGGGGGGGGGGGATTGTAATCCAAGAGGCATGCAAAACTAAAAGTTGCCACACTTGAGACTGTTTCCAGGTCATAGTGAAGTGGGAGGAGACAGGAGTGCTCTTGTTTTTTCAGACAAACACCCTCCTCATCAATGCTATAGCCTATATTTTTTCCCTCATTGACATCTGCTTGTTTAGCCTGAGGACTGTTTTTTTTTTTTTTTTTTCCTCCTCTCAGTTCTGCTGTTATGCGCTTTAAATAATCGAGAGACTTAATTAACAAATGAGAGCGCAGACGAGCGCAAAAGCCTCAGTCTCTCCAGGTGAAAAAAAAAAAGGGGGGGGGGGGAAACGCGCAATCTGGACTTCCGATGTTTATGTTACCCTGACAGCACCCAGAAATCTTGGCTGCCTGTCCCATTTTCTTCTGCGGGGGTTCGCTAACCAAGCGATGGCCATGGTGAGTGGGGGCTGGGGAGATCCCAATGGGGGCACCAACGGCTTGGACGACAAGAGCTACCTGAGGGGGGACGAGGAGGACGGATCTCCTCAGGCGGGGGGCAGCGACATGGAGGCCGGAGACGACGACAAGGCCTGCGTGCTGGACTGCGTGGTGTGCGGGGACAAGTCCAGCGGGAAACACTACGGCGTCTTCACGTGCGAGGGCTGCAAGAGCTTCTTCAAGAGGAGCGTGAGACGTAACCTCAGCTACACTTGCAGGTGAGCGGGGCATTGTGGGTAATGATTCTGTGCATAGAAAGGCTGGTTATCGAAGAAACGTTCATACGTATACGGTCTGTTGACGCTTAAGGAAGCTGAAAACGTTGCATTTAAACGTGCTAATGCAACAATATATAAAACGAAGTCATAAACAGCTTTTAGTTGAATTATATTAGCTCGCTAAGTCTTGTGTCAGTAGACAATATCTTTATATATATATAAATGTGGACCTACTCTCCGTATGCATTTTGTTTACAAAAGGGTTTGTAGCTTTTGTTACAGGCTCTTTATTAATGAAAACCTAATTCATATAAATAAAGTCCGCAATGAATTTTGAATAAAGATGTGTCTAATGTGACTTTGTGCAAAGCTGTTACACAAAACATTGTGTCTCTACTATGGTGTGTGTAAAAGAAAAAAAGAAAACCCCAACAAAACAGCATGGGCCTAAACACAACCATAAAGGTATTGCTTACAGTATGATATCAATCATCAGTAATGTTATTGTTTTCTTTAGTTTTCAAACATTACCTTGTTGCAGACTCCTGAATGTGAGAATATTCTGCTTTCTTTGCCTTCTTTGATAGTGTACTGAATAGGTCACCTTTGTGTTTCAAAAAGCCTGGTCAAATGAAACATGTTGACCGAAAATGTGACCTTAAACTCCAGGGAAATAGTGATGACAATTAGCCCATTTTTTCTTTTCTGTTTTACTGGCAAACTGCTTAATTGAGAAGAAAAGTGGCAGAATGATTGATAATGAAAACAGTCATTAGTTGTGGCTCAACTAGACTCTAATGTTGTGAAGCATTTTATGCAGAGAAGCACAAGTTACTCTAATCTAGAATTATGTAACACTTAAACTATTATACAAATAGATCTGTTATCAATTAAAGAGAGAGAAACCGTCAGATGAAGTATGTAATTTTTGTACAAATCTATTTAATGTGATCAACTCAATACATACAAATTTAGTGCGACAATGATTCCCTTCAGCTAAGGGCTAAAACTAAGGATTGTTTTTAATACTGATTAACCTTCACATTATTTACCGGTCTATAATCTGTTATTTTGTCTTGAATTGTCAATAATGTCAATACCAAGTGAAAACTGCTCGTCAATGTTTCCCAGAGGTCAAGGCATGTCTACACATTGATTGATAATTCTGACTTAAGTCCAAAACCTAAACAAATTCAGTATCCGATAAAATACAACTAAGAAAAGCAGCAACTCTTCACATTTTGCATTGTAGCATGTTTATCCTAAAATGACTGAAACAAATTGCTAATCATCTAAAAAGTGATTTTTTCTTTTTTCTGTTCATCATCTCAGTGTTTCAGTGGGGGTAAAATAAGAATGAAATCAATGCTGTAAAACACTCTTAAGAGCTGAAATTTCTGATTGAAATACCACCCAATGATGCAGCCAACTGCTTTCTAAGCACGATAATGTTTCCTGCAGCCTAATGGAAAATCTTATTTGGTGATGCAATATTAATGTTCAGGATTTCTGTCTAACGGAAGTGTTGGTATCATGCCATAGATCTAAGCAGCTTTCTACGTACATTAACCTGATTTTTTATGAAAATCCGTGACCTTGTATTACACAGCTCTCCTTTTCACATTTTCATTTGCTGTAGTTTATGATTGGTCACATGGTTGTAATTAATGTTTGGTTTGTTTCAATCAACCTGTTTGGAAACCAGATTAGAATCAGATCAGCCACTGTGTAACCAGCAGGAAATCTGCAGATGGTAGCTGGCTCATTGCAAAGTCAGAGAAGTTGCAAAAGCTTAAATGAAACCGTCTGTTTGTGTTCTCAGATCAAACAGAGAGTGTCAGATTGACCAGCACCACAGGAACCAGTGCCAGTACTGTCGACTGAAGAAGTGCTTCCGCGTTGGCATGCGCAAAGAAGGTATCTGTCCATCCTAATTCAGAAATCCACCATCCAATTTAATCCCTACAAAGGCTGTGAGACATCATGGCACACAAGGTGATGTGCATGTGCAATTGAATTGGTATAAAAATGCAAATAATTGAAATTTACTCCGGTGAAGTGCCTTTTCATTTCTTCAATCAGCTGCCCGTAGAAAAAAAAGTAAATCAATCATAGTAAAATTTGCTTTTGTCATCTTCTCCCCTTCTGCTCCACGAGCTCCACTGTGCAGAGAAAATACCTCACATGCTTGCGTCTGCCCTATCATGGCTAAGCTAGCCATGCGTGTCAGCTCAATGCCACGTACTAAGTGGCTTAATCTAGTGCCTGTGTAAGAGTGACTGAGAGGGATACAGTGCTAAGACACCTGCGTCCCAGAGCCTTAAGCCCCTGGTTGATGCTACAGAAACTCGTCTGCCTTGTTGGCTCGATTGGAGAGAATCCAATATGGGGATTTCACCTTAAGTGGTAGAGCCCGAGGGAGGCATCCTTCAATGTCATGCCCATGGATGCACAGAAACAAACACAAAATAAATACAGTTTAGGTAGATAAGACAAATTTTCAAGGCATTTCTATTCAACCATAAGAAATACAGTTAACCTTTAATGTTTGAAGGTATTTGATCTTACAAAAAAATAAAAGAAGTGTCTCTTAGTTGTTTCCCCCTCATACTCGGTAATCGTAAAGCATGCTAATGAGACACGTTACGGCTCCCTGAAGATGAATTCCCTCCCGTCCACCACCTCCACAAAGAGGTCAGAGGTCAGACTCGGCAGCAGAGCAGCCTTCCTCAGGCTGGAGTGGATTCAGTGTCTTGCTCAAGGACACTCGAGCAGAAACCGACACTCGCCATGAATTTATATCCCCAGATGATGGAGTCTCTGTTCAGCATTTTGCCCCCCTGTCTCTGTTTTGGCATTAATGTCGTCTGTCACGGCTATGGTTCTTCACAAAGTGATCTTCTCATTCTTATTGGGTTTTTTGGAGTGAAGAATTAATCTTGTGTTTGTGTAAACTTTGGAAGGTCACTGCAATAGCTTGTTGTAATTAATATGGTGGAGGTTTAAAATGTTAATGGAGGGAAAGTTCTTGTTTCAGAGTCTTTGTTTTCTTTCTACAGATAACCTTCATTTAGCCTGACAAGCACAGGGACATTTCTCCTCACGTTCATGCTCTTCGTGAGTCGGTCCAGGCTCAATTTTTGCCTCCTTTAATCTTGAAGAATAGCTTCCTAATCGGGTCAAAGCCTGTCTGCTGATAATCTGACACACACCACTGCCTGAACTCAGTTTTAACTTTTCTTCTTTCTTCGTTTTCTTCTCCAAATCCCCTCCTTTATCACCCTTTTCTCCCCTCTTTATCTGCTCTTTTCCATTCCTTTTCCTTTCATCTCCTCTCTGTCTCCTCCCCCTCCTCCTCCTCCCCCTCCCCTTTGTCCCCCAACCAAACTACAGCAGTTCAACGCGGTCGCATCCCACCTCAGCCGAGCCTCAGCCCCTCCATCACGCCCATAGGTGGCGCCAGTGGGCTTGGTGGCGAGTTCTATAACAACAACAACAACGGAGGAAGCGGTGGAGGTCAACCGGTGTCGGAGCTCATTTCCCAGCTGCTGCGAGCCGAGCCGTACCCCAGCAGCCGGTATGGACACCAGTACAACCAGCAGACCGGTCCGGATAACGCCATGGGGATCGATAACATCTGTGAGCTGGCTGCCAGGCTACTCTTCAGCACTGTGGAGTGGGCCAGAAACATCCCTTATTTCCCTGAGCTGCCTGTTTCAGACCAGGTTAGTGGATTCAATTAAATTTAAAAAAAGAATGTAGAGAGAAACACTAAGACCAAGTTAAGTGTCTCCATCAAAACATAATCATATACTGAATGCAGTGAACATTCGAAATTGATGACAGCAGTGTAGGGCAATATGATTAATGTACCAATAAACCCACAGGTGGCGCTGCTGAGGCTGAGCTGGAGCGAGCTGTTCATCCTTAACGCGGCCCAGTCGGCCCTGCCACTCCACATGGCCCCCCTGTTGGCGGCGGCCGGCTTTCACTCCTCGCCCATGTCTGCGGAGCGGGTGGTGTCCTTCATGGACCAGGTGAGGGTGTTTCAGGACCAGGTGGACAAGCTGACCAGGCTGCAGGTGGACTCGGCGGAGTACAGCTGTCTGAAGGCCATCGCGCTGTTCTCACCAGGTGATTGTTCATCTGCTGTCATTTGTACTTGGTGACTGCAAAACCACCAGAGGCAGATTATTTTAGAGGGACACCGCTCAGTGAGAAAGTTGCTGGATTAGAGACAAAAAAATGTAAAAAACTTAGCCGCAGTCAGTGCAACAGTGGTTCAGATATTCTGACTTTAAACATCTAGAATGAATCAGTCTCCTATATTTCCCATAATACTACTTAATCCTGCCTAGTAAATACCTGCATCTTTTTAAAGCACACACCTTCATTCCTGTTAATTAGAAGTTATGCAGGATATGTAGGACTATATTTCATAATCTCAGGTTGAGATTACCATTTTAACATCACAACTGCATCATCAGAGTGACTCTTTAGACCTGATGAAGATCATCCAGAGCCACAGAAGACATTTAACAACTGTTTTGTTGGCTTAGTTAGACTGAACATGGCTTGTAAACTGATCTTCATGTGCAAAATTTTGGGGTTTCCCTGTCAGAGAAAATTAATATTTGGAAATGAACACACTTAAAAGTAAGAAGATTATTTTGTAGATCTTAAAAAACTTCATATTTGTAAGCCTAAATTGGTTGGAGAAGTGCAGTTAAGTTGCTGTCTTAAACTGTGAATTTACCTACTATGGCACCATCTCCTGGCTAATTAATGAAAATGCATCAATGCTCTTTTCTGCTGCATAATTTAGTGCTGTCACTGACAATTATGCAGCTCCCTGTTTTTTAAGACTCGTAAGACTCTTCTAGAGAGGCTTCCCTAAACAAAAAGCAAAATGGAAATCCGTTCTCAGAACGCATTCAGTTCTTCTACTACCAGATTACATCCTGCTTTTTTTAAGTTGTTTTTGTGGTTGCGGGTTGGAAATGATACGTTCTGCTTGTAATGTTTACATGATGAGGCACTATATTTGTATGTGCTCCCCTCAGGAGCAGTTTTATCACATTATCTGCTGAGATTTCAACCTTCCTCTCAGCTCATCACGACTCTTTATGTAACCTGCCCACTCTCTTAAGTAACTGCCTCCTCCTCCCTCCCTCTCAGACGCCTGTGGTCTAACAGACCCGGTCCACGTGGAGTCTCTGCAGGAGAAGGCTCAGGTGGCTCTGACCGAATATGAGAGGATGCAGTACCCGAGTCAGCCTCAACGCTTCGGTCGCCTGCTCCTGCGCCTCCCTGCCCTGCGCGCCGTTCCCGCCAACCTCATCTCGCAGCTCTTTTTCATGCGCCTGGTAGGAAAGACACCCATTGAGACGCTGATCCGTGACATGCAGCTCTCCGGAAGCTCGATCAGCTGGCCGTATGTCCCAGGACAGTAGCCCCCTGCCGGACGAGGTCTCCGCCTGGTATTAGTGACGACAAGGACCCGCAGGAAACCTCTTGACTCATCACTATCCATCTGTGTGGTTATGAAACTGCAGTGCCAGCTGGCCGTCATATGTACTGTAACCACTCTATTCCCCCTCATGAAACGAGCCCTCTGTCTCCACGCGGGCCTCCACAGCAGAGACGAACCCGTGCCAGGATGGATCTGTCTGGTTGCCAGCCCGTCATTCAGGTGCCAGGTCTCAGGCCAGATCCCGGCTCCTCACGCTGGGCTCCGATATGGCCACCACAGCCAGTCATGTCACCACCCACATGCCATAGTGACTAAAGACGCCGCGGTTTCATGTAGAGGGCAGCAGCACCCTGCTACAAACACATCTAGAGGACAAAACTGTCCCGCTAATCAAAGTCGGCAGAACAGTTTTCCCCACACTGGGCTCATCGTTCATGGCTCGCCATTTGTGACGCAGTGACCTTTTTATCTACACAACTGATAACACGACAATACAGTTTCATGATGAAAGTGGCTCCGATTTAACAGTTCGAGGCTTCGGTCAAGCGGTGAACCGAATGTAAGACACGACAAAGGGCCTCGCTGTTAAAGAGAAGTGTCACACTGAAACGCTGTCCTTGCTCAAAACAGAGCGAGAAGCCAAAAAAACAAACTGATCAAATGAAACAAGAAAGAAAAATAAAAACCAAGGAAAAGAAAAAATCACCAAAGTCAAATCATTTCATCCACAGAGATGGTTTTTGAATAGAAAGCAGAGAGAAGGAGGTGATTGGACTCTTGTGACTGCCTAACCATCGAGTGAACGATGCATTTCCATTCATTCACAGGGCTCACTGTCGCTGTCGGTGGAAAGTTACACGAGTACAGACTATTACCTCACTAGACATCAGAATGCTTTAGTCTGATATTTCCTAAACACAAACCTCTGTAAATGTCGTTCACCAGAAACCGCCTTCTTTTTGACAACTGCCTTGTTATTCAGTACAAATTTGGGACACATATAAAATATGAAATGAGTCTTCTGAGCATCGCAAACATTTGTCTTGTACCTTTCTAGAAAAAAAATGGCTCCCCAGAGTGATTTCCTCTTGTTTTTTTGAATATGAGTTTTGACTGAATGGATTTGGTGAATTCAGCTCTTTAGCATTGTTTGGATCTTCTTCTTTTTTTTAAACATGAGAAACGGCAGGCTTCTTCTAGTAAAACTAACAATTGGAGACGGTAAGAATTAGCCCAACAGATATAGTTTGGTGATGAGCGAGTTTATAACCAACACTACCAGTTAAATACCAGTTTATCCTGATAAGTGCTGTTTCTGGGAGTAATGATCACTTCAAGATGTATTGAATTGTAAATATACTGAGGCCAACTTTGTCTTTTTGCATGTTCAAATGTTGTTTTTGGATCTCTGCTAAGTTGAGACTGTTTCCTTCTTTCACATTACGTAATTCAAGATTCATTTATACATTGAAGTATTGCTTTTACTGATAGCTCCTAAATGTTTTGTTTTTCTATATGTATTTACATGAAAATACCTCTGTCATCTGTTCAGATGTCAAAAAAGAAGCTTACCTTCATGCCATTACAGCTAATAAAGACGCTGAGATGCTCATGCTCTCATCTCTAAACATCTAAGTGAGTCTCTATAGTCGTAAATGATGTGAGATGATACTGTAATGGATGAAAATCTGGTGGAAAAACTGCACTTGGAGGTTGTTAATGCCAAAACTTCACACTGTCAGTGATGAGTTAAAAGATGGGCCCTGATTCGCTGGTCCACCAGGAATTACCTCACACAGGTATTTCAAGAGGCGAGTTTACAGAATTACAAGCGAATATTTGAACGAAATCAACTCTAATTAAAAACATTTTTTAGCATTTAGGGGTGAGAGACAAGTAAAAAAGATGTAACTCTGCTTCTTGATCTACCAGCGGGCCTTTTTGAGAGTTTTCTGGACGTTCTTCTTTTAGGCACGCGATCATGTCATCTATCGAAAAAAAAAGATAAATATACTATTAATGTTTTCTTATCTTTGTGTTACTGAGTTTTTAAGATTTCATGTGTATGGCCACGTTATTAAAAGAATCAAAAGATGACTATGTGTCTTTTGTTGTGTTATTTTGTTTTTGTTTTTTTTCAAATTACTTGAAAAAGTGTTGTAACATCTGTATGAAGAATGCCAAATAAACACTGCAACATACCATGAATGTATAAGTGTGTATTAATGAAGTCGTGACAAAGACTGAGGTGTTATAGCTGATTTATTTAAATATATTCTCTTTTTTCATGTCACTGTACATGTTTCCATGACATGATTTCTGTAAAAAAATGACATTAATTGGTTCTCATACTACAACGTTCTGTGAGCGTTAAACACAATCAAGGTCCAGTGTGCAGAATTTAGAGGGATGTAATTGTAGAATATGGCAGAAACTCAACATAATATTTATAAATAGTTTTTTTATAAGTTTTTAATCATCCAAAAATAGGAATCATTGTGTATTTTGGGGCTTTTTCATGTCCACAGTTTTTTCACGTTTTTCATGAATTTTCATACCACCGTAGGTTCTCCTACGCATTTCGAGGTAGAAGGTGAATGGAGGGATATTTAGTTTGGTACAATCCGCATCTTCAACACTAGATGTAACTAAATCCTTCACACTGTACCATGAAATTAAAATTGCATTTGAAAATGATAGTTAAGTTTAACACAAGTACGGCAAATTTAAATATGCAGAGCTCAGTTTAAGTTACAGCCACGAAGAAAATCTGTCAGCAACCTACACTGACAGCTGCGAAATAATACGGAGGTTTTAAACATCAGGCTCAAAGACAGTTGAGGTTCAGTGACTATGAAGACCAAGTTGATAATAGACAAACTGGAACAATTATCACAGCAAAAATAGTAGAACTGACAAAATGTAGGATAAATCCTTGTTTTGGTTTTTTTTATCGCCAGGTCACATTCTGGTCAACGTCTGTCCTCAGCGGTGTGAACGTATCATGAGGACACACTAACAAAGACCCTGGTCAAAGATTTTCACAAGACGTTTGATGTGGAAGAGTTTCTGTCTCAGTTCTTTGCAGTGTTTCTTCTTTGCTTGATAGTCTGACGTCTGGAAAAAAAAAAGAATTTATGTTATAATGGACAACATTTTCAGTGTTTTTCATTAGTACAATTTCAACATAAAGAAATCTGCTAATTTGAGAAGAAAAATGGACAAAAACACCAATATTACTCTCATATCAACTACCGGCAGCGGCCATATGGGACACACGCTCTGCCCAGGTAGTAACTCTTCAGACCAACAGGTGGCAGTATTCTGTGTTCATCACGGAAAAAGAAACTTTTGCTAACCATTTTTGCACAATATTTCTGTTTCTTGACGATATGTGTAATAAATATTTGCAAATAGCAACAGGCTATAGACAGCTCATTGACGGCATTCGCTAGTTTTGTCCGCGACTTAGAGATTAAGTTTTATTTAGTCTTTACAAAACCAACAGAATAACAACAAGCCATAGTTGTTGGTGCAGTAATTTGCCAAATTGGACAATTTCTTGTATTTTCCGTAAGATTTAACTTTCCATTTCCGTGGTGATTTTAATTCAGTGAGGTTGCTAGGTAACAACTGGGACTCCAGGAAGTTACTGCACCTGGCGAAGCACACGTTTACTCTCGGTTTCAGCTGAAGTGGTGTCAGTCTTCTCATAACTCTTGGTAAGAAAGTGAATCAGAAAGTGAAAATGCCCTAAAAACGAAATCAAACTTCTGCTTTAATTTCACACTTCAACACCACTGACTAATTCTACTCACCCTCTTTATGTCTTTGAGTCGGTTATACTCGTCTGCCACACCCTGGAAATGGAAAAACACAAAATCTCTCACTGAACTGTTCTGACTGTCTAACATAATAAAAAAAAGACAATTCTGAAAAAGTGAATTCTGGCTCGGTTCTTCTCCGCTGCTTTGTGTCTATGGCAGTCCAATTGACTCATACTGAGGATGAACTTAAGCTGTTGGATCTAATTAAAAGGCGCCGCCATGACTGTACGTTCTGCTGGCAGTCTGCCTTCAATTTTTCCACTCTGTGCTCCTCCCGTCTGTTTTTTTTTCCTACCTGGTACCTCATGGAGCCCTCGTCCAAAGCGTCCAGTTCTCGGCTCAGCTTGTGCATCTGGTCACTGATTTCGTCCATTTCGGCACAGAGGCTCTTATAGCGAGCCAGGTCGGAGTCAAACTCCTTCTTGTACTGCCGGCGCTGCTCATCTGAAATGATCTCTGGGTAAAGCCTAAAGGGGCATTTTAACAAAGTTATTAAATTAAAACTATTATTACATCCTATGCTGTTATTACCCCACTGTAGCAACAGAAAAAGGGAATTAGCTTTTTTAAACCAGTCTTTTAACCACTACGAAATTAAAATCATTTTAAAATAACTTCAACATTTGGTTGACTTGCCTTGAGGACAGTGATACTTGCCACTCTACAGTCATAAATACTTTAATTTGGGTACAAGGTTTTTAAAAAACTGACACTGATGCTGAGTTTTGTGAGTTCTTGTTGATAGTTGACATTTTTACGGATATTCAGCATTTACATTCAAACATATTTCTGTCTTTAAAAAAAAAATAAAGAAAGGATAATACACTGTCATTTTAATAAATCAAAGTAATGGGTTAAAGTACAATTATTGAGGGAAACTCATTGAGATTAAATATTTTAGTTAGATTACAGTATTTTAAATCTTTTTTTTACAACACCCAGTTTAGTAAAATGTGATTTCAGCTGTGTTTCATGCTCTCATGTTTAGCTTTTTGTCCCCACCTTTAGTTTTTGAAAACCTTTTGTCCTTTAATTTCTGTTTTATTACCTAATGTTGTGTTTTCAGCTCTGTGCTTTGCTGAATGAAGGAAAAACACTTTGAACTACCCCAGTGCAGGAAAAATGCCGTAAAGATAAACTTGCTAAAATAATCTCACACATGAATAATAAAAGCATTGCCATGTTAACTGGCAACAATAGGGGCCCACCTGTACAGGTAATCCGTGTGGTCCCGGTCCAGCTCGTTGCCAGTGTCTCCAGTGGTGTAACCAGTTTCATACTGGGACTCGATCACGTGTGGAGCAGCAGGCCTGGGCTCCGGCTCCTTCCTCTGCTCCCGCTCCGCATGATGAGCAGGAGGCTTCCTGAAGCTGTCGGCCTCCTCTGAGGAGCTGCTGGAGCAGTTGGTGACCCTGCTGTTCTGGTACAGAGGCTCAGCACTCCGATGGCTGCTGCTGTCAGCAGAGAAACTACAGGAGAGGAAGACATGGGTTTTAGATTAGTGTGTGAACCTCAGGGACATGCCAACCAGTGACTTCTCATCATCCTAAAATCTTACTGACTTGTCATGGGTTGTTTTGTGTTTCTAACAACAGTTGTAAACACAGGAATAAAGGAAACTGTACAACACTTTAGTGTTAGTAATTAAACATGGTAAAGGTAAACGGTGCTATTCAGTGCTGCGCTCAGACCACCCCGGTCAAAAAAAATACAGATAAATCACTGACTGTATTAAATTGATCCACCTTCTATTATTTATTATGCAACATAATATTTTGTGTGAACAACTGATTCTTTTTTCTTTTTAGCCATAACTCTTTAAGTTAGCTTTAGTTTTCTTTAAATGTTTGAGCAGAACGGCCAGTGTGACAAAACCAGTGACTAAACCATGTCAGTCGTAAAAATACAGACAGTAAAACCTGTGCAAAAACACATTATATTTCTTTAAAATTCTAATGCTCTTTCCTACATCAAAAAATGTATTTAATGCGATGAGAAAAGACACTTAATTTAACAGTGATTGAACAATATGTCATTTGGTTTAGTTGACTGTCCCAGTTCTTCAGGTTAAAACACTTTATTATCACACATTTCTTTAATTAACTCTTAAAACAAAATCAGAAACAGATCACCATGACCGATCTTATTTACACTGAGAAGAAAATGTTTTTCTTTTTAATATTTAATCAGTTATTGTGTGTGATGCAGCTAAAAACTGGGGTTATCTCAGCATCCATACAGAAAGTAAGATGTGAGTGTCTGAGGTTCAGCAGTGAAACATGTTTTTTCCAGCACGTTCTGTTCTGCGTCACAGATCTCACCTGTTGCTTTTACAGTTTCCCTCGCCGTGGATGCTCACCGCTCCGTTGCTGTAGGACACCGCGCTGTTCTCCACCCTCTGGTCGGGTGCCGCCCTCTCCGATACGACAACAGTTGGTGCCTGCTGGGTGCTGCGCACGTCTCCAACATGGTTCACCTAAGATAATATCAGGAGACTACAATCACAACTCTTTCACTTAATGTAGAGGTTTGTTCCACCACCGTGCAGGTTTATCCTGTAAATGAAGAGATGCACAAGACAGAAAATGACAAAAACAATATATTTTTTTAAAACATTGTGAAACATTTGACCACATTTAGCTCGATGGTACAGAGGAGAAAGTCCTGCAGGATTAAAAGTATATTTTTTTGCTGGAGAAAACAACCTCTTCTGTGCTAAATCTGTCACACTGACACCAAGAAAAGAAGTGGAGAGTTCTCCACGCTGCACAAAAACACTCGGAGGAGAGAGGCTGTGTCAATGCCAGACATGCTAGCACGGAGCAAGACGGTTACAAGGACAAACACACATACACACATACACAGCCATAGTGGGACACACTGCAGTGGAATAAAAAAAGGTCCTAACTTCCATTAACCCCAGTGACGATGATCAGCATATCACCTTTAATCCTTTCAGCATTGATCAGAACGAGTTAACTGGAAGGAAACACACCAAACCAATTTTCTGTCTTGTGTCTGACATGAAACGCCTGTTACCAGTATACCTGTGTTTGTGTGTGTGTGTCTGTAACATTAACACAGAGAGGTTGAGACAAGGACGATATCACTGGAACAAACATTTCTGCTCTTTCTTCTTCCTGAACTATTGGTTCTACACGCAGCAGAGCACCGGCCTCTTATCCTCTCCAGCAAAATGTGCCAAACAGAAGATTTGAACACCTACAGAGCAACACAGCAATGTTGAAACAAGATAAGACTTTAAATACAGCATTACGAAAAAAACAACAACAAAACAACGCATGGCATTATGAACACTGGAACTGCTTTGTGTCTCGTGTAATCCACTCTCATACTGTATGATGCATAATTAATGTGCTCCAGTCTTTGGCCTATTTCCAGTCGCACAGGATGAGGATCCAGTGCGCTGAATGTCTGGAAAAAGCAGCCGGTGAAACTGATCTAATGAACGTGGAGTTGCAGGATGATCGTCTATGTGGAGGAAACTCAGAAAACTGCAGGGAATCTGATCCACTGCAGCAGAAAAAAATGCTGTGAAAGCTCTTTTTTTTTTTTTGTGAAACTAAAGTATTTTTAAGTCCTGTGCTGTGGAGTCCAGTAAGTTTTTGCTTAAGCTGAAATTCAAAAAGTTCTTTAAAGAGGGAGAGTCGAATATAATAAACAGTTTTTAATCATTTTTAAAGCTGTGATTTCTTTTTAAAGACGTTCATCTGCTGGTAATTTTTCTATTAATCATCTATAATCCTTTATTCATCAATAAGTTATCAAAATGTAATCAAAAATCCAAAGGTGAGGAGGGAGACAAGGTGACATAAGTTCATAGCTTTCAAATCTTTAACAAAATGACTTAATTCCTTCATTAATCATTGATTCTTAAAATACTTGCTGAATAATTTCAGCAAGTAAGGTTTTCAGTTTCCAGTGAATAAACAAAAATATTCTCACTAGAAATGACCAGCAATCATTCTGGATTATTCCATGGAGGATTATTCAGTAAATATTTTCTATTTTTTCTAATGGTTACCTATTTAATTGATCTTTTCTTTATGGTTCTGTAATATAAAATGTGTCAAAATCCCCACAACATCATCTTTGAATTTTCTTTTTTTTTGTTATGTTGAGCTCCCTATGTTGTCATATTTTATTTATGATCTCCATTCTGACTTTGGTTGATGAATGTTGATAGATGTGACCTAATCTGTCCTATTCATTACAATTAACCTACATTTTAAAACCTTATGCTTTGTTTGCTTTCTATCCACTTATCCCACATTCTTTTCTCTCCATTACAGCTTTTTTTCCCGGCTCCTCTAAATGAAAACGAAGCACAAAACACAAGGAAATGACTCCTTTGCCAGGAGTCTAATCTGCAGAAGTGTGTAGCAGTCCCTTCGCATACTGAATCATTTAGCGCCGTCACACTCTGTAGAGGTTCACACAGCAACACTGAGGCAACTCAACCCTTTTTATACATTATACATACCACATACATTATATATGCCTCCCTGCAAGGCAAGCATCTTCACTGCAATACAAGAGTGGCCCAGAATAGCGCCTGCATCTCCATGAAGCCGCTCGCTACACTTTGCAGTGATAGGCGCTATGCAATGCTTGATTGAATATGTTCATTCCCTGTCCATCATGAGTCATGGCGGACACGTTACAGTCATAGTAAACTGCTACTGGAGTAGATTAATCACTGCTAAATGCCACATGAGGCCACTGCTGTGAAGCGTGAACAGCACAGCTTCACGGACTGCACGGTGCACTGATGGTCTGAGACAAAACGGTCTGAGTTTTCTCTAACATGGGAGATACTTGACATTGTTACTTGTTTGGGCCTCTGAAAAAAGAGGGTTTTTGTCCTGTAATTGAACTGCTCTCAATGCCACAATAAGGCCACAACTTGTGAGGAGGATTGAAACATCAATGCAGCCTTACTTTGAAGGGTCATAAACGTTGGCAACCACTGATGTGCAGCAGGCAGGTGGTGTTCGTGAAGGTTGGTCACTCTATACACATAAAACACATCCAGAGTTTTAAAGCATCACACCAGGTGTACTGACGGTAAGTGTGACATTAATGCAATAACGATGACGTGGTAACAACATACATATAAGAACGCTGTGTAAATCATACAGTGCCTCTTCAATCATTCCTGTTTCTCTCCACTCTCATTTTGTTGCAGTAGCTGGGGGTAACATACCTTAATACTGGTTGCAACCTGCCATAAATTGGAGAGCTTCTTCAGTGTTGCCAAAAAAAGAGATAAACTACACCTTAAGCAAGGTTAAGGTTTTTCAAACTTCCTGAGATATTGAGGTAGTATCGTTTACGTAAATTCTTTAATCTGCGATAGTCATGTAGTGAAATCTGATATCATGACAGCCCCACATCACACGTCAGTCCAACCAAAACAGTTCAAACAAGGCAACAAAGCTGTCGTTTTTCTGAAAAGTTGCTGGTCTCATCACCAATGGGGGGCAGTCATCAGTGAGTTACTGAAGGACTTCTGCCACTTTGATCCACCGCCTCAGTCTGTGGATTTGCAGATTCTGCTGCATTGTTTTAATTAATTTGTGGCCTCAATAATAACCTGTAAATGTTGCACAAGTGAGACAAAGACATCAGCTCTGGTTTACAGACAGTATGTGGCAAACTTCAGCACATAAGCTGTAGCTTGACCTCCATTTTGACCACAGAGAAGAGGCTAAATGGTCAAATTCTGCAAGATAAACTGTGTTAAATAAAAAAAATTTGGTTGTTCAGGATAAAAATCAGTCAGGCTGAGAGTTCAGAGCAAACAACTAGGTGTAAACTCTGCTATTTTTAAGTTTTTGGTTTATTATTTAGAGAATAATGCAAAAAATAAGTAAATGAGGTGCAGTCCCCATTGATAAGGGAGGGTTAATTTATTTAAAAGTGTTTTTTAAATGTATGTTGCAATGCCTTTTGAACCTAAGGGGGAAAAAAACAGCTGTTTGGAAGCAAAATTTTGAGATCTAAAATAAAATTTTTGCTGCTTTTGGTAATTTGACTGTATTTTCTAGGCATCTCAAGTCATATTGGGTTTCAGTAAAGAAGCATGAGCACACACTGCTCTTGATTGGTTTAAATGACTCAGTTTATCCTTCCAACTACATAATGATGACTGTGTGATGTGTGATCATCGCTGTTCAAACAGGCTGAAGCGTTAAACCTGTGGTGAATTTCTTTAAGAGTCTCCTGATATGTTTCCTGTCATAGGAGAGCCGGTAATGTTGTTTGTCACAGGTTTTATGATGTTTCTGTGCAGCTTTTATCGCCTGTCTGGTTGATGATTAGTCAGAGTGAAACCTGGGTGTGTCGAAAACAAACAGCAGCGTTTTTTGTTCAACTCTGAGTGGCAGCGGCAGGTTTGTCACAAGGGAGAAATGATTTATGAAATAACTTAACATGTTTACATCAATCCTGAGCTTTATGCATGTGGGGACTTGAAAAGAGAAAACATGAGACCGCAGGCAGTGAAATCACTCTTTTGTTTCCTTATCGGACTGGAAAGAAAGCAGAAATAAACATAAACCACAGGTCCTTTGTGGGCTTCCTGTTAAAAGTAAACACTCAGACTCAATGCTAATGCCATAAAACACAATCCATGACTCACCCAGTCCTGCACGTCCTGCCCCTCCGACGGCCGGACCAGCGGCTCGTCCCAGTAGATGTTGGCTTTGCCGTGGCGCCAAATCTTGCTGCGGGTCTTGTAGGCGTAGTAAGCAGACAGGGACAGAGCCAACACCACCATCAGACCCAACACTAACGCAACTGCCTGAAGAACGAGTTAATCATGGATCAGAATAAAATAAAATAAAGAGAAGAGAAAAGAAAAGAAAAGAATGAAACTGAGTGACCCTTCTGACCTCCTCAGGGTCCATGTAGCAGTAGTGGTGCAGGTATTGGTTGTACATCGGGAAACCTCCTGGAAAACCGGCCCCTACGCTGCCGCTGAGGCTGGGGCTGCCCTGGATGTTCTGGCACATCATCAGCATGGGGTTGTACAGCATGCTCTGCGAGCTCTGAGACATCGGGTTCACCCCGATCACAAAGATGATGTCGATGATGCCCTGCAGGCCCAAAGTGGAGACGTTTCTTCACAGCAATGATTTAAACAAATCCATTAATTTTTACAAAGAGAATCAGAGGTAAGCCAGCTACATTTTACTGTAATGATCGTACATTGTTTACTTCTCACCTAGCATTGACCTCAGGGAATCTACTGTTTTTACTATTTCAGAGCTGATCACTGCCACTGCCAAACAAATAACACCCACTGAAGCTGAAATTTGGCACGAGTGTAAACTAAGTTGTGGGGCTCAGCAGTGGGCCTCACCATCAAGTGTAATCCAATCTGAATGTACAGCACAGTGGAGACACAGTTTCTCAAATGTCTCTTATCTATGAGGAACGTTCCTGCTGTTGAAACATGGTGATAAAAGGATCAGTGGCTGGACTCAACAGCCCAGAGTGCATCATGGCTTTATTACTGCTTCTGTTTCCACCTTCATAACCTTGATCTGACAGCAACATGTTGTTCTGTGTGGATGTTTGAAGGGTAATCAATGAAACTCACCTGAAGAACAGCTAAGATGATGTTGCAAATGAACACGGTGAGGTAGAATCTGCATCCCCTCATGACCCGCGACCGTGAGAAACTCCCCACCAGGAACCCCAGCGAAACCAGGAAGTTAATGGCCGCCATCGAAATCATGGCCGACTTGGCGGACTGTGGCGTCATGTAGGAGCCGCCGTAGCCGTAACTGCCACCGTAATATCCCAACTCCGTCCCTGCGACACCTCCTGCAGCCCCGACGCCGTAACCAGCATAACCAAATCTGTTCATGTCCCACACCAGCGTTGAAGCTACGCAGGCGAAGATGAGGAAGCACATGAGGACTGTAGCTCCTTGGAAGGTTTTGACGAAACCAGGAGGAGAAAACCAGCGGTAGAAGTGTTGAGGCTTCTCCTCGATGTAGTAGAGGTCTGGAGGGACGTTGTAGCTGTAGGGGACATAATGGCTCTGCGGGTAGCGAGTGCTCCTCGGGGGGTAGTGGCCTTGGGTGGAGGTGCTGTAAGGTGGGCTGTACACAGGGGGGCTGTCGTAGTATCGAGGCTCATACATGGTTTGGTGGATGTTGCTGTGATTTTTCCCCGAAAGAGGAAAGAAAAATAAGATAAAATAAATTCACGGTGGAATCAGTGTCCTTGCTGCACGCTGTGATATCACAATATCTCTTCAGGTTGCTGAAGAAAAAGATTTCAGCACAACAAAATAAAACATTTAACAGCAGCTAAAGGTGCTCGACTGCAACCTTGTGTTGATTCAGTGTGCTGGAGTGACGCTTTGAGGAGCAAATTTAGTCCTGGAAAATGTTAATGCATAAAATAAAAATACTCTGTGCATGTCCTTTTATCTTTGAAGCACCGTTGGCAGTTTTAATGTGAACTCTTTCATGCACATCATGCACCCCTCTGCCCTTATTTCACCTCTGGCCCACTCTTCATCACTGCAGAGGAACTCAACCCAACAGGCTTCAATAATTCAGACAGGCAGCAGATAAGAGGCGAGCCGGGGCAGCCATGCAGGGTGTTTACTGCAGGGGAAGAGCCACAGACGTGTTCCTAACCTGTGCTGCATCTACTGTGTGTTACCTGTGTGCACCTGCTGAGGGGGGGGTCTTCAAGATAAAAACACCTGGCTTCGACGAGCTGTTTGGGTTTTTTTGATCAGTTGAAGAGTTTTTACAGCCAAATTCATTTAATTTGCCCCAAGACAGTCATACAAACAGTGAAACACATAAATTAATTCCCATTTTCTTTCTTTTTTTGGTCTAACTTTGTTGTTTGATCCTTCTTCAAAATCTGACCTGAACACTTTCAGTAGTGCTGTTATTCAAAACTGATCATAAAATGAATTTAATTATGTGATGCTTTGAATTCCTTTTGACAAAATAGGCTACAGAATAACATTTTAACAAATCTGAAAATGTTGACAATCACAGGACTAATCAGGAGAAGTCTGTGAGACTCAACTTACCCAAACACTTCAGAAAAAATGTTCCTCAACTTATCACCTGTCCACCCCCGCGAGGATCCTCTCTAAAGACATCGCGGCTTTATACCTCACACACGATCGCAAACATCGTCTCTTTCCATTTTAGATCCTTTTTCCCAACAAAGAAAAGCCCGTAAATGAAACGTGCGGAGCTGCCTGACTCACTGCGGGGCCCCGCGGTGCGCCGCCGCGTCTCAGCAGGTGCACAGTTCACCCGCTGGCCGCACGGCTGCCACGTGCTCCCAGACAGACAGGTTATAGGCTACAGGTGAGTTCAGCATTAAACTTTGAAGACTGCAGATAGAGTGAACTCTGTGCAGATCAGGCTGCATTCATTACAGTGGAACCGATTAAACTTAACACATGTTATAACAAGTTGTCAACATCACACAAATGGAAGCTTAATGTAAGTGATGACCCACAGCTTGATGGTGATACTAACACTAAATAATAATAATCGTCATAGTAATAATGATAATAATAATAATAGGAAGAAAAACAAGAATATGAATAATAAATGTAATACATGTTTTTAAAAATTAATTTGTATTACACTTGTATAATGATGATTGCTTATCAAATCAGGCTTGAACAATTATTAATTAATTAGTGGATCAATGAAAATACTAGCATTAT